>BSBK01003396.1:1917500-2387500 GCA_027943335.1 Chamaecyparis obtusa
AAACCCTCACTTTCCTCCCAAATCCCCCTAAAAAGGCCCATCCTAAGAATATTTGATCTCCTCATTAATGAGGAAGCCTCTAAATTAGTCTTCCTTCCCTTCTTCATAGGTAATTACCTCATAAATGTAGTTTAAGGCTCACATGGGTAGGATAAGATACCTTGTCCAAATTTTCCAAACTTTGATTTTCGCCACATTCAAAAGGAGATATTTTAGGGGCATCTTTAATGATTTTTGGGGCTCTTAATGAGCTGAAAAGGACCCCTAACCCCTAGGATACCAAGTGGGGTGTTCAAATATAACCCTAACTACCTTTTGGAAGCCTATTTGACCCTCTTAAACCCTACCTAAAGTTAACTCACGAAATTCAACTCTCTTGACCCAAACTGATCTCCCTAAACCTTAGGGTAAGCATGGGTACTACACTAGGTAACCCCTGGGTTAAAGCTAAGCCTATACTAGTTACATTTATTAGCCATGTAAACTCACAAGAACACGTGTCAAGTGACACAACATAATTACATTAGGCGTGACCAATTTACACATTTATAAAACTGAATTAATACAATCATGCATAATACTTTCAAAAATAAAACACAATTACAATGAGGTCCATGTCTTTTCATAGACTCGACCTTAGCATTACGGTATATACATAGGTCCATTCTGGAAACCCCATTTTAGTATGATGGTCAAATTTTCCTACACACTCATTGCACACATCAGTAGGTCCAATAATCAACACATAACATAGCAAGATACATAATGTAAGTTAAACACATACTCGCTAACATTTGTAGCAATGATTCATTGGTATTTAAACAATATCTACATCTAATCCATGTGCATAAAACTTAATTTTCTACCAAACTACATCCTAATATTTCCTAACATATATATCCATCATAACGCATCATTAAAACTTAACCATGCAAATAATTTGCATCAACTAACATACAATATCACCTAAATAGGTACTCATCAAGATCATAATGTATAAATACCATAGTATGGGATCTTACAGATCCTAAAAAATAACATGTGTTAAAAAAGTCTAATTGTCTCAAACAATGTCAACTAAAAAGCATAGTAAGGGTAAAATGGTGCTAAGCTATGAAGGGCTGGGGTAGGCCTCACATCCTCCCCCTCTAGGCATGAACATCCTGCTAGAGTTTATCAAAGAGGTGGGGGAGCTGTGACCTCATCTGTGCTACATCCTCCCATGAAGTTGTGACCTTTTCATAACAATCCCATTGGAACCTAACTTGGAACAGATCCCTACATTGAAGTGCCAGGGTCCATCAAGCCAATATACAAATGGGCTCCAAATCAAGCTATCTATCTAAATGTACCTGCAAGGAATCCCAATCTATCACATGAATCTCATCATAAATATACTTCCTCAAAAATGAAACATGAAACACATCATGGATGTGTGATAGGCTAGGTGGAAGAGATAAATGGTATGCAACTGGTTCCATGCTTTCAAGGATCTCAAAAGGTCTAACAAATTGAGGTGCAAGCTTAGAGACCTTTCCAAAATGGATTGGACTCTTATGTGGTCGCACTCTCAAGAAGACCCTGTTTCCAACTAAATAGGCTTGATCTATCCTGTTTGCATCAGCATACTTCTTTTGTCTATCTTGAGACTCTCCAAGGTGATGCCTAATCAAGGTTACATATTACTCCATATCTCTGACTAGCTCAAGACCAATGGAAACTCGATCCTCAATCCTATCCCAACTAAGTGGTGTCTTGACAGGTTTACCATAAAGAGCCTGGTAAGGAGGCATACCCAAGGATGTATGATACCCATTGTTATAGAAAAACTCAACTAGATGTAGTTATTCCTCCCACTGGGTCTAATGGTCCATCACATACACATGCAACATGTCTTCTAACACCTGATTGGTCCTCTCAATCTGTCCATCTGTCTCAAGATGATAGGTTGTATTGAAATTGAGCCTAGTACCCATAGCTACCTATAGTTCTCTCTAAAAGGCTTAAGTGAAGGGAGAATCTCTATCTGATATTATCTTATGAGGTATTCCATGTAGTTAGACTATATCTCACAAGAACACCTATGCCACTAATGGTGTAGTAAAGGTAGTGTGCACAGGTGAAAAGTGAGCCACCTTGGTCAACTTTTCAACTGTCACCATGATGGCATCATGACAATGAGAGGAAATAGGAAGACCAACAAAAAATTCCATATAAATGGTGTCCCACTTCCACACTGGTATCTCATGAGGCTAAAGAAGACCACCTCAATGTCAGTGTTATGCCTTCACCCTCTGGCATTCTAGGCACCTAGCTACCATCTCAGCAATTTGTGATCTCATGCCTAGCCAATGATATAACTATCTCAAGTCGACATGCATCTTCTTAACTCTAGGATGTGTTGCATAAGGGTCTCTATGGGCCTTTAGCATAAAAAACTCATGAAATCCTCTGGAAGAAGGTATATGTATGTGTCTTCTATAATGTAAGAGTCCATCAGACTTTAATGTATAATTTGAATAATTACCCTCAAGGGGTTTCTGAGATCGAATCAACTCAATAACTTCTGCATATATCTCATCTTCATGTAAGTGATGAAGAATGTGATCTCTCAAATCTTTGCATGTGGACATAAAAGAAATCTCATGTCATCTCCTACTCAAGGAAGATCTATGATAATGTTCTCATTCTCCTTTATGTAATGAACATCAAAATCCTATTCGCACAAGAACTCCATCCATCTCCTCTACCAAGCATTAAGGTTTGGATGCATGAAGATGTACTGATGGCTCTAATGATCTAAATGAAGTACAAATTGATGTCCTAAGAGGAAATATCACCATCTTACTAAGGCATGCACCACTATTTCAAGCTCAAGATCATGGGTAGGGTATTTGAGCTCGTGAGTCTTTAGTTTCCTAGACTTGTAGGTTAGAGCTCACCCACCCTGCATAATAAATGCCCCTAAACCATATAAAGAAGAAATATTTACACACCACAAAGTATGCTAAAGGATCTAACACAACAAGAATGGGTGCACTGGTAAGGCTCTATCATACTTCTCAGTCCACTCAAACTCTTTTCCCTTACACTGAAGAGAATTGATGGGGTGTGCCACTCAAGAGAATCCTTCAACAAATAGTCTATAATAATAGGCTAGACCCATGAAACTTCTCAACTCAGTCACAGTGCTAGGTTTTGTCCAATCCATAATGACATCAATTTTTAATGGGTCTATTGAGATCCCATCACCAGATATCACATGATGCAAATATTTGACATTTGACTTAAAAAATGCACACTTTGACAAGCTTCCAAATAATTGATTATCCCTTAAACATTGTAAGACTTGTCTCAGGTGCTTTTCCTTCTCTCTCTCATCCTTTGAATAAATTAATATATCATCAAGGAATACCACCACAAACTTGTCAAGGAATTTATGAAATACTCCATTCATGAGACTCGTGAATACAACT
This sequence comes from Chamaecyparis obtusa, assembly GCA_027943335.1. Classification (NCBI taxonomy): domain Eukaryota; kingdom Viridiplantae; phylum Streptophyta; class Pinopsida; order Cupressales; family Cupressaceae; genus Chamaecyparis; species Chamaecyparis obtusa. The sequence continues at coordinate 1,920,977 of BSBK01003396.1, forward strand.
GGAGCATTTGTAAGACCGAATGGAACCACAATGAACTCATAGTGGTCATATCTAGTACAAAATGTAGTCTTGTGAATATCACTATCCACTATCCTCAACTAGTGATATCCTGACTTAAGATCTATCTTGGAGAACACTCGAGTACCCTGCAGCTGATCAAATAGGTAATCAATCATAGGAAGTGGATATCGATTCTTGATGGTTACTTTATTCAATTGGTGGTAATCCATACACAACCTAAGAGATCTATCTTTCTTCTTTACGAAGATCACTAGTGCTCCCCAAGGAGAAACACTAGGATGAATATGTCCTTTCTCTAACAATTTCTCAGGTTGCAACTTGAGCTCATTAAGCTCATTAGTGGTCATCCTATAAGGTGCTCTATAAACTAGTTCTATTCTTGGTACAAGATCTATGTGAAAGTCAAAAGATCTATGAGGCATACCAAGTAGCTCTAAAGGAAACACATTTGCATATTCTAGAAAAATGGGATGGTCATCCAGTGAGGCCTCCTTTTATACCTCATCTTCTCTATCGATGATGGTGATAGAAAACAAATGACATCCTTTCCAAATGATTTTCTTAAGCTGCATAGAAGAGATCACATGGAGGAATGCAGGTCTTTGGATTCCAAAAATCATAGTAGTAATTCCATCATCATCCAAGCACTCTATTTTCTTCTTACAATAATCTAAATTGGCCTTGTGGGCATATAGCCAATCCATGCCAAGGACTAGACCGTAGAACCCAAGAGGAGTAACTCTAAGGTCTGCTAAGGTGTTTAAGCCACTAATCTAAATCAGATAATATCTAACCATAGAGGTGATAGACACTCTAGCTCCTAAAGCTAACTCAACCTCCCATCTAATGTCCTACCTAGCTACCACTAGCCCGCAATGCTCCACAACTAATGGAAAAACAAATAATTTTGTAGCTCTAGTATCAAATAAGATAGAAACATCACTACCTCTAATCATACCTATGGTCTCAATGATGGTGGCCTAATGCTTTTCTTGGTGGTTATCAATGACTGCAAAAAATTTGTGGGACTTTCCCATGTCCCCAAATATAGGTTATGACATCGCTTCTTATTGACTACCTCCTTGAGGAAATTCCCTAGCTATGTTCCCCATGGAACCACAAGTATAGCATGGTCCTCATTTCTGAACCTGCACACCCTAAGTTCTAGAATTCTGTGAACCTCTTGTCCTAGTAGACTTGTTGTATCCACCCCTATAGGATTGCTGAGTCCATTTTGAAGGTATATATGGTGCTTGTGGTTTCTGGTCTCTTTTAGGACCCTGAGGCTGCCACTACTTGGGCTTTGACCACTGTTGACCTTGAGGTGGCCTCTATCTCTGGTTCTTTTGAGACTGTTGAGGTTGAGGTTGTTGTTGTTGTTGCAACTGTGGGTTTCTAAATGATAATGAAGATTTCCTCTAATTCCCCTTCTATGGGGGCCTCTGATAACCTGAACGCTATGGTGCATGATTATGATACTAAGATCCCTTAACTATCTCCTCAGCTACTAAGGCTCTATCACTAGTGAAACACAAGTCCCCTGGTGGTACCATGTGTACCATACATGTTATAGAAGGGTTTAATCCTTTAATGAAGTGATTGACCATACTTGAAGCTTCTCATCCCTCATATACTCAACATAAGGGAGGAGGTCTATAAACTTTCCCTCATACTGGGCGACTAAAATTCATCGCTACTATAGATCATGGAATTTGTCTATGCAATGCTACCTGAACTACTCAGATAAATATCTGGCTCTAAATACCTATAGGAAGGTATCCCATGTCAGGGTGTCAATGACCAAGTGCCCTTTTAATTCCTTGTATTTCCATCAAGTGGAGACTCCTCCTCTAAGGAGATGAATAGAAAAGCATGCTTTGATATTTCTCTCATAAGGGTGCAACCCAAAACACCACTCTAGGATCAGAAGCCAAGACTCGGCCTATGTCCCATTTGTAGACCCCAAAAATAGAGGTGGTTGTAGTCGCATCATCTCTCTGATATGATCACCTACATCAGGGGGTGCTTTGTCAAACCTACAAACCTCAATCCTAGGTGGAGGCCCTAGCCCACCAATGGACCCAACCTCCTATTCGGCATGTCCCTCAATGAACCTTGGAGGGGGAATCCTACTTCATTCTCTGGCTAAGGACCCACATCCTTCCAAATCTTGATGCACATTATGTTGTATAACTGGAGGCATTTAGTCAAGGATAATTTTGGCTAGATTCTTAAATTCTTGCAACAAATCTACATTCGGATTAGGAGGTGGTTCAAGAGGAGGACCCTAGTCCCTTCCACAAACTTCTACCTAAAATCGTACCTCCTCACAAGTCACAGAGACACATCCACAAATGCATCCACATCTACGAGCCTACCGAGTGAGTGGAGGCATCCTACACAAAAAGGAAAAGTTAAGTTACTACACAGTGGGTTAGGTTCCCAATGTTGACAAACTTGGCTTTGATACCAAAATTTCATGCCCAAAAGTTGGGAAAAATACAATTACAAATTGTTTTCTAAAGACTAATGTTTCTTACTGAAGTGAAAATGCTTGAATCTAAGTTGACTAAGGTTCACACTAACTGATATAAGTTTAGAAAAATGGTTATGTGAAATTAGGTCTTGGTTGACTAGGTTTGACCAAGAGAACTACTATTCACAAAATGGGGTCGTAACCCTAAAATAATCCTATATCATTAACTAGTTTGTAATTAACCAATTAACTAGAGTTGAACAAGTTAAACGAAGATTTCATCGATAATTTAAATGTTATCATGATTACTAGTTAATTACATTAATCGAATATTAACTAATGTATTAACTTAATCGATAATGATTTTATCAATTTATTATCATTGATATGAAATTAATTTATAAATGATAAATTGACTAAATTAAATTTTAAGAATAACTTTCTATCATAAACAAATAAATTTAATTTTATATTATTCTAATATGTTTATAAAACTAAAATAACTAAATAACTTAATTAAATACTACTTTTAATTAATATACTAGATTCCCAAATCTAAAAATAAATAAAGCTAATAAAGCTAATGCAAATGAATTCACTAATTAAAAAGATATTTAATTTAATAATCTTAATTTCCACTACCAAGTTTTTTTTTAAAATAGAGTTTATATTAAATCTCCTTGATTGAATTTAAGTTCTAATCCAAGTCTATTTAATAATAATTCATTATAATTAAATTTCCTTCTAGATAGTTTTTCCTAGAAGTCAACAATTTTAACTAATTAATTTTAAATAAAATTGAAAACAAATAATAAATTAATACAAAATCTAATTTAGAAAACTTCTAGACTATTCTATTGTTAAAGTCAAATATTTCAACTCTAAGATTAATTGCATAAAAATTTGATGTCCATAGTGATATATTAATCACTAAATCAAATCTAATAAAAAATCTACTATTTGAAAAACACTACAAGTATGCCTTGGAGGCAAAACTTTAAGAAATAACTTTTAGTTATTTCTAACATTTTTTTTTTAAAGTTGCTACATATTTCTTTTTAAAATATTCTCTCTTTTTTTAGTTTATTTGAAAATACATGTTTTTATATTTTAAACTTTTATTTCTAACCCCTACATGCATTTAGGGTTGCAGGGGTCAAGAGAAGCGACGACAAATGGAGGCACCACCAATATCGGTGGTGGCCGCCATGGTCGGCACCACCGCAATCGGCAGTGGTTGCCATGGGCAGTGCTACCGTAGCGGTGGAAGCACGAGGCACATGACACAGAGGAGAGGAGGGGGTCAGGGTTAAGCATTGTGGCTGCCCCATTGTGCCGCCATAGTGGCTGGCGTGGTTGAGGCCATGCCTCACCACTATGATTGACATAGTGGCCGTTAGAGCCACGCCCAAGCCAAGGATGGGAGCTCGGGGATAGGGCTTTGGCCCGCCCCTTCCCATCTCACCGAAATTAAAAAAATTAAGTTTTTTTTTTCATTTATAAAATCCATAATGTTTTTTTTTAAAAAGGGGTATAAAAGCATTCATTTAATTATATATATATATATATATATATGGGGTTTAAAAATATACATGAATTTTTAGTGTGTTACTTAAAGTTTGTATAATTATTTCTTTTAAAAAGGATAAATAGATACTTCTTAAACTTATGGTATATATATTTAACATATAATTATATATATGTATATATATATATATATATATATATACATATATATATATATATACATATATATATATACATATATATATATATATGTATATGTATATATATATATGTATATATGTATATATATATATATATGTATATATATATATATATGTATATATATATGTATATGTGTATATATATATATGTATATATATATATATATATATATATATATATATATATATATATATATATATATATATATGTATATATATATATATGTATATATATATATATATATATATATATATATATATATATAAATTTATACTATAATAAAATTTACTTTAAGATAATTCTCTTAGAAACCTTCTATTTATAGTTAATTTACTATGATAATATATGTGTGTGTGTGTGTGTGTCTCTATATATATATATATATATATATATATATATATAGACACACACACACACATATATATATATATATTATCATATAAATATACTTTTATAAAAAACAAATTGCATAAAGTTTATAACTTTAAAATAATTTAAATAAATGATTCTTTCTCAATTTTAATAAAATATAAAAATACAACTTAAATTTATAAATTCCTATAATCATAATCTCTTTTTTTTTTTATCATTTAAACAATTTATCTATTTAACATAAAAGAATTAATCTTTCCTTAATCCTAGCTTTAGTTGAAGATTATATTTTTAGTTATTTAAATTTTACTATAATGATAAAAAAAAGACTTTCCTTTAAATTTATCTAATATTGTTATATGAGTAACTTTCTAATTAAAATTTCTATAAGGAAAATTTAACCCAATTAATAAGGTAAAACTTTTGATAAAGCTAACAATACAAGTAAGCTAAAATATTTCAACAAATATAACAACAAAATAGATATACTGAGAAATTTTTCCTTTCTTTATTCACCAAAAGTATATTTTACAATAATACAACATTCCTCCTTTGATATTTACAAAGAACAATTTGCTTGAAACAATTCTGAAACACACAAACCAACAAGTGGTGGTCTCACCAAAAACTCCACCAGACTTTCCAAGGGCTCCAACTAATCTTGCATGAAGAACAAAGGTTGACCATGGAGGCTCACCTCCCAACCTAGGCCTTTACAAGGCCACCCTTGAGCTTGGGGATCCATGAATGTGACAGGTAACATAGGAGTTAAACAGCAATGCATCTGCAAACATACATACTCAAAGAAAGTTCCCAAAAACTCCCAAGGTTTTACAAGGCTTCAAAAGGACCTAAAACAATAGGGGTGAAGAGGACTCACCACATGAGGAGAAGCTAAATCAAAACATAGAAACAAGAGGAATAGGCCACACATGGGCTGAAAATTCCCCTTATGCCCCCAAATTCCCTTGGGCATGATTGGCATCATGGGGACTCACACACCCATGTACATCCATCCACACATGGGAGACTCTACACTATATGGGTAGTCTCTAAACCTTCACCCCTTAAAGGTTACTCTACCCTCCCAAGGGTGAGTGTTCCTTGAAGAACCCCATAAAAACATGAAGCAAAAAAGAAGAACAAGACTCAACAAAACCTCCATGGAAACCCACGGAGTTGAAAACAAATAACACATAGCTTCCATTAATGAATTCCTAAGTTATCAACATGCATAACAAAAATAAACTACTCTAAGATTATTCTAAAAAAATCAACCTCAAGTCCAAGCTTAAGCTAAAATGATGAAGTTGATAGGGGCTTTTTCCTTTATGCCTTTTTCCTTCACCAAATTCCCTTCCAAAACTAGGAATCTCTAAGAATAGAGAGTGGGTGAAAAACCCTCACTTTCCTCCCAAATCCCCCTAAAAGGCCCATCCTAAGAATATCTAATCTTCTCATTAATGAGGAAGCCTCTAAAGTCTTTCTTCCCTTCTTCCTAGGCAATTCCCTCATAAATGGAGTTTAAGGCTCACATGGGTAGGATAAGATACCTTGTCCAAATTTTCTAAACTTTGATTTTCGCCACATTCAAAAGGAGATATTTTAGGAGTGTCTTTAATGAGTTCTAGGGCTCTTAATGAGATGAAAATGACCCCTAACCCCTAGGGTACAAAGTGGGGTGGTCAAATATAACCCTAACTACCTTCTAGAAGCCTATTTGACCCTTCTAAACCCTACTTGAAGTTAACTCACGAAATTCAACTCTCTTGACCCAATCTGATCTCCCTAAACCTTAGGGTAAGCATGGGCACTACACTAGGTAACCCCCAAGTTAAATCTAAGCCTATACTAGTTGCATTTACTAGCCATGCCAACTCACAAGCACACATGTGTCAATTGACACAACATAATTACATTAGGCATGACCAATTTACACATTTACAAAATTGAATTAATACAATCATGCTTAATACTTTCACGAATAAAACATAATTACAATGAGGTCCATGTCTTTTCATAGATAGGAACTTAGCATTACAGTATATACATAGGTCCATTCCAGAAACCCCTTTTTATTACCATGGTAAAATTTTCCTGCACACTCATTGCACACATCAGTAGGTCCAATAAATCAACGCATAACATAGAAAGATACATAATGCAAGTTAAACACACACTCAATCACATTTGCATTAGTGATTCATTGGTATTTAAATAATATCTGCATCTAATCCATATGCATAAAAATTCATTTTCAACCAAACTACATCATGATATTTCCTAACATATATATCCATCAGAACGTATCATTAAAACTTAACCATGTAAATAATCTGCATCAACTAACATACAGTATCACCTGAATAGGTACTCATCAAGATCATAATGTATAAATAACATAGTATGGGATTTTACAAATCTTCAAAAATAACATGTGTTCAAAGAGTCTAAGTGTCTCAAATAGTGTCAACTGAAAATCATAGTAAGGTAAAAATGGTGCTAAGCCATGATGGGCTGGGATAGGCCTCATAGGATTCAAGTGATCATTTTTATATTTTTCTTCTTATGTAGAACTCTAAATTTTACAAAAAATTAGATCTCCAACAATGGCTCTTTCTAGGGATGTGTGTTTCCTATGAGCATAGCGAGAATCCAACTTTCTATCATAGAAGAAGACCAAGTGCCAATCAATTGGTTTATGGAGTCACTGTATAGAAATAACATCCCATATAATTTGGTGGCCCCTAGCCACCAAAATACAAAAGAACTACTTTCCTCTATCAAAAATCTTATTTTCATCACACTTTACTAGCATCAATCTAAAAATAATACTGAGACTTTCTTGATAAAATATGTTGACACCTTCTCTGTCTAGTTATACTAATTACTAACATGCTCTCTGATGATCTACATTCTCAAATTAAACAATTCATACCTATACTCCTTGGAGTTTCATGTTGCATCGTACAACACATAATTATATGCAATATAACATCCTCTATTATCAAATTCTATATTGCACATAGATATACTCACTTCTAACTTAGAAACATATCTAGATTGGGTCCGACAGACATTAATCATACCACAAAAAGGATTATTACAAGACATCAAACATGTGAGTGCCCAAAGACCAATGAATTCATTAGTATTCCCATTCTAATTATGATAGTCCAACAAAAACACGTTCCCTTCTATGAAATCTGATTCATGCATGATTCAAACTTTCACCACATCTAAAGCTTCCATGGTGTTAAAATATGGGATATCACCTATCTCTTTGGCTACATCCTCTTTGAAAACATCATCACAATAGTTTGTATTATCCTTTTCCATTGTCTTATCATATAATGGATTTGAAAAAAACTTGAAGTCATTTTCAGATGTACTTTCTTCTTTATGTTGATCATAATGTATACTTTCAATAAATGCATAATCTTATTGAGAATTATTTTCCACTTCATATTTATCAAAAAAATAGACTTTCCTCTTATCTTTATAGTTAGATAGGAGTAGATCTTCCTCTTGTCCATCCAAAATCTCATAATGTTTATTTTTTGTCTACACTATTTGATCAATTTGTTTATCCTTGCAAATTGGAAAAATAAATTGAGTCATTTTTGTGCATATGCCTCTACTATTCCTTGTCCAAAAAATCTGAAATTTTCTCACTACTGAGAAAATATTCTTATTCACTCATTTTATTTTATCATATACATCTATTTCACAGGTCCTGTTGTCACAAGAGTTAGCCACACATGAATCAATGATTGGTTTTCTTTCTTTCATGTTATTTTCTCTAATGAATTCATTTACTACATCAGGAAATACATGCTTGAGTATTTGAAATATGTATCCATAGTTGGATTTATCATTTTATTTGCATCCACTGAAAGAATAATCTGTAGGATAAGTATATGGTTCTATATCCAGGAAGTGATCTTGATTTTCTTCTTGTGTATATAGGTCGTCATCTTCTTCAACTATATTTTGGAATTCATTTATAAACTACCACTTAAATTCCTTCCATTGTGAGATACTTTGAGGGGACAATGAATTGTATATTTCCCTTGCATTATCTCTTAGTGATCTAGAAAATAACTTCATCATTTGATCTTCTGCATAAATTCCTCTTATCTTTATAGTTAGATAGGAGTAGATCTTCCTCTTGTCCATCCAAAATCTCATAATGTTTATTTTTTATCTACACTATTTGATCAATTTGTTTATCCTTGTGAATTGGAAAAATAAATTGAGTCATTTTTGTGCATATGCCTCTACTATTCCTTGTCCAACAAATCTGAAATTTTCTCACTACTGAGAAAATATTCTTATTCACTCATTTTATTTTATCATATACATCTATTTCACAGGTCCTGTTGTCACAAGAGTTAGCCACACATGAATCAATGATTGGTTTTCTTTCTTTCATGTTATTTTCTCTAATGAATTCATTTACTACATCAGGAAATACATGCTTGAGTATTTGAAATATGTATCCATAGTTGGATTTATCATTTTATTTGCATCCACTGAAAGAATAATCTGTAGGATAAGTATATGGTTCTACATCCAGGAAGTGATCTTGATTTTCTTCTTGTGTATATAGGTCGTCATCTTCTTCAACTATATTTTGGAATTCATTTATAAACTACCATTTAAATTCCTTCCATTGTGAGATACTTTGAGGGGACAATGAATTGTATATTTCCCTTGCATTATCTCTTAGTGATCTAGAAAATAACTTCATCATTTGATCTTTTGCATAAATTTGATAGTCATCTGTGAACTCATAGAATGCCTCCAAATTCCCAAGTGCTGATTCACCCAAATCTGCATGAAATTTTGGTGCAATCTCTACAAGCTTAGGGAAGAAATTATTTTCATTATGTAGGATGTTTCTAAAGTCCAATGGTTTAAATTCTTTAGGAACAAATGGTTGTCTCCATTGTTTGATTGTGGTTATTTCTGAATAACTTTATACAAATGTTTATTCTGGGACATTTTGAATACCTGAATCTTCTCTCTTTACTCATCAAGTTTTTTTCAATAGAGTCACCACCTCTCTATGAGGAATATATTTTTTTGGTATTCTGGGTTCTTCCTTCCAGTAGAGTAAACTTCTTATGTCACCAAAGATTTTGGAAAAATATTTTTATAAACTTCCTAGCGGAGTCACCAATATGTTGGTTCCTAAATCAAAAGATTGGAAATCCTATGATATTTCCTAACTCAATGCTTGGAATTTATAACTGAGTTGGCCAACGAATGGGAATGATCAATTACGATCCTCTTCTCATTCTCTTTAGCCTCTATAGGACCAAGATAGGTGTACCTATACCTTAACACAATATGTTTCCTAAAGATTTTTATAGTATTATCTTATAACTTTCTTTAATTTAGGGTGATCTCTCAAGATGGAAATGAGTTCTTGAGGGAGATCAAATTGTATGCTTCATAATTTATAAGTTACTAAACTTGTATGAATAATGTTTGAATACTTTGAATTTTGATTGCTTGGTTTATAGTGAATACTAATTATTGGATGAGTATTTTGAATGCCTTTATGTATTGATATCTTATTTATTTTGGATATGTATTATTGTTTCCTTCTTGTGATATTTCAAACAAAGATTTCAAGTAAGGATGATAGACCAGCTCCTTTATTTTATTGGGAAATAGAGACAGATCCTTCTTTAATCCTATGTATGACTAAGTGAGACAAAGAAAATCACCTTAATTCTCCTATCAATTGCTCCTCTTCAATGTCTTTGATTATTCTATTACACCACAATCATTCTTATTGAATTTAACCCAAGCTTAATGAGACCAATAACATAGAGTTACTAGTGCCTAATAATCCTAATGATCAAATTGCAGAATAACAAGAATAATTTATAAACATGAAGTTTTAAAGAAGCTTTATCTTTTGGAGATAAAATCACAAAATACTGATCAATCTAGAATGATCAAATCCACAACTCCAAATTAGAGAAAATATCGATTTATTATAATGCTTCAAAAATTCTTTTGTACAATAAATCACTTTCAGAAAGTGTTGTAGAAAATAAATATTTACATTGTTGATTGATGATGATATGTCTTTTTTTCTTATTATTCCCCCTATCTTTAAATTTTATACCACATATATATGTGGTTGACTGGTTTTCATACCCCTTTAGGGTGAAAATTCACCACCCTATTAAATTTTTTTAAAAAATTAACTAATTAAAGAATAAATACCTATATTTTTAATTTGGGTTTGGTAGGAAACCCAAAACACTTGTAAAAAGCTAAGATTTTAACTCGAGCTTGGAAATTAGATTTTCTGAACTGGGTCTTTTTTATATTTTTTAAATTTTGATCATTTTCATCCTCCGATGACATCATTTTTCTAGCATGTGGACATTACAACATTTCTAAAGCATGTTTTCTTAGGGGCTCTGTCCTGATAGAATTCTTTCTAATTTTTGAACCTCAGAGAAATTGTATCAATCTATCTTATATCATTTGAATTCCATTATAATCTATCTCCATGATTGTCTTTGATCAACTTCACTCCCATCTCAGCAAATCCACAAATCTCAATCGTCACTTGTGTTGTTTTAATTCATGTGTTGCCTCTTTTAATTTTGAGCTCATAAGAATTTAATTCCCATCGCACTTCAACATGTGTGTTCTGTCAGTTTTTAATGATGGCTTTCACTTCCTTTAAATGCAACTGACACCATCTAATAAACTCATCCTCTTTATGAAATGGCGATAAGTTCACTACTTCGTGCAAACCATTTTTTATGAAATAGAGATGGCTTCACTATTTCACAACCTTTATTTTTTATTTATGTGAAACAATGAAAAGTGCATGAAAAAGGGTATAATTTGTAGTTTGTATGATTTTTGGAATATTTTGAATATTATAGTAGTTCTCATGGGGCTTTGCAAATGGATATAGGAGTACCTTATTATGAGGACAATCAAAATGAATAATTGATTTGGTGAGGAAGAGATGATGTATTGAAATATCTACTCATGAGAATGACCTATTTGGAGGGATTTATGAGATGCAGTGTAAAGGGCTTAGTACTCTAGGAACATATCAAATTTGACTATATGAGGATAAAAATGAATATACACCTCTATGAGAATTCTAGAGAAGTGCACATTCTAGTGTGTACATTCCCTCTACCTCATTTTGCTTTCAATCCCGAGGGGGCAGACACATCATATCCTATTGGCTATTCTCCATAGCATATGCTTGACCATTTCATTTGCTCTAATCGATCTATCTTTGTGCTTGACATGTTAGTTCTCATCTCGAGTTCTGATACTGTCCATCTCTTTCCTAAGTGTTCAGTACTATCACTACTAGGCTGACCATGTAGGATTTGCTCTCTCTGCACTTTATTCTTTGGAGTCAGATCTCTTTTTCCTTCTTGGCTAATCTATTCTTTAGTCAAAGAGGGGAAAATGTAATCACCTAAAAATGGTCACCTAGACTATTAGCCCCTTTTGCTAAAATCATCAATTGCTTATTCTTGATCAAATCCTAGTTCTATCATTTATTCAATTATTTTTTATGGGCTAACCATTTTATCCTAAAGTCTTTATTTATTTAAAAAGGAATTTCCTCCCCTTTTAATAAATAAAAAATCCCCCACTTTTCCTCTTATCCTAAGTTGCACAAATAAAACATTATTCCTATTTTACAAAAAGGGAAAAAGCATTTTTTGTCTCATATGGATACAAAAGTCAACTCCTATTTTCTCATTGGAGAATACTTGTGCACATGGATTACTCCTCTTTGATTCTCCACTGTTGATTAAATATTTTGCCTCTTAATCTCCATGGTCCATTCTTTCTCATTTCTTATAAAAGGAGAGCTCTCTTCTCATTTTAGGATCCATCTTTTGAATACTAACCTTATGCTGCAGGATTGCTTGGAGACTTTGGAGATTTTTGAAGACATTCTTGCATCCATCTTTCATTTCTTGCATCTTAGCTTCATATTTATGCTTTCCTAGATTAGCTTCATTTCTATGCTCTAGATTAGTTCACATAGATTAATTAGCTTGGATTGTAACACTTGCATCTTTCTTTTCATAGCTTAGCTTGCATTCTCATTCCTAGCATAGTTGCATTTCATTCTCATCTTGATTCTTGAGGATATTGGCATTCTTTCCCTTATCTCCATTGAATCTCCCATTGCATGGTTTACTAGCAAGGTTGCATTCTTCAATAGCTCTAGCTGAGAGCACTCTTAATATCCTTGCACTCCATGTCTAGGGAGCTCTAGGTCAATTTCTCAAGGTCTCCAATCTATGGATTCTCTTGGAAGTAATGGCTTAGAGAAGTGCACATTCTAGTGTGTACATTTTCGGTGCCCACCGTGGGGCAGAACAGCTCTATTTTGTCCTTTGTATGCATTTTCACACTTTTTTTCGTCACTTTTTAGCTTACTATTTTCGACAAATTTTTATTTTTTTCTGGAAGATTATCGTAGGATACTTCACTAGTGTCATGCGATACTTTGTCCTATACTGGTGCAATACTTTACTAGTTAAAGCATCATGCTTTGTGAGAGATTCTATCGCACTATTTGGGACATTATGTTGCCTGTAGGTACAGTGAAGTGTCACCCAGAAAGATAATATCACCCCAGTATACTATAAAGTATCGCGTGATATTTCTGGTGATTGTACTATCACCTGTACCCAACAGTGAGTTGTTCTTGGTTCTTTCTTGCTAAGTTTTGTTCTAATTAGCTTTCTGGTTTAGTTTGTTGTGGTTAGATAGATTTAATTTGCAGATTTCATTTGGATTTTTGTTTTACTAAACATTGTGGGGCTAACAAGTTGTGCTTGTAGGTACCTTCATTGCTTGAAAAATTTGCTAAAAAATATCACATGTCAAAGCTTCAAAGGTAAAAGGGCTACTAATTATGTTTTGCAGGGCTACCCAATGCCTAAAAACAACAAATTGCTTGTTTATTTACTTTTCTCTTAAGTGCGGCATATACTAGTTGTCCCATTTCTTAGGCATTTAAGATCTTGTTGTAGGAGTCTTTTGGTGGTAGGAAATTGTGCTCTTCACCCTTGTGGTGAAACAAAAATCTTGACCCACTTTTAGACTTTGAAAATAAGAGGGTAATTGAACTCTTTGTTTGGTGTGTTTGGGGGAGATTCTTGAGCTAGGAGATTATGCTCTTCACCCTTGAGGTGAACTAGAAATCCTGACACTCAAAAATTCAATCCACTCTTTGTTTAGCATTAGGATCCTTTAGCAGGCCTGCTCTTGAGCAATCAAGAGGAACCACCCAAGTGGGGACAAGCTAATACCGAGCTATTCCAACCCACTATAAACTCAAGGCTATCAAGGACACAAAACCTTGGTAGACATAGTGCTTGTCTTCACTTGATGTGAGTACTTATGGGATTGTGACCATGAGGAAAGTGTTGAGAAAGAATGCTTAAGGTATTCTTGTGGCCGCGAGGTCCTAGTCCTTTTTGAGGAGTAAGAGGGGTACTACGAATGGAAGCCCTTACTAAGAACCATAGGTAGAGGCCACCCTATTTTTTTTCTTAGCTTCTTGGTGCAAGAATTGATCCAAGTGGAATAACCTAGATCACCCCAAGACTACTCACCATCTGTGTTCCTTTGGTTGTGCCATTGGCACTTCCACGACAAAGCCAACATCTATTGTGGGCAACCACCTTATGTGAGGCAATGAAACATCAAGTGTGGGCCAAGTTGATAAGTATTGAGCCTTTGTCCTTCTAGGCTAGCAAGTGCTTGAACTGTTCTCGTTGTTATGTACCCATGCAAACGTTCTTGAACATACAAACATTACGGTAGTGCTCATAGAAGTTTTCATTTTGATATCCCAATTGCTTGTCTTGGCAAGGTTTCTTTTGCTCTTGCACAAGTGTTTGATGACATGTTCCACCCCCTACTATTTGCAAACCTACCTAAATATTGCTGTCACTAAGTTTGAAATCGACAAATTATCCATCAGATTGCAAAATTGACAAAAATACCTTCAAAAAATAAGATTTTTATGTTCACTAGTCAAGAGTCGTATGAAACTAAAAACAATCACATGCTATTTCAAGTTTTATTATGTGATATCATCCCTGGTTTTGTATCACCCTGCTTGCTTGGATTCTATCACCCCGACTGCCTGGAAAGCATCACTCGGTCTCTATCAAAACTATCACTTGGTTATATTTTGTCGCCCTATTTTCCTGGAAACTATCACCCATAATCTTTTTGCTGTCTCATTATTGCCAAATTTGAAATCTCATTTGTTGAGTCTCTCTTCCTATTCTTACTTGACCTTGGTCTATTATCAGCATGTTTAAGTTTGTTTTAGACTAAGAAAATGAGTTAAAACTATTGTATTTGAGTTTCCCAAATGCTACTTTTGATCACTTGTCACATTACGGTTACCTCTCTAGCTACTTGCTAATTGAGCTTCTTGCTCATATCTCAGCTTGAGTCAATTGATTATTGTAAGTTCTTGAGCACTTTTGACCAGCCATCTTTGTTGTTCTATCTTGACAAGTGATCTTCTTTGGCTTTGTTTATCTCAATATCTGAAAAACTTTGTCTCATTTTATTAGTCAACCAACATTCCTTTTTCATGCTAGTTTCAACTCGATCTTAATTCGAGCAAGGGAGTCACCATCCATTCAACTATACACAGTTAACTTTACCCACAAGATGCTCATGAGTGCCAGTTAGTAATGATAGTTCTAGTCCTAACCAATCTAAAGATTCTAAGGTCACCCCATGGTACAAAGGAGGCTTCCTCTTTTCCACATTCAAGACCACCAAAAGCACAGATAGTGTCTCACTCACTTTGACTGAACAAGAAAAGTTATGCCATTTGCAAGATCATTTTGAGCATAAGGACAACCAAGCACATTTAGACAAAATGGATTCTACTAGGCTCATGGCTATGAAGGGGATGTCTCAAGAACAACCTGAGATTAGTGGCTACGAATATAGACCCCCTCCTTTTGGTACTTTGGGTAACTATGGCAACAACACACCACCAAGATCTCCTCCAAGATGAACTTTTTTTGCTCCCTCTTCACCTCCTAGATCTCCTCCCTCTTAGCATGAGGAAGAAGCCAATGATGATATTTCTAGTGAAGAGCTTATGAGATTTGAACAAGATGAAGCATCCCAATGTATGATGCTTAAACTTTTAGAGAGAAATGGAGATCAATACTTTCAATACATGACTTCTAGGGGATACAAGCTTCCTCCTAGCTATGATGTGTAACAGATTGTTCAAGAAAGAGTACCAACTAAATTGGAAATCCTTAGGGATGAATTGCAATGAACCAATCAACATCTTGCTCAACTTGCAATAGAAAAAGAACCTCCAAAGGTTTCTTTCGTAGAATCTATTTGTGTCCTTCCTTTTGACAGGAGTCTATACATGGTCCCATTTCCTAGGGATATTGAGGTTCCCAAATATGATAAGTATGATGGAAACGGTGACCCCCATGACCATGTGCATCACTTTTACGCTCTTAGCATGGAATTACTTCATGAGGACACATTTATTTTGTGATTGTTCCCTAGAAGTTTGAGAGGACAAGCTCTAGAATGGTTTCAAAGTTGACACCACCTCTTAAAACTCTTGATGAGCTGGTTAGACACTTCACCTAGCATTATTCATACAACATCCAATAGCCTATCACCATGATAGATCTCAGTGCTCTAAAGAAAAATCAAGGTGAGCCATTTGCCGCTTACTTACAATGTTGGAGGTCATTATACTCTCGATATCCTTGACAGCTAGATGAAAGAGAAAAGATTGACATTTTTGTCAACACTCTTTTGCTAGAACTATATTATGATCTAAGGAAACAATTGTTCTCCTCTTTCAATGACATGGTTGAAAGTGCATATCAAATAGAAGATGTGGCCATAAGAAAGGGGGATATTGTTATTAATAAAGATACTAGGGGCAATGGCAAGGACAAAAGCAAACCTTGGAATAGAAACAAGCATGTTGTTCATGATGGGGTTGTGGATGTCCCAAAAGCTAAAGAGCCTTCTTTCAACCTTTCTAATGCTATCTACATAGCAAAACAACAAGAGGCTACCAATGCTCACAATGCTCCTAAGCCTCAACATACAGACAAGCCAAAAAAGACATTTCACCGTCAGGTCTACATCAAGTTGGCTGAACCATACGATGTGATTCTTAAGACATTGGTTGCCAACAAGTATCTTACACTTCCTGACAATTCTCATCCCTATGATCCATAGGTTAAGACTAATTGGTGGAGAGAAGATCATTTCTACCATTATCACAAGAATAAGGGACATAAGACAGATAATTTTTTAAATCTTAAAGATGCCATTCAAGATCTTATTGATGGAGGCACAATGCTCATAGATGGCTTAGTTAAAAATTTTGATCACAAAGCTTTCAAGACTCCTCTACCTGAGTATGAGAAAGTAGAATCCTCTCAAGCAAATAAGAAGAATCATGATGCGAAGTTCAACTATACATATGCTCCTAATTCACCTGTGATCAATATGATAGAGCCTATTGAGAATGTTCTTATGGTGAGATCTCAAGATGATAATAATGCCAATCATGGTATGCCAAAGTTGGTCTTGCAAACATTGAGTGGTTCATCTTCTCGAAGTGAGACACTAAATGCTGTTACTAGGGGGTAAGCCAAAATTGTCCTTAAAATCACGCATGATCCCAAACAATCTTCTTCTTCCAAACAAGTGGTTCCTTTAGTTTTGTCTAGCTATGACCATGTGCACCAATTACAATGGACACCCACTTAGATATCCATTTTTGAGTTGCTTGAGTTATCACCTTTGCATAAAGAGATCCTTGAGAAAGCTCTTTGTACATCAAATGTTCCCAATGATATTGATCCAGATCGATTCTAGGCTATGGTCAATCACATTTCATCTCCACACTACCTATCCTTTTCTATAGAAGATGACACATCTCTTAGTCACCCCCATAATTTAGCTCTACATATTGAAGTTCGTGTCTACCATACCTGAGTCCGTTGAGTCCTGATAGACAATGGTGCTAGGTTAAATATTATTTCTTTCCATGTGGTACAATAGTTAGGATTGTCTAAATTGGTCATGGATCCTAGGATAAATATTACCATAAAGGCATATGATGAAATGGAAAGATCTTCCAAAGGTCTTGTTGTGCTATATGTCAGAGTGGGCCCTGTCATGAAAGATATTGTTTTCCAAGTGTTGGACATCCCACTCGCATATAATATTCTTTTGGGTCAACCTTGGATCCATGAAATGCAAGCTGTCCCTTCCACTTATCATCAATGTGTCAAGTTTCCACATAATGGCACCGAGATTGTGATTCCTGGGGATAATGCTATCACTATCAATACTCTAACTACTGCTAAGTTGTTTGTTCCTCACAACAAACCCTCTCATGATCATAATGTGTCCCTCATTGTTGCTGAGCAAAAATTAAAGATGATGAGTATTGGTATGGGGGAATACACATTGGACTCTATTGCTGCTATGCCTACTTCCCCTAAGTCCTATGGAAGACCTTCAGAGAAGACAAAGCCTTCCACTTCCACCATGACTATTTTTGGTACATTTGTCCAATCATTTGTGGTCTTAGAGGATGAAAAAGAAGAACAAGTTGTTAGGGAGTGGATTTATAGAGAAGAAGAAGACACTATGACAGTTGCTACTCCCATTTCTCCTAAACGCTACAGTAAAGGCTATGAATTTCTACAACAAATGGGCTATCAAGGTCATGAACCTTTAAGTAACAATGGGCACGCTCTAATTGAACCTTTGAGTCATACTGATGGCCGATCTTCTAAAGATACCATAGGTTTAGGATATGGTGTTGCCAATGATATCCCTGAATATTCTAGAAATACTCCCATGCTTAGTGACTCAGATACAGATGACAAAGAATCACCACTATGCACTATGGCCCAAATGGAAGACTGTCTTCCTTCTACCTCACTTCTTTGGGGAGGAGAATGCATGCCTACTGATGATACAACTGAAGTCTCTACATCCAAAAAAATTTTTCCTAATGAGTCATTGAGCTTTGATAGACAATGTATAAATATTGCACGCTTGATAGAAAGAGGAGACCTCACGCATAATGACATGAATACCTCTACTTCTAGGTGTCCTAAGCCTTTTTGGTGCAAACATCCCAGCAGAAGTTCCATGACTGATTCAAATGAATATGAATGGGACACTCTCTTAGATGGATCTTCTATAATAGATATGGATGTTGACGTGATTCATACCTATAGTGACCAACCCAATGTAGTTGATGGGTTGCATGTAGGGTCTGATGAGTCTAATCCACATATTGCTTTAATGGACCACACTGGTCCTTCCATGACAAATTTAGATCTTGACACTTTTGGAGCCTACCCTATAGGCTTGACTTCTCTTGTCACCAGAGATGATATTCCCACATCAATTTCCTTGAACCAGTCACTTCACTCTCCCTCATGCACTCAGATCTCATAGATTGGTATGACCAAGATCAAAGACCTATATTGCCATCTTTTCAAAATGATTATGAGATTGCCTGCTACCTCAACGCTATTGAACCTATTACTTCTTCGACCAGTGAACCAGTAATGAACATGACTAAATTAGATATCAAGTAGCTTAGTCATAAAATTGAAAGAAAAAAACAATGGTCAGATGGTGAAAACCACATTGTGGCGGTGTCTGAACGTCAAAATAGTAAAAATAAAGATGTATCTAAGGGTGAAAACCTCTCAGAGGCACCCGAGGATGAGGTACTTGGTAGTCTGCCAAGCTATTTTCAAGAAAGGTCTTCAGTTCTCACAGAACCTACACAGTCCATCAACTTGGGGACAAAGGAATCTCCTAAAATCATACATGTGGCTCAATCTCTCTTAATAGAAGAAAAAGAACAATTTGCTACATTCTTTCAGGAGAAAAAGATTAATTTTGCCTGGACATACTCAAACATGCCAGGATTAGATACTAAGCTCAATATGCATCATCTCTCTATTGCTCCAGAGGTAAAACCTATCAAACAAAAATTGAGAAAGATGCATCCCCATGTAGCATTACTAGTTAAGGTTGAACTTGAGAAGCTCCTGAAAGCCAACTTCATCAGAGCGATTGACTACGCTGAGTGGATTTCCAACATTGTCCCTGTCTCCAAACATGACAAGTCCATTCGTGTATGCACTGATTTCTAAGATCTGAATAAAGCACGCCCTAAGGATGATTTTCCACTTCTAAATATCGACATGATAGTGGACATGACGACGGGCTATGAAATGTACTCCCTTATGGATGGCTTCTCTGGATATAACCAGATTAAGATCACCCCTGAGGACCAAGATAAGATAGCCTTCACATGTGCATGGGGTACCTTTTGCTAGAATGTCATGCTATTTGGGCTTAAAAATGCTGGTGCAACCTATCAAAGAGCCATGACTACCATCTTTCATGATATGATGCACAAAAACATGGAGGACTATGTTGATGACATGCTTGCCAAATCATAACAATGAAGCACTCATTTGTCTAATTTGAGTTTGATATTAGACCGTATGGAACAATTTCAACTCAGATTAAATCCAAAAAAATGTGCTTTTGGTGTCACTTCTGGGAAATTGCTAGGATACATAATATCAGCAAAAGAAATAGAAGTAGACCCAGAAAAGGTGCAAGCTATCATGGGAATGCCACCTCCTCATAACATCAAACAATTAAGGAGTCTCCAAGGCCATCTCCAATCTATCAGGCGGTTCATTTCTTAGCTAGATGACAGAGCTCAACCATTCATTCAGAATTTACATAAGGGAGCTACTTGTATATGGAATGAGGAGTGTCAAAAGAATCTAGACCAGCTCAAGAATTACCTAGCACAACCTCCTATCCTCATGCCACCTATCCAAGGGAAACCCTTGATATTGTACATTTCTGCTATAGAAAATTCTTTAGGGGCTTTCCTTGCACAACATGATGATAAGGGAAAAGAGTGAGCTATATATTATATCAGTTGCACTCTGGTCACTTATGAACTCAACTACACCAATATTGAAAAGGCTTGTTTAGCTGTGGTGTTTGCATCTCAAAAACTTAGACATTATATGCTTGCACATACTACATAGCTGGTTGCTAAAATTGATCCTTTAAAATATCTCCTAAGTAAAGCTGAGCTTACTAGGCACCTTGCCAAGTGGATGTTGGTTCTTTCAGAATTTGACATTTAGTATATTGAGAGAAAAGCTATTAAAGGGCAAGCAATTTTGGATCAATTGGCTAAGTTTCCTATGATTGATAACGCTCCTCTTTAGATTGATTTCCCAGATGCCTTGATCATGAATATCACAAGGCATACATGGAAAATGTTTTTTGACGGTTCTCACACACAAAATGGTGCTGGTGTTGGAATCCTATTTGTTACCCCTCACAGATATACCATTCCTAAATCATACAAGCTTCTCTTTCCATGCACCAATAACATAGCTAAATATGAAGCCCAGCTGAATATGAAGCCCTGCTGAATGGTGTTAAGCTTTCCCTTGAATGGAGGATTTCTGAGTTGCATATTTTTGGAGATTCTCAACTTGTCATAAACCAAGTAAATGATGAATACCAAACCAAAGATGACAATTTGGTTCCCTAAAAGAGGATGATAGACTCACTCAAGAATTATTTTACATCTGTCATATTCCAACAAATTCTTAGAGCTAAGAACAAGGCTACCGATGCCATGGCTACTTTGGCATCCATTCTACAACTGGAAGAGCACAAACCATGCTTTGAGTTCCTAGTGGAAGAATTGTGCTACCCTACCTACAATTCCCTTGATGACCATGTCATTTACACTGTGGTCAATCATGACTCCTCCTGCTATGCCACCATCTTTTCCTATCTCTGAGATCAAATTATCCCTAAAAATCTAACGCACAATGAGAAGCGCCAACTTATCCATAATGCCTTCCACTTTACCCTTGTCTCTGGTGACTTATATAGGAAGGGTCTAGATGGAACCCTCCTTAGGTGTCTGGAAATAGAGGAGTCAGAAAAGGCACTAGCTAAAGTTCATGATGGCATATGTGGGTCACACTCTAACAGTCTTGTGCTCACTCAAAAATTGCTTAGGGCTAGCTACTACTAGCCTACTATGGAAGTTGATGCTATTCGATATGCCAAGTCTTGCAAAAAATGTCAACTACATGGGAATCTCATTCATGCTTTGGGACGTGAGCTCATTCCCTCTATTACTTACTGGTCATTTCAACAATGGGCCTTTGACTTGGTAGGCAAGATTTGTCCTAGCTCATCAAGTGGGCATAAGTTCATCATTACAGCTACTGAATATTTCACCAAATGGGTTGAAGTTGTCCCACTATCTGTAGCTACAAGAAAACATGTTGCCTTGTATATTTTGAATCACATCATTTATTGCTATGGTATTCTGTCTTCAATATTCATCAATAATGGCAGCCAATTTAAGAATAAAGACCTAAAGCACTTGTGCAAAAAGTTCAAAATCAAAAAACATTGGTCTTCTGTTTACTACCCTCAAGGGAATGGCCAAGCTGAGGCCTCAAACAAAACATTGCTGAAAATTCTCTATAGAACAGTGCACAAATCAGGCAAGAATTGGCATCTACATATCAATCCTGTGCTATGGGCTTATAGAACATCTATCCGCACTCCTACAGGTGCCACACCTTTTTCCTTGGTCTATGGTTCTGAGGTTGTCTTACCATTAGAGGTTGAAATATCTTCACTAAGAGTCTCTCTCCATGGTTTGATTATCGATGAAGACCAAAGGGCCATGAGAGTGCATGAGCTTACCATGTTGGAAGAGTGCCATAAGGCCACCTTTGATCACATGCACACCTATCAGAAGAGAATGTCTACTACTTACAATAAGAAAGTTCATCCTAGAGAGTTCCAAGTGGGTGAACTAGTCCTCAGAGAAAATCCCAAAAATCAGTAGAATAGGGAGCAGAAAGGCAAGTTTGACACAAATTGGTTAGGGCCTTACATTATCACTGCAACATTTGGGTCCAGAGCTTATCAGCTATCTACACCTGAGGGAGAAGAGCTTACTAAGCCTATCAATGTTCTACATCTGAAAAAGTTCTATGCTTAAGGTTCTTGAGCTCTTTTGTACATATTCTTTATTGATCCTGAAAAAATCTCAAAAAAATTCATATATGATGCTAAAAAAATCCTAAAAAGCATAAAATGTCTTGAAAAAATGAGCATCCTAGTGAAAACCTAGCAATAGGCGCTTTGATGTCTCACCAAAAAAATAAAAAATAAAATAAAAAAATAAAAAAATAAAAAAAATAAAAAAATAAAAATAGTGCCTTGGTGAAAACTTGGAAATAGGTGCCTTGGTAGCAAAAAAACAAAAAAAATTGAAAAAAGTCCTAAAAAAAATCTATCAAGTAGTAAAAACCTAGAAACAAGTGCTACTTGAGACCCTTGCACCTATGTCTATCAGTCTTGTGTGGCGCTCCTTCGCTCCACTTCTTGCTTTGCCTCTCCTAGCCTGGAATTGACCCTTATCTTAGTCTAGGGGGCATCTATTGTTCTAAAGCTTATCTCGGGTCTCTTTGTGCATTCGGGTTTCTTGGGCTGCTTGGTTCCAACAATGTTTTTCAATACCACCCCAACTGTGTTTTTCAACACTTCCCTAGCGTCAAGTGTTTTTCAACACTTATCAAATGTTTACCCGTAGTCCAGAATGATGTGCTATTTCCACTAGCAGAAGTGATACTCAAAGCTTGACTCTATGACCTACACACACGCACTTAAATCACTTGACTTGCTAAGACTTGTTAGAATTTCTTTCTTTGTGTGCTATCTATGATGATTTCTTTGCTGAGTATTCTCTCCCTAATAGTTTTCGATGATGCATAGCTAGAAGACTGCGGGCATGAGGATATGTTTTATTTCTTTCTCTGCTTGTGGATATATTTTGTGGGTCTTAATTGTCATTAGCATTTTTGCTGACAATAGGACTTACAAGGTATTATCCTTGACTATTTGCACAAGTGCGTGCTTATAGACATCTTGACTTTCTTATGTCTCGGTGCGAGCATAATCTTGCTATATTAAACTTAGGGAATCTCGCTGCACTAGTCACCTTGACCTACATGTCTTTGGTGCCTAAGTGGGATTCTCACATTTCATCTGATATAGGTCATATTCATATACCCATAGTTATACTAGTGTGTATTGTATGATCTTGCAACGCTACCAATAATGCTTGATGATGAATATTAGAGACTAATAGCTTCATGACCTTGCAAAGAAACCACTTTTCATAGTAGCTTGCATTCTTAAGTTCATATTAGTTTAGTTTTGCATCTTGCATATGGAGAGAGCTCTCCTTTCATCTTTCGAGGACCTGTTGGTTAACTGTGCTCACTTTTTCTTCTTCTCGATCATGTCTTTCACTTCTTGTCTTTCATATCACATCATTTTCTCTTCATTTCAAGATCGAAACCGAAATCCGAGTTCACCTTGATCATCCAAATCACTTTTCTCCTTCTTCTGCATAGTTGGCTGACCGTTTGAGGCCTAATCATTTGATCTTCATTGGGGCATCTTCATTTCTTCATCCCCATCTCTTTCAAACCTTCTAGTCTTTCATTCATTTTCATTCACTTCATCTCTCTAAGGTTTGACTTCATTCTTATCCTATATCTTTCTCAGTTAAACTTAGTCAAACTGGGGCATATCTTCACTGCTTTATGGTTCTTCTATCATCTTTCCTCTTCGATTATGATTTCTTATGATTTGATCATGTTGCTCTTGCTTCTGCATTCCCTCTACCTCATTTCACTTTCGATCCCAAGGGGGTAGACACATCATATCCTATTCACTATTCTCTAGAGAATATGCTTGACCATTTCATTTGCTCTAATCGATCTATCTTTGTGCTTCACATGTTAGTTCTCATCTCGAGTTCTGATACTATCCATCTCTTTCCTAAGTGTTTAGTACTGTCACTACCAGGCTGACCATGTAGGATTTGCTCTCTCTCTGCACTTCATTCTTTGGAGTCAGATCTCTTTTGCCTTCTTGGCTGATCTATTCTTTGACGTAATGTGTTCCCAGATCGATCACACATTAGTTAAAGAGGGGCAAATGTAATCACCTAAAAATGGTCACCTAGAATATTAGCCCCTTTTGCTAAAATCATCAATTGCTTATTCTTGATCAAATCCTAGTTCTATCATTTATTCGATTATTTTCTATGGGCTAACCATTTTATCCTAAAGTCTTTATTTATTTAAAAAGGAATTTTCTCCCCTTTTAATAAATAAAAAAGCCCCCACTTTTCTTCTTATCCTAAGTTGCACAAATAAAACATTATTCCTATTTTACAAAAAGGGAAAAAGTATTTTTTGTCTCATATGGACACAATAGTCAACTCTTATTTTCTCATTGGAGGATACTTGTGCACATGGATTGCTCCTTTTTGATGCTCCACCATTGATTAAATATTTTGCCTCTTAATCTCCATAGTCCATTCTTTCTCATTTCTTATAAAAGGAGAGCTCTCTTCTCATTTTAGGATCCATCTTTTGAATACTAACCTTATGTTGCAGGATTGCTTGGAGACTTTGGAGATTTTTGAAGACATTCTTGCATCCATCTTTCATTTCTTGCATCTTAGCTTCATATTTATGCTTTCCTAGATTAGCTTCATTTCTATGCTCTAGATTAGCTCACATAGATTAATTAGCCTGGATTGTAACACTTGCATCTTTCTTTTCATAGCTTAGCTTGCATTCTCATTCCTAGCATAGTTGCATTTCATTCTCATCTTGATTTTTGAGGATATTGGCATTCTTGCCCTTATCTCCGTTGAATCTCCCATTGCATGGTTTACTAATAAGGTTGCATGCTTCAATAGCTCTAGCTGAGAGCACTCAATATCCTTGCACTCCATGCCTAGGGAGCTTTAGGTCAATTTCTCAAGGTCTCCAATCTATGGATTCTCTTGGAAGTAATGGCTTAGAGGAGTGCACATTCTAGTGTGTACACTATTTATAAGTGGTTAGTATTATTTCATGGAAAATTTACTTGTCGAGCATAAGATTCAAGAGGTCATTTTTTATAGTTTTCTTCTTATCTAGAACTCTAATTTTTGCTAAAATTTAGAGCTTCAACACTTTACTTCAAAGAAAAATAATTCTTTGGATTGAAATTTAAAAAAGAAGGATAAAATTATAGTTTTGAAATGGTCAACACCCCCCCTCCCAAACAAAAAAAGAAAAGAGAAAAAAGGAAAAAAATTATCTTGCTTTAGGATTACATGTATAGTTCCCATGACATCTCAATTATTATTAAATTGAAGAAATAATTATGTAATCATACAAGATACAACACACATTACTACCCATCCCTTGAATTAGTTTTAGAGATCCCCTTACAATAGGCACTTTACAAGTGTAGTGCATGGACATGACCAATTTGACCAAAAAATGAAAATTATTGAAAGAGTAAGAACAACATATATTGGATCAAGCATGAAAAAAAACACTTTTACAAAGAAAGGTGTTTGATTCTGGGCCACCAAGAAAAAATTATGCTTATCCAAATTCTCCCAAGTTGGCTAAATATGCATTACAAACTTTTTTTGATGAATAGTCCCATTTTTATTAAATAAATGTAAATGTTACATATTCACAAAAAAGGGGTTAGTGGATACAAGATCACCTCGTGAAATTTCACACAGCACAAGGTCAAAATCACAAACTATTCATCAAAAAAACTTATAAAGCAAGCCTTCAAGATGCAAGAGTAGTGCCAGCTGAGGGAGGAGGATCTCTGTCATCAAAAACCTAGGCATCCCTAGGATTGGCAGGAGGGTCGGGAATTGACCACCCATCAACAACATCATCATTATCTTCTTTTTTCTCCTCTGCCCATGGTAGAGAAATAGCTAGAGCCAGGTGGGGGAAGGACCACTTGGAGGAGTTGGCCTCTAGCCAAGTAGAGCCATCATGATCAGCAAGAGAAATATGAGGGTCAGGAATCATCAAGGATCAGCCAAAGCTACGGTGGGGTGGAGAAGCTAAGTAGTGCCACCATCCATCATCACCACCACTAGGAGAGCAGTGGCAGGGATCCTATGAACACGGGATGTGAGAGCGGTGAGCGAAAGAGCTGCAAGACTGACGATGACCCTAGGGTGGAGTACGATGAACATAAATATAATCAAGAGGAGCTTTGGCAACTGTATAGGGAGCATTTCCAAAATGATTAAGTAGCTTCTGATGGTGGGCCACCTCCAGCACCACCTTTTTGGCTTGCACCTGAATCTGCATCATTACATTATCACATATACAAGCTTTAGAGTACAAGGTAACATTAATATCAAGATAGTTGTGTGAAAAAAGAACAGCATTCCTATCCTTCCATAAAGTAAACAAAATCTATATCCTGAAAGTATACCAAATTTGGGTTACTTAGAAGAAAACCTCGGGGAGTCTCTTAGTAAAATCATGTGCCAGGAAAAGGGCTCAGGCCAGAAAGGCATAAAAAAATCATGAATCCAGTGCCAATACTATTGAGCTCTTTTACAGAACCAAAAAATGTGCAAAAAACACTCTGGATTCCCACAAAAGGGACACTGAGGATCAGGCATGCCTAGGTGTTTGAGCTGAGGCCCCAATGGGAGCCCTCGAAACAATAGGAACCAAGCAAAGAGAGCAATTTTGGGTTCCGTAATAGCAACCCATATGGTTTGAAAGTGAAACTATTTGGAATAACAGTCCACTAATACAACTGAGAAGGAGGGGGGGTGAATCATGTGAGGCCTCACCCCAAACCTGTCATAGCTTTTCCAATTACCATTTTGATAGACCTAGAAATTGGCCTTATGTTTTGATGAATTAGGAGGTTTTCCCCTTTGATAGGGATTTGATTACATTAGAGGATGATACTTTATAATTTATGACACTTTTCATACTCACGATGTTGACCCTATGATACATTACGACTAGCATTATGATGATTGATTTAGATGAATAGTGAGATGTTTCAATTTGGGTACACATGTTGATATGAGTTGTTTAGGAAAATTATAATCGAGATTGGAATTATGTTGAGACGTGAAATTCTTTGAAGGTTAAAGGATAGGTAATGAAATATTTTGTTGAGTTTCGGGACATTGCTATATCTATTACTTGAGGAAGTGGTTATTTAATTTTATGCCATTTGGATGTTGTTAGAATTGATAAAATTAATGCTTATGTAATTTAGATAAAATTACATCATGATTTGTATAAGAATTGGAATGATTAGTGTGACATGTGAGTTAATGAGTTCATGTTCTTATGATTCAATTTACGTATGTTAATTTGTAAGTCAAGGATTAAAATTTATGATGATGATTACATTATGTGGACTATATTTTGATGTGGATTAGAACCTAGAACATATGGTTGATTTTGGTTATACATGTTGATGAGAAGATTTAATCATGATTAGATTTGATTATTTCATGGATTATGCTTTAAGTTAGGAAGTAGCATGGATGATATGTCACAATGATTTATGAAGGTACTATGTTTAAACATTACAGAATGAAAATTGTAATTAGGAATTAAATTCTGCATATTGATTAATGTTGCTAATTATGAATTGTGTATATATATATATATATATATATATATATATATATATATATATATATATATATATGCATGTGATTTTATTGCTTTGGACTACTGATGCTTGAGTTTAGTGTGTAGGAAAGAGAACCATGGAATTATTCAGAGAATCAGGGCTAAACACATGTGAATTGAGTAAGCCAAGGTTTAATCCAATAAGGGATTAAAACCACATTGTAATGTGATCTTTTTTGTAAACATAATTTGAATGTGTGTTAATAGTTTAAATTCATGTTGTTAATTGAACAGGTCATTGTGAATGTGATGTGTATTTTTTGGTGTCACTTGACACTTGTATTGTCCATGTGGATGGTGACATGCCAAATTAAAGCTTGGGCAAGAATCACATAACCTTATAGGGTATTATATTAATCTCACTTGCATATAGATGTCTTGTAGGGATCATATCAAGTTGGAACTCGGTTTTGAACTTTAGGGGTACTTTGGAGGGGTCAAAAGTGACCCTAGAGTGTATTTTTGACCAAAATTAGCTAACCCTAGGGGGGTACCTTGGGTTGGGGGCTAGTTTTTACCTATGGGAAAGGCTAGATCACCATTATGGCCCTCCAAAAAGGCTACTTTTCAAAAGTGGCGAAAGTGGAGATGGCCACATGCATCTAACTTGTCCCACACTCCTTGTTAAACCCACAATTAAGAGGGGGGACAAGAGGGAAGACCAAAGGACTAGATGCAATGTCTCATTAATTGCTAGGTCTTGAGTACTCTTTTGGAGGTCTTTTTAGAAGGTTTGGAGAGACTTAGTGGGTGTTCACCCACTCTCTAATTTTAGAGACACTTAGGGTTGGAGAAAGGAAAAAGGAAAAAAGATAAGGAGCTCTTCTCAACTATCTTCTTGCCATTTTCTTGGACCAAGGTCGGTGAATTCTAGCCATGGATGAATGCTCTTGCATTTTAGTTTTGTGTATTGTTTTTTTGGATGAACATTTAAATATTGTATGGTTTTCTTGAATGTAAATCTTGTATTTTTCTATTGGGTTAGGGATGCATTTGAGGTTTTGTATCATTCCTTGTTCTTTTTGTTTTGGGAGTGTTGTTTATGGGAGTTGAAGGCATCACTCACCCTTTTGGGAAGGGAAGTAGTGGCCTTGGGTGAAGGGGTTAGTTGGGCTCTCCATTATAGTGAGAGTCTCTTCTCTTGGAGAAGAGGGAAAATTTCATGGGGTATGGGTTCCATGAAGCCATGCTGTAAATCTTGTATTTGAATATGGAAATGACAAAGTTTGTATATGGAAGAAATGACAATATAGCCTTGGAAAGGCATGGAAAACCCTTGTTGGGAATTTTGTATTGGTATGGCATTCTTCTCCTTGGAAAAGCCCACCTTCACCCTATCTCAATGGATTATAGAAATCCATATGTGGAGCCTTGGTTGGGAGTTCATTGTTGTTTTGTTCATATATATATTTGTGAGCATTGTGTTGTGCATGCAACCATTTAGCCTTGATTCTCCAAGCTCAGGGGTGGTCTCCTTGAGACCTTGGATGGGAGGTGAGCTCTCCATGGTTTTCCCCTTTTTATTTTCAGGTTATGAAGCTATGTTAATGAGAGGAAAGCTCTTGGAAAAGCCTCCCCTTTGGTGTCATTTTGAAGCCAAGAAATGTATTGTGTTGATGTTATTTGATAACACTTCAAGAATTGCCATTGAAGTGATGTATTCCTATGTATTTGAGTTGTGGAAGAAATGTCTTGTTTCATTATGCAATAGACTCTTGTTCTTGAAAGAAATTTATTCTTATTCAAAGATATATGTTATGTGTTCATGATTGAAAGCAAGGATGAAATAGAATGCTTAACTTCCTTACTACTCATTGTATTAAAATCAATGGAAAAAAATACATGTAATAGTTTTACTCAAGAAGTTATGTGATGATTTAATATGTGTCAATGAACATCATATTTTTTGGCAATAACAAAATGGATTCCATGAGGAAAGGATCAATGTAGTTTATTCATTCCAATGTAAAGTTTCTTGTTGGACTCCAAGATAGAAAATCATGAGAGCAATGGTTAATTAACTAATTTGTAAAACTAAGTAATAAACTACCTATTGCCATTACTTGTATAAACTATCCACTTAATAAATTGCAAAGCATGTCATACCTATTTCACTCCAAAAATGAAATACACTTCAAGTTAAGAGAGAGCCAAAATAACTCTCTCAAAAATGTATGGGAAGAATTTTAATTCCCATTTACCATAGAGAATATTCTCTCTATTATTCCCTCATTAAAACTATGGTTAGAAAACTAAAAATTCCCTAATAATACATGTTAGTGTTAACCCAAACTGATTAATGGGAAAGACAACACTATGCATTGAAGAGACATTTTGTGGACATTTTGTGGGCCCCCTTGTTTTTTTATGCTTCGTGTTTCAAAAAAAATGAGAGCAAAAAAATATTAATTCTTACCTCACGTACCATTTGGGAAGGCTAAAAAATGGTACGTGAGGTACCATTTGGCAGCCTTCCCAAATGGTCAAAGTGCCATCCATTTGATCTTTCCACCCTTCCTCCAAATGTACCTTGTCTTGGGCTTCCATTTGCTTTTCAAACTTGTCGCCTTGTTTTTTCTTAAGGTTAAATCTTTGGTGGGCCCCAAACTTGTGTCATCAAATCAGCTCTTCCCTTGAAATTCGACCCCCTATCCTATGGCAGCCCTTTGACTTTCTTGTCCCTCACCTCTACCACTTGGTATGTGGACCAAGAAGAGGGAGAGGGTGATGGGATGGGGAATAGGCTAGGGGAGTAGGTTAGGCTAGTTTAGGATTAGTTTATTAGTTTTTTAGTTAGTCATTATATGTATAGATTAGTTGTTTATTTAAATTTAGAAATGAATAATAAATATGGTTTTCATGTGTTCAAAATAGAATTTAAATAAATTTTATTTTATGGGTTAGTAGTTTATGCTAATATGTGCCTGAAATTAATGGGTTAAACTATAGTTAGGAGATGGGTTAATTGTTAATTCCTTGTAGGTAGTAAATATCATTTATTTAATTATTGTGTGTTAATAAAGGAAGTTAAGATTGGAACTTAATTAATTTTTTCATCAATTAATTATAAAATTATAATAATGCTTTAGAGAATTTTAATGCATCCTATAGTAATTTATTCGAATGAAATTAATGTGCTTGTGGGAACTTTAATTCATAGATGTTAGGAGGTCTAATGTGGATAGATTAATTATATTGGATTTTTGTTTAAACATTATAATGACATCATGAACGAGGTTAATTAATTGGATTTCTAATGTTTAAGGTTTGATAGGTTTTTGAAGGGGTCTTAATTAGTCGACTTGTTTGTAATATAGGATCATGTTTAAAGATATGTTGAAGATCGTAAATGGCTTAATGATAAGAGTGTTATATGTATTATCTCTAATTTGATCATGTTATAATCAGGACTAAAGATTTAAATATCATTAGGTCAACTTATAATGCAGCTTAGTACACCCATGTGAATCGTCTAGTAAACTGAAGTAAGTTTAAGAGTATCAAACCAACTTAACTTAATTCATGTTCTTAAGAAATGATTTACGATCATGATGCCACACTTCGTTAACATGAAACCATAGTTTAATGCAACCTAACCCAAGTGTTCCTGTAACACTAAAACTTAGAGTCTTTATCCTTTGAAACAAGTTGGATTACTGACATTGTATATGTATGTGGTGTAACCCAAACTCAATCCATGTCAAGACCTTGCAACTTGAAAACTAACTTCACCTTGTCATTACCTTTTCACAACACTTTCTATATTAGTTGTATCATAGTAGTTGTTTGTTCTTATGTAAAAAAAAATTAAAAAAAATTGTGTGTTTTGCCCTAGTTTTGTGCATGGCATTTTGGTATCAAAGCCAGGTTTCGCAACACTGGGTGGTTTTGGGTCCAATAATTTCTTGAAGGCCTACAATTTGTTTTCTCTATAAGGGTTAGACAAGTTACATAAGAATATTTTAATAACTCTAGATAAAGGGTTTATGTGAAATGAAACACATGTTATCGCATAAGATATTCATATAAAATGGTATATTGAACGTACCTAGATAAATAACTTGAGAGGGATATGAAGGGATGACTCTTATTGTTAGTGGGATCCAATATTTATTTATTTTATATTATTTTTATTTTTATGAACCTAATTAAGAAGGGCACTTAGTGTAGTAAAGTTGTCTAGTCAAACCTACCTATGGGGTTGAAACCTGTAATTTGAGGGAAATCTTGAAATGAAATCACCACATCACTAAATATTACCTAATTAAGTATTCCTAATAATTACAAATCAATAAGAAGATTTTTAAGAATATAATATCAAATTACCAACCAATCTCATTGCCTACGACTATAATATGATAGTAAAATTCATGTGTAAACAGAGTCACCTTGGAAATTAAATATGGAGACCCTTATCAAGATACACTTCCAAGTTAATACAAACGTCAAGATAGATATGTAACCTAGAAATGTTGTGTGTCCTAATACCTTGTTAGGTATTTATGAATTATCAGAAGGTAGATGTCAGCTAAGAATCAATGACCTTGTTTTTTAGGGTATTAAAAGTAATTAATATGAATCATAACGAAACTATGGACAATCAATGACAATTTTAGAGACTAAAAATGGAACGGACAGGGATAGTATACATTTAATCTAGCATAAATAACTAGACTATTCTATGTTGTGCTAATTCTTAGTGCATAAGTGATGGAGCCTTGGTAATGTGATTATAAATAGAAGAATGTAATTTATCTCATAAGAAATTTTACTTTTGGGTAGTTCCTTGTGCCTTGAGAAGTTAGTTCAAAAATTAAATTACCAGAACCTTCTTGCACTACAATCCACCTCTAAGGAATACAGATGCAATTAAGTGTATGTAAATTAAGAGGAGTTGTAAAATACATTTTTACCTTAGTGTGAGAACATCATTGAATCCTTCTATGATATAAATGAGTAGGGTAGGAAACGACCATAGGCATGTGGAATTCCTTATGCCATGGTATAGTAAATATGATATGAGAATATAAATCCTTAGGATAGACATGCCAAATTGAGATGAATAAGAACTAAAGTTTGATCATGTATAAGATGGAGAGATTTGACCTAACAAATCGTAGGACATAATTGTGAGTGCGATACCTCCATCCTACTGGATAGTCATCAAACCTATTAAAGTATAAAATACTAATATGTATTTACACTGTGTATAAACTTGTAATTTAATGTAGTATGCTTCGGGGATATTGTGAAAAATAAATATCAAGTGGATAATGGAACATATACATAGTAATATAAATTAATTAAAGTAATGCCTTTTGTGATGAGTGAAGTTATTTGTGAAGTATCCTGAGTGAGTTGCTAGTTCACCTAACCTAGGGAAGATTGTTGTGGACATCGAGTGTCAAATCACCAAATAGAGACACTTGAGAAGTTTTACATAATTATGATGATTGAAAATATTTGTATGAATTAATTATGCTAGTTGATGTGCTCACGGTATTATTATGTCGGTAACCGTGTCTCTAGTCATTCCTATATTCATAAAATAAATACTCTTGTAGATGTTGTAATAGTGTTGTTTTATGTCTTATCAGCCTACGTGTGTTGGCCTTTAAATGTTGTGTAAGTACGATGATGTCTTTTGTAAAACACGTTGCAGTGGAAATTTCTCTCGAGGAGTGGAGGATGTTGTGATGTGAATACATTGATTATATGCTTGGAGATAGTGAAAGAAACTTATAGAGTAAGTAAAACTATTATAAGTTTAGGATGTGTTCAACAATGAGTTAGGAGAAATAATGAAGTCAAATCAACCTTCCTAAATGGTGATCTAGAGGAAGAAATATACATAAAGCATCCTGATGGGTTTTAGTTTTTATAAGACTTAGATATGGTTTGTAGAATTAAAAGGATGTGTGCGGTCTCATATAAGACCCTAGGTCTTTTATGCAATTTTAGACAAGTAATTACTTCAGAAATTATTCAAGAAATGTATTGCAAATAGAAATATTTACATTGAGTTTGACAAAGAAAAATTATTAATAGTTATTGTGTATGTTGATGTCATCTTTTTTGATGGAGAAAATGTTGTATGTAGAATTTTTACAGACAAAATGTAGAAAGAGTTTGAAATCTCTATGATTAGTGAGTTATCTTTCTTCCATTAGCTTTAGGTCATTGAGATTGGTAATAACATCTTTATTTCTCAAGCTTAGTATGTTAAGGAAATTTTGAAAAATTTTGGTATGGAGGACTCAAAAATAGTGATTACTCCTACAAATATTGTTTATATTTTGTGAAAATTTGATGAGTCTCTTTTAGTTGATCATACTCTTTATAGATCTATGATTGGAGGTTTGTTGCATTTGATTAATTCTAGACCTGATTCATGAAATATATTTGGTCTCAAGATATCAGGTGAATCCTAAGCAATCATATGATAAGGTGATCAAAAGGATATTTATATATGTGAAGGTAACTTTAGATTTTGGCTTGTGGTACATAAAGGCTATTGATTTCTCAATGAAGGAATACAGAAAATGTTCATTGGGCTAGTTGTGTGGATGATAGAAGGAATACCACTAGAAACTTATTTTTCTTGGGAGAAGGGTTGGTTTCTTGGTTGAACAATAAGTAGGACTCAATATACTTATCCATAGCATAAGTTGAATATATTATTGTGGCTTCTTGTTGCACTCAATTTTTTTGGATGAAGAAGACTTTGAAGGATGTCAAGGTGACGTGTGATGAGTCTATTCCAATTATGTGTGATAATACAAGTATTATAAACATTTCAAATAATTTCCCAATACATTCAAGGGCCAAATACATTTCTAATAGATATCATGTTTTAGGGTAGCAAGTTGTAGAAAAATAATTCAAGTTCGAGTACATTCCTACAAAGGATCAAATTGTAGATATCTTCACAAAGAAAATATCTAAGGGTACTTTTGAGTATCTCATAGATAAGTTAGGGGTTATTTCCCCTCCTCCTAACTAGATGAAAAAGATATTGCATCTACCCATGGGAAGAAGTTCAAGGTTTATCCTTTGTCTCTTGGACTGATGTGGTCTAGTCTTCAAGGAAAGTAGGTGATTTGATTGGTTGCTACTAACAAAGAGAAAGGGAAAATATGACATGTTTATAGAAAGTGGGTGTTGATGAATAATTATATGAATCCCTTGGTCCTTTTTCCTTAAAGTCAAAGGGGAAGGGAAACTATTAAAAGGGGGAGAGTGTGTGAAGAGCTTAGCATTGATATCAATGAAAAAGGGGAAGATTGTTAGTATTTGGTGTTATCATTGATGTCAACCCTATGCTTTTTGTGCTGCTATAATTGTGAGACTATGGTATGCATTGGTACCATTGACTATTGTGATGCTAGCCCTTTTCTTATATGTCTGCAAAGATGTGGATATTATAACAAAGGCAAGATGTATTGGCACTCTAGTATTGGTAGGTTGTAGAAGACAAAAGCTAGCACTAGTATTGATTAATGATCAAGTATTTTCTTTCGTGGATGTCCACTTGTTATTATAGTCAAAATAAATATATTATGTTAAATATGTTACATTATAGTAAGGTTGGATGTCAACTATTCTTTGGATTGATGATAATGAGTATTGATGATTAGAGTTGAAATTAAGAGATGGTGATTGTGATATGATATCATGTTGATGTTGTATTAAGATGAGGATTAGAAGCATGACATTGAGATAAGAGGAAATGAGATGAGGATTATAAGTATGGAAGTAGTATGGATAGTTTTATGATGCTATAGAATTTTTTAGTATCTCTCATATTTCTTCTAAGGTGAATTTTTTATTACAAAGGTGTTGTGATCATTGAAGAATTTTGAAGAGTGTGTTCGCAGAGAAGTGTTCTAGTAGCTATCTGGAAGAATTCCCTACATTACTCCATGTTTGACAAAAAGGATTTCCATTGTGAAACATAGATTTTCTATGGATGTTAAAATCCTATTTTTTTGGGTCCTTGGAGTTTATGTTGGTATATTTAGTATATATTGAGTGTTGGTAGTTTGGGTGTCTATTAGGGATGATTTGGAAAATGCTCCATATTTTTCTACATTGATGTTTATTGTATTGTAGCTTGGAGTAAAACATTATAATATTTGTGTAGTGTCTCAATTCAATTTTTTATTAGAAAGGTATACTACATGTATTTTTTAATGATATGCTTCATTACTATGTTATCTTGGCCCTCTAGTTATGAAGAACTCTATGTAAAATTAGTTATGGAAGATTGGATTGTTGTGGAAACATAAAATATTCATGTGTTAATGATGATAGATGTTTCAAAAAAATCTCTATGTGATCTTCATAGTAGTGATTGAGTAAATTGGTGTTGCATTATGTTTGGAGTTGGTTATCGGGTTTTTATGGCTATCTAGTTGACAAGGTTTGTTATCTTGATCATGTCATGTTTTTGATTGCATTGGATGATGTGTTGAGTTTTTTTTAGGTCTGAATTTGTTGTATTTATATCCACATTAAATGTTTTCATGTTGAAGAATTATTTTGAGCCTGTTGATTATTGCTACACATTACCTTTTTTTTTTCTTTTTTGGATCACTTTGGATATTGTACTATTATTTTGTAGGTCCTATCTATATCTTAGATCAGACTACTTTCACCACAATTATGTTTTGATGGCTGAATTTCTAAAATTACCCACAGTCCCTTGTTCTAGCCAACCTAATTGATGTTTGGTGTTGATCTCGATGATATAAATAGAAGATAAAATTAGTTGTAAAGTGTGTAGAGTTTGTGTGGATTTAGAATGATGAGAATATGAGGTTGCATATGTGTGGGGATTTGGAATGATGAGAATATGAGGTTGCAGATTTGTGTGGTTGGAGTATTTGTACTAAATTGACAAATGGTTTCTTGAGGTAGTATGTCAAGAGAAGATAGATTCAATGGAGAATGTTAGAAGCAATATGCAGAAGGATTATATATTGTAATATATTTCATGTATCCTATATTGAGACAATAAGTATCCTCTATAGGTCCTTCTTGTATCTTTCCCTAAAAAGTGATGTAGGAGCATCTCGGGCCCTTGGAAATCTTGTATCACCAAAAACAAGTTTGAGTTTTCTGTGTTACTTGGTTCCTTCTTTGACCGAGTTGGCTCGGTAGTTGCTTGGTTTCTTCTTCAACTGAGTTGGTCAGTTATTTCCTAGCGCTTGGTTAACCTTTCTTACTGAGTTGTTTGTTTTGGTTTTATGTTGAGGCTGACTTATGCATTTAATTATGGTCACAGGGTTAATGTTGGTATCAATCATTGGGAAGCGTGTGGACCTAGATTTTGTCATTCCTTTTGTTACTGATGGATTTGAAGGTCGACTTGTTTCGGTAGCCTCTTGTAAATAATGTAGTTGTGGGTTATTGTTTTAGAGAGTAGTTTAGATGAGTTTTAGAGGTAGAAGATTAAGAGATATCAGTTAGCAGATTGAAGGTAGTTTCTAAATCCTCGCATGTTGGAGGACTGTTGTAATTGAATTGATGTATCTAGCCCTAACCAGGAAGGCCTTACAGCCTGACATGTATGAATCAATTTGATGAAATATAAGATATGTTTTGCATTCTCTCTCTCTCTCACTTTTTGTGTAATTACTTCTGTGTGTGATCTCTGTAAGGAGGATTTGGATTAGGGTGTGCTTTTGGCCCCTCTTCCAACCCTGCCTTGCATCAAAAAGTGATCTTTAGTTTGCGAGTCATTCGTATCTTTCCCTATGATGATGAGGCTTGGTTGCAAGTTCGATAGTGAGCCTCTTGTAATATTTTTTTATATATTTTGAGATATTCTCATCATGGTTTTTCTCTCATTGGGTTTTCCATGTAAATTGGTGTTTTCTTTTGCATTTATGTTGATTTTTTTATCTTTTTTTGTTGATTAAATTTACAAGTTTTTAAATTAACAAAAATGTTTTAAGATTGTTAAGAATGATTCACCCCCTCTAGTTGAGCTCAATGTATTAAAAATAATGGCATGTTAAATATGCATCACAAAGAGTGGAGAAGAGGTGATTTGGGTTTTCTTTGTAGTTATTTATACTCCTTTACCATCTAGGTGGAAAAAGTAGAGTATTAAAATTTAAAATCAAAATAAAATTCATTGATCAACTTGGCATTTGGTATGAGAATTGAAAATATTTGTTTGTAATTTTATATACTTTTCCATTGATGAGCTAATGGCTCTCCAGTGAATTGTAACATATAATTTTTAATAATTTTTTAGGTGAGCTCAATTAACTATGGTAGAAAAAATTTGAAGTTCAAAAGTTTAAAATTTCTTTAGCATTTTTTTTTGCCTTGACACTTGTATGGCCAACAAGGTTAATCACAACAAAGGGGGTCATTATTTTACATTTTTTTCCTATCTTCTAATACTTGTCGACTTGAAAATGGGGAAAATGGAAAAATACATTAAAAAGTTAACCACAAAGCTATGAAATCATACAAAATCTATTCCTAAGCACACCAGTAAGACCATCAAAATAAAATGCATAAAATATAAACTAAAATAAGGAAACCATTCCTTTGATGAAGCCTTGTTGTTCTTCCTTTCTTCTTTAATTTGATGTTACTCAAGTGGATAAGTGCACAAAATGATGAAAATAAAATGGATAAATTAACATAATAAGGGAAAGAATAATTGAAAAAATGGTTGCAAGAATGAGAAATGAGAGTTTGATTTTTAGATTTTTAGAACTCAAATCGATGGATGAGATCAAAGCTCAATCAACAGTCAGGATTAGATGTAAATACAAGTTAAGTGATGAAAATTTGGAAATTGCATTTCAAAGTGAATGAGGAAAAGAAATAAGATAGATTTAAATGAAAATAAATATTAGAAATATTAATTTTCAACACAAAATATCACTTTGCAAGTGGAGGAAAAAATAGAAATATTATAAAGTTAAGTGAAAATAAATAGTAGAAATATTTATTTTTAATAAAAAATGCCATTTGCAAGTGAAGGAAAGGAAGAGTGATGAATAAGTTAAGTGAAGGAAAAAATGGAAGGAGGAAAGAGTTAAGTGGAAAAGGAAATTAGTAAGTGGGAGTGGGAAGTGGAGAGGAAAGTGAAAGGTGAAAGAGTTATAAGTGGAGACAAATTAGCATAAAAAAGAGACAAGTTGATTAAAAAATTTGAGTGGAATTTAACAATTAAAAATTACTATTTCTCACATTTGAAAATTTTGACACTTACATAAACAAATTTATTTAATTATGGGAAAAGTGGAAAGGGGGTAACTAAATAATATATTTATTTACCAAGACATGAAACCTTAAGACAAGGGGATGAATTAATGGTTATTCACCCCTAAAGGATTAGTTAATTGACATGATCATTTGATTAGACATGATAACATTCAAATTAAAGAATGGACATTAGTACTTAATTAAATAGTTTTTTATTATTTAATTAATAGAATAATGACACAACATCGACAAATAATAAAAATCAAATGTGCGAAATAGAGGACATGCAAAACAGAGGATCCCTAGGTCTTGACCATTTTTTCGTGTCTACAATATTTTGCACAAGATTTATTTTATAAAGTTTGTAATGCATATTATTACTCTAAGGTTCTATATTTTCTCTAAGGTTTTGGCTGCCACCCATGTTTATTACTCTTCCTATTGCGCTCCTTCTAAAGCTTCTTATCTTAAGCTGGAGTATCTTCTTAGAGACTTCCTCTGGGCTTCTGGTGATGACCATCATGGCTTTCACAGAGTGGCTTGGGACTATTGTTGTCTGCCTAGGGAATCTAGAGGCCTTGGCCTTCTCTCCACTCAAAAGAAGCTTCTTTCCCTCTATGCGAAGTGGATCATTTGTGCTCTCATAGGTGATGAACCTTGGAAGATCCTAGTTAGAAATTTCATTTCTTTAGGATATCCTGCTCACTAGCCA
This sequence comes from Chamaecyparis obtusa, assembly GCA_027943335.1. Taxonomy (NCBI): domain Eukaryota; kingdom Viridiplantae; phylum Streptophyta; class Pinopsida; order Cupressales; family Cupressaceae; genus Chamaecyparis; species Chamaecyparis obtusa. The sequence continues at coordinate 1,961,244 of BSBK01003396.1, forward strand.
TCTTGGAAGGGGATTGGTCTTCAAATCCTTATTATTATGTGGGAGCCTGTGCATATCCAAGGAACCTTTGTTATCAAGAGCATCAGGAAGGCCTAGGAAGCTTTCAAGCCTTGGCTCGATTGGGCTGGAAATGGTTTTCATGATGGGCTTTCTTTGAACCAACAGAACATTTGGTGGTCCCCTCTTTTTTCCATTTAGTGTGTCCCTCTTGTTAAGACTCAAGGTGCTAGTGCTCTACATTTTTTAAAACATGGCATCAAGACACCTAAAGACCTATTTTCCATAGTCTCTATGAGTCTCTACTCTTGGGAAGAAATGTAGATCCAGTTCTATCTTGCTCGACTAGATCGTCAAAATTTTGATATGTTGGTCTCTGCCATTCCTAATCATTTGTTGCATAAATTGGGTATTCGGTCTATTTGACCTTGGTGGAAAGACTGGAAGTGGTACCTTGCTACACCCTTCAATAGTTACAATCCCAAGTTCAGATATCAGTGGTTAATTCCTCATCTCCCTATGATTGACACGCTCAACCAAAGATGGTATTTGTAGTCTTTGCACCACCATTGGAGGTTTCTGTTGGATATTGCTAATGCATTTAATATGTTTAATTACTACATTATCAATGTTGTTTTCATTCATGTTTTTTCATTAATGTCAACATATGTTTCTATGAAGAAAACATATTGGTTATTATAGTGTATGAATGACATACGGATGATTCAAAATGTGCGAACACAAATGTGTGTACAAGAAGGTGTTGTGATCTTATATCTAAGATCACATGATGAAATATTTCATATTGGTTGAGTTATAGAAGATTTTGTGAAGACTGGTTATTGGACTGTGATAGTGGAAGTTGACAGAGTAAATCTCTGAGTTTTGAGTATATCTCACAAGCAATGTGGATCTAGTATATGTGAGCTAACGGATGTTTGATAAAAAACTAAGGAATGTTCATTGATCTTAACAAGTCATGGGATGCATGATGATGTCATATGTGGCATATATTCTCAAGGAGACCTATCTAGGGATGACTTCATAATTGTAGTGTGTATTATTGATTTCAAGCATGAATTTTGGATATAGGATCATAATTATTGAATTGTAATTGTTATATACTTGTTTTAGATACTGTGTCTATCTTAGCAAGGGGTTATATGATTATTTGTATAATAGGAAAGCCTAACTGGCTGACTTGATCATTTATTTGTAATAAGGTATATATGTAAGACCTTTTCTTTTGAAAAGATATAGAGCATGGATGGAATGTGAAAGAGGATTGTGGAAGCTGTGAGCTTGTATCTACTGGATGTAGAGAGGATATTGACATATACTTTAGTGGAACTGATCAAGAAAATATAGTTTCTATCAGATAGTTCACAAGGATTGTGTATTTCCCTTATCTACACTTGTGTTGCAAACAATGAGTTCTGAAGGTGGTCATAACTTTCTTTGGGCAGTGAGCCTACTCTTTTCTTTGACTCCTAATGGGGGTCTATCCTCTAACAAGGACTATGAACTATAATGTTTTAATCAACTCCTAACAAGGCTAGATCTTTTAATATGGATACTATACTCTTAGTACATCATTAGTGGGTGTTAATTCCCACCGGGGTTTTACCTTTAACAAGGTTTACTTGACAAAAAATATTGTGTTATTGTGTTGGCATTCATTGTGTTCATTTGATTTGGCATTGTTGCTATTCAAAGTTTAAAGTTTAATAATCTGTCATACAACTGATTCAACCCACCCTCTCAGTTGTATTGGTGGGTTGTTATTCCTAAAAATTGGTATCAAAGCTACTAGTCCTTAGAAATAAATCTTAATAGCTTGAGGTGATCTTGTAGATGGCATTCTATAGGAAGGATAGTCCAAAATTTGATCCTGAAAACTTTTACAGTTGGAAGAACAAGATGTGAACTCATTTGCTATGTTTCAGTATTGGCTACTAGATGATCAAAAAGAATGAGGTAACCATGAAGGCTAAGGATAAATTGGATAAAGCTACTGACAATGAAAATAAGACATTCTCATATAACAAAGTCGTAAGGGAAGCATTGATCAGCGCACTCTCTGAAGGAGAATTTACTAAGGTGAAAGATATGGATTCAACACACAAAATTTGGATAAGATTAGAAGTATTGTATGAAGGAGATAAGTTTACTAAGAAAGAGAAATTATAGAACTAGAAAACAAGGATGGAAAAGCTACAAATTAAAGATGATGAAAACATTAGGGCTTATGTACAAAGAGTCACCAAGGTTGTGATTGGAATCAAAAATTTTGGAGGCACTTATGAAGAGGAAGAAGTCATTGAAAATATCCTTAGATCATTGACACATGTTTACAAGACCAAAGTTCAAGCTATAGAAGAAATTATACCTTTAACTCCAAAATTTACTAGAGAAATATTGATTGCAAAGTTAACTACCTTTGAAATTGCAGAGATAGGAGATTCTTTACCTAAAGTTGAAACAACATTTAAGGTATCTACACACAAGAATAAAATATCTGGAATTACGAGCTCCATCAATGGTAATATAAAGGAAGAGCTTGGTGAGTATGTTGATGAATGGGAACAAATACAAGAAGAAGAAAGAAAGCTAGATGAACTTGTTGCCCTGATCACTAGAAGAGAAAAGATAGGTAAGGGTAAATTTGAAGGAAAATTACCTTTGAAATGTTTTTCATGCAATAAGATAGGTCACTTTGCATCTAGATGTCCTACAAGAGTTCCTAAGCACAAACCTAAGTTTTTCAAGCCTAAGTATTCAAAAGAAAAGGGATGTTATTATGCTAGTGAAGGTATTTTTGATGATGATGATGATTGTAATTATGAGGAGATTGGATTTATTTCTATTAAAGATGAAAAACTAGTACATGAGGAAAAAGATTTAGTATCACATGTTGATAAGAAATTTGAATGGGTTATAGATAGTGGTTTCTCACATCATATGACTGGAGACAAAAAAAAGTGTGTTTAACTAATGAAGTATGATGGTGGTGCTGTAAGATTTAGAGACAATGTTCCTAAACCTGTCATAGGAGTAGGATCTATTTCTTTGGATGGAAGGACTAATACTGACAATGTACTACTTGTTGATGGACTTAAGCATAACTTGTTGAGTGTTGGACAACTAATGGAAAAAGGATATCAATTAAAGTTCATTTATGGGAAATGTTTTATCAGAAGTAAGACATGAAACTTGATTGCAACTGGTACTAAATATAGAGGTAATGAATTTGATTTAAATACATCCAGAGCTTCTTGTTTTGTTGCGAATATAGATGATAGCTAGTTATGGCACAAAAGGTTTTTTCATGTCAATTTTGATAATATTGTGAAGGAAATCTTGAATAATGTAGTGAGAGACCTACCAAAAATTATAAAACCATCTAACACTATGTGCAAAGAATGTGTTATGGGAAAGAAGACTAGAAGAAGTTATAAAAGTAAATCATATGAAACAAAAGGAAAGTTGAATCTGGTACATACAGACCTATGTGGACCTACAAGGACAAGATCATACTATGGTGAAAGGTACTTTATAATTTTTGTTGATGACTTTTCTAGACTGATGTGGATCACCTAATTGAAAGAGAAATCAAAAGCATTTGACAAATTCAAATTAGTCAAAGAAAAAGTAGAGAATGAATCAAGCTTAAAGTTAAAATATTTGAGGTCAAACAAAGGTGGAGAGTTTACTTCAGATCTATTCAATTCATATTGCAAAGAACATGGAATACAAAGGTATACATCTTCTCCTAGGACTCCACAACAAAGAAGAGCAAAAAAATAGAACAATATTGGATGTTGCTAGGACAATGTTGCTAGAACAAAATGTATCTCATGTACATTGGAGAGAATTTGTTGTGACAATAGTATACACACTAAACATAATTCAAATCAAAGAAGGTACAAGTAAGGCTCCTTATGAATTGTGGCTTAATCATACTCCTACTATAAAATATTTTAGAATATTTGGTAGTAAATGCTATATCAAAAGAGATGATGAAATAGGGAAATTTGATGCTAGAAGTGATGAAGGAATTTTTCTTGGTTATTCTACCAAAACAAAGGCTTACAAATGCTTTAACCTGAGATTAAGAAAGATGGTTGAAAGTAACAATGTGAAGATAGATTAAAAGTTTCAAATACAAGAGAGAATGCATGATTGTAATCAGAATATAGAGATCAAGGAGGCTGCTACTACATAAGAAGAAGAACATATTGAAACTAAATGTGAAAATGAGATTTATGATGATGACACAAATGAGGCTACTAAGATTCCTAAGACTCTGAGGTATGTTAAGAAAGATCATCTTGAAAATCAAATTATTGGTAATGCAAGTCAAGGAATAATGACTAGATCAAAGACAAGGGAAGAAATTTGTTTGATTTCTCAAGTTGAACCAAGACTACTGATGAAGCTTGGAGAGATGAATCTTCAATCAAAGCTATACATGAATAATTAGATCAGATAAAGAAAAATAACATTTGGGAATTAGTTCCTAGACCTAAAGACAAAAATGTGATAGGAACTAAGTGGGTTTTTAGAAACAAAATGAATGAAGAAGGAATTGTTGTAAGAAACAAAGCAAGATTGTTATGCAAAGGCTATTCACAACAAGAAGGCATATATTTTGAAGAGACATTTGCTCATGTTGCCAATATAGAAGCTGTGAGATTATTTCTAGCTTATGCTACACATAAGGACTTCAAGGTATATCAGATGGATGTAAAATTTGCATTTTTTAATGTAGATCTTGAATAAGAAGTATATATAGAACAACCTGATGGATTTCCTCTATCAAAAAATGAAGACATGGTATGAAAATTGAAGAAGGCACTGTATGGAGTGAAGCAAGCACCAAGGGCTTGGTATGCAAGGTTAGACAAGTACTTAGTTCACCTTGGATTCAAAAAAGGTAATGCTAACAGTAACTTGTATTTGAGAACTAGTCAAGATGGAGTTTTGATAATATAAGTTTTTTTTTATGATATTATTTTTGGAGGCAATGATGAGATGTGTAAGAATTTTTCTAAAGAAATGGAGAATGAATTTGAGATGTCCATGATAGGCGAAATGAAATTATTTCTTGGACTGCAAATAAATCAGAGAAAGAATAACATTTTCATTTCTCAAACCAAGTATCTTAAAGAGATGTTGAAAAAGTTTGGAATGGAAGATTGTAAACCTATTGGTACACCCATGGTAACTGGCCATAAAATGAAAAATATTGATGAGACCAAGAGTGTTTTTTAGACCAAGTATAGATCAATGATTGGAGGATTACAATATCTAACTCACTCTAGACTGGATATTGCTAATGTTGTTGGAATTGGGGCTACATATCAGGAAGATCCTAAAGAGACACACATGGCTACTGTAAAAAGGATATTTAGATCTTTGAAAGGAATAATAGAATATGGCTTATGGTATGATAAAAATGATGACTTTGAATTACATGCTTATACTAATACTGATTGGGCAGGGAATATTGATGATAGGAAGAGTACTAGTGGAGGTGCATTTTTTCTTGGGAAAAAGTTGGTTTCATGGTTAATTAAAAAGAAAGATTATATAGCTCAATCTACTACCGAATCTGAATATGTTGTTGCTACTATTAACTGCACTCAAATTGTTTGGATGAAACAGATGCTGAAAGATATTGGAATAACTTTTGTTGAACTAGAGGTTATCCATTGTGATAACACTCATACAGTAAATATGTCAAAGAATCCTATGATGTATTATAAAACTAATCATATTTCTATTAAGTATCACTTTTTGAGAGATAAGGTTGCAAAGAAAGAAATAAGGCTGGAATACATTAGCACAAAAGAACAAATAGCAGACATCTTTACAAAGCCATTTCCAAAAGATGCCTTTGAGTATCTCAAAGGTATGATTGGGGTGAAAGCCCCTCCTTGTGGTAATTAAATGATGCATAAATGTATCAGTCCAAAGGAATTCAGAGCTCTATCACTTTCTAGACTTGATGTATGGATCTACTCCTCAGGGGGAGTGATCATTGGAAGATTACAAATACATTTGGGTGATTTAGCACCTAGTTGATGAAGATTAAATGAGAGACAATTGATAACTTATGGAACCCTTTGCCATTGTTTTTAAAGGGGGAAAGATACTATGAGAAAATCCCTACTATATGGGGAGAGATACTATGGGGAAGAGTTCATTGAGAAAGTTGTACTAAGAGATTATTCTTGGGTTGATGAATTTTCCCATATGTTGCCATCAATGCCAAAGGGGGATATTGTTGGATATTGCTAATGAATTTAATATGTTTAATAACTACACTATCAAAAAAAATTTCATTCATGTTTTGTCACTGATGTCAACATATATTTCTATGAAGAAAACATAGTGGTTATTACAATGTATGGATGTCGTACAGATGATTCAGAATGTATGAACATAGATGTGTGTACAAGAAGGCATTATGATCTTATATCTAAGATTGCATGATTTAATATTGCATATTGGTTGATTTATAGAAGATTTGGTGAAGACTGAGTTTTGAGTATATCTCACAAGCAATGTGGATCTAGTATATGCGAACTTAAGGGATATCTGATAACACATTGAGGAATTTTAGTTGATCTTAGAAAGTCATGGGATGCATGATGATGTCAGATGTGGCGTATGTTCTGGAGGAGACCTGTCTAGGGCTGACTTCAAAATTGTAGTGTGTATTATGGATTGTGAGCATGAATTACAAATATTGGATCGTAATTATTGAATTTTAATTTTTGTATACTTGTTTTAGATAATGTGTGTATCTTATCAAGGGGTTATATGATTATTTGTATAATAGGAAAGCCTAACTGGCCAACCTGATCATTTATTTGTAATAAGGTATATATGTAAGATATTTTCTTTTGAAAATATATAGAGCATGGATGGAATGTGGAAGCTAGGAGCTTGTATGTGCCAGATGTAGAGTATAGATTTATAAATATTTCATTGGAACTGATCAAGAAAAGATGGTTGCTATCAGACAGTTCACAGGGATTGTGTATTTCCCTTATATACACTTGTGTTGCGAACAATGAGTTCTGAAGGTGGTCATAACCTTCTTTGGGAAATGAGCCTACTCTTTTCTTTGAATCCTAACAGGATCTATCCTCTAACAAGGACTATGTACTGTAATATTTTAATCAACTCCTAACGGGGCTAGATATTTTAACGTGGATACTATACTCTCAGTACATCATTAATGGGTTTTAATTCCCACTAGGGTTTTACCTTTAACAGGGTTTCCTCGACAACAAATATTATATTTTTGTGTTGGCATTCATTGTGTTCATTTGATTTGGTATTGTTGCTATTCAAAGTTTAAAGTTTAATAATCTGTCATAAAACTGATTTGTCATGCCCAAAACAGCTAGGGAAAAACACACACAATTTTTTTATTTTTGTTTAACACAAGAACAAACAACTACTATGACATAACTAATACAGAAAGTGTTGCAGAAAGGTAACGACAAGGTGAAGTTATTTTTTGAGTTGTAGGGTCTTGACATGGATTGAGTTCGAGTTACACCACATATAGATACAATGTTGGTAATCCAACTTGTTTCAAAGGATAGAGACTCTAAGTTTTAGTGTTACAGGAACACTTGGGTTAGGTTGCATTAAACTATGGTTTCATGTTAACGAAGTGTGGCATCATGATCGTAAATCATTTCTTAAGAACATGAGTTAAGTTAAGTTGGTTTGATACTCTTACACTTACTTCAGTTTACTAGACAATTCACATGGGTGTACTAAGCTGCATTATAGATTGACCTAAAAATACTTAAATCCTTAGTCCTGATTATAACATGATCTAATTAGAGATAATATATATAACACTCTTATCATTAAGCTATTTACAATCTTCAACATATCTTTAAACATGATCCTATATTACAACCAAGTCGACTAATTAAGACCCCTTCAAAAACCTATCAAACCTTAAACATTAGAAATCCAATTAATTAACCTCATTCATGATATCATTATATTCTTTAAACAAAAATCCAATATAATTAATCTATCCACATTAGACCTCCTAACACCTATGAATTAAAGTTCCCACAAGCACATTAATTTGATTCGAATAAATTACTATAGGATGCACTAAAATTCCCTAAAGCATTATTATAATTTTATAATTAATTGATGAAAACATTAATTAAGTTTTAATCTTAACTTTCATTATTAACACACAATAATTAAATAAATGATATTTACTACCTACAAGGAATTAACAATTACCCATCTCCTAACTATAGTTTAACCCATCGATCTCAAGCACATATTAGCATAAACTACTAACCCATAAAATAAAATTTATTTAAATTCTATTTTGAACACATGAAAACCATATTTATTATTCATTTCTAAATTTAAATAAACAACTAATCTATACATCTAATGACTAACTAAAAAACTAATAAACTAATCCTAAACTAGCCTAACCTACTACCCTAGCCTATTCCCCATCCCATCACCCTCTCCCTCTCCTTCATCCATGTACCAAGTGGTAGAGGTGAGGGACAAGAAAGTCAAAGGGCTGCCATAGGATAGGGGGTTGAATTTCAAGGGAAGAGCTGATTTGATGACACAAGTTTGGGGCCCACCAAAGATTTAACCTTCAAAAAAAACAAGGTGACAAGTTTGAAAAGCAAGTGGAAGCCCAAGACAAGATAGGCATGCATGGAAGAAGGTACATTTGGAGGAAAGGTCAAGTGGATGACACTTTGACCAAGGAGGATGGGAAAGGAGACCCAAAAAGGTAGCCTTCCCAAATGGTACGTGAGGTAAGAATTAATATTGTTTTTCTCTCATTTTTTTTGAAACATGAAGCATAAAAAAAAAAAGTAATAAAGGTAAGGGAAATATGGTGTGGGGCCCATGAAATGTCTCTTCAATGCATAGTGTTATCTTTCCCATTAATCAGTTTGGGTTAACACTAACACATGTATTATTAGGGAGGTTTTAGTTTTCTAACCATAGTTTTAATGAGGGAATAATAGAGAGAATATTCTCTGTGGTAAATGGGAATTAAAATTCTTCCCATACATTTTCGAAAGAGTTATTTTGGATCTCTCTTAACTTGAAGTGTATTTCATTTTTGGAGTGAAATAGATATGACATGCTTTGCAATTTATTGAGTGGATAGTTTATACAAGTAATGACAATGGGTAGTTTATTACTTAGTTTTACAAATTAGTTAATTAACCATTGCTCTCATGATTTTCTATCTTGGAGTCCAAAAAGAAACTTTACATTGGAATGAATAAACTACATTGATTCTTTCCTCATGGAATCCATTTTGTTATTGCCAACAAATCTGATGTGCATTGACACATATTAAATCACCACATAACTTCTCGAGTAAAAATATTACATGTATCTTTTTCCATTGATCTTAATACAATGAGTAGTAAGGAAGTTAAGCATTCTATTTCATCCTTGCTTTCAATCATGAACACATAACATATGGGTGGTCCCACAATAGTGTGTCCCACTTTTTTAGACATGTTGATTTTTCCTGAAATAACACATTTTTAATAAAATATGATGATTTAAGCCTTGAGAGGTTCCATTTGAAGGAATTAATTACAAATGGTTAGCTCAAAGCCTCTTAGATTAAAAAAAATATTGATATAACATCTATACTCCTCATTCATAGCTACAATGGAGTCTCCTTCACACCTATTAAATGCTGACAAAAAAATCACTTCAACTTTATGTTTTGGCAGATCAAATGAATCCATTTTGAAAAACCTATCTATTTAGTATGATGCTATTTGGAACAAGATTTCTAATGAATATAGTTTAATACATATTGAGTTCATTATCACTTTTGAATATTACTTTAACTAAACATAGGTTGTTTGGTCATTCAATGACCCATCTCTTCAAGACTTTGGGAAAAATAGTAAATTACAAAAAAAAATATGAAAAATATGTAGGAAAAGAGTATTTGTGTTACCTTTCTATAAAAAATTTTTTAAAAAATTTCAATATACACATATCAAATTAGAGCAATCCAAGTGACCTTATGTCTAAATTATAGTTACTGTCACTTTAGAACTTAATAGACTATGAAATATTGACCCAAAATGAATGAAACCAATTGCATCATTTAAATATTGAAGTTACAAATATAATCTCAAAAGAATTACATCGTTATCATATTTTTAAAAAAAGTTATGTTGATCCAAGTGACAATAACTCCTTAAAAACATAGCTTTTCACACAAACCACTTTTCGAAGGAGAAAGAAAAATGAATTTTAATTTTTTTTTTTAAATATATTTAGAAACTATAAATAAAATTTTAAAAGACTCTAGTTTACATCATCTTCAAATTCCTAATAGTTTTGAAGCAACAGGTGTTCGAAAGTGAAGTTTTTTCTTAGAATGTTGATCTCTGTGTCAAAGTTGGCCAAAAAATGGGACACACAATTGTGGGACAATCCATATATCTTTGAATAAGAATAAATTTCTTTCAAGAACAAGAGTCTATTGCATAATGAAACAAGACATTTCTTCCACAACTCAAATACATAGGAATACATCACTTCAATGGCAATTCTTGAAGTGTTATCAAATAACATCAACACAATACATTTCTTGGTTTCAAAATGACACCAAAGGGGAGGCTTTTCCAAGAGCTTTCCTCTCATTAACATAGCTTCATAACCTGAAAATAAAAAGGGGAAAACCATGGAGAGCTCACCTCCCATCCAAGGTCTCAAGGAGACCACCCCCGAGCTTGGAGAATCAAGACTAAACGGTTGCATGCACAACACAATGCTCACAAACATATATATGAACAAAACAAAAATGAAATCCCAACCAAGGCTCCACATATGGATTTCTATAATCCATTAAGATAGGGTGAACATGGGATTTTCCAAGGAGGAGAATGCAATACCAATACAAAATTCCCAACAAGGGTTTTCCATGCATTTCTAAGGCTATATTGTCATTCCTTCCATATATAAATTTGTCATTTCCATACTCAAATAAAATATTTACAACATGGCTTCATGGAGCCCATACCCAATGAAATTTTTCCTCTTCTCCAAGAGAATAGACTCCCACTACAATGGAGAGCCCAACTAACCCCTCACCCAAGGCCACTACTTCCCTTCCCAAAAGGGTGAGTGATGCCTTAAACTCCCATAAACAACACTCCCAAAACAAAAAGAACAAGGAATGATACAAAACCTCAAATGCATCCCCAACCCAACACAACAATACAAGATTTACATTCAAGAACACCATACAAGATTTACATGTTCATCCAAAACAACAATACACAAAACTAAAATGCAAGATCATTCATCCATGGAAAGAATTCACCAACCTTGGTACAAGAAAATGGCAAGAAGATAATTGAGAAGAGCTCCTTATCTTTTTTCCTTTTTCCTTTCTCCAACCCTACGTGTCTCTAAAATTAGAGAGTGGGTGAACACCCACTAAGTCTCTCCAAACCCTCTAAAATGACCTCCAAAAGAGTACTCAAGACCTATAAATTAATGAGACATGCCATCTAGTCCTTTGGTCTTCCCTCTTGTCCCCCCTCTTAATTGTGGGTTTAGCAAGGAGTGTGGGACAAGTTAGATGCATGTGGTCATCTCCACTTTCGCCACTTTTGAAAAGTAGCCTTTTTGGAGGGCCATAATGGTGATCTAGCCTTTCCCATAGGTAAAAACTAGCCCCCAACCCAAGGTACCCCCCTAGGGTTAGCTAATTTTGGCCAAAAATACACTCTAGGATCACTTTTGACCCCTCCAAAGTACCCCTAAAGTTCAAATCTGAGTTCCAACTTGATGTGATCCCTACAAGACATCTATATGCAAGTGAGATTAATATAATATCGTATAAGGTTAGGTGATTCTTGCCCAAGCCTTAATTTGACATGTCACCATCCACATGGACAATACAAGTGTCAAGTGACACCAAAAAATACACATCACATTCACAATGACATGTCCAATTAACAACATGAATTTAAACTATTAACACACATTCAAATTATGTTTACAACAAAGATCACATTAGAATGAGGTTTCAATCCCTTAATGGATTAAACCTTGGCTTACTCAATTCACATGTGTTTAGCTCCGATTCTCCGAATAATTCCATGGTTCTCTTTCCTGCACACTATACTCGAGCATCATTAGTCAAAGGCAATAAAATCACATGCAAATATATATATATACATATATATATACATATATATATATATATACATATATATATATACATATATATATATACATATATATATATATATATATATATATATACATATATATATATATGTATATATATGTATATGTATATATATATATATGTATATATATATATGTATATATATATATGTATATATATGTATATATGTATATATATATATATGTGTGTCTGTATATATATATATATATATGTATATATATGTATATATATATATGTATATATATATATGTATATATATGTATATATATATATATGTATATATATATATATATATGTATATATATGTATATATATATATGTATATATATGTATATATATATATATATGTATATATATGTATATATATATATATATATATGTGTGTGTGTGTGTGTGTGTATATATATATATACACACACATATATATATATACACACATATATACATATATATACATACATACATATATATATATATATATATATATATATATATATATATACAATTCATAATTAGCAACATTAATCAACATGCAAAATTCAATTCCTAATTACAATTTTCATTTTGTAATGTTTAAACATAGTACCTTCATAAATCATCATGACCTATCATCCATGCTACTTCCTAACTTAAGCATAATCCATGAAATAATCAAATCTAATCATGATTAAATCTTCTCGTCAATTCACATATCTAAGCATGTATAACCAAAATCAACCATATGTTCTAGGCTTTAATCCACATCAAAATATAGTCTGCATAATGTAATCATCATCATAAATTTTAATCCTTGACTTACAAATGAACATACATAAACTAAATCATAAGAACATAAACTCATTAACTCACATGTCACACTAATCATTCTAGTTCTTATATAAATCATGATGTAATTTTATCTAAATTACATAAGAATTAATTTTATCAATTCTAACAACATCCAAATGGCATAAAATCAAATAACTAGCAAGGTTCAATTCTTATGTAATTACTAATAATAGTTTTACTTTAGGGTTGACATCAATGATAACACCAAATACCAACAATCTTCCCCTTTTTCATTGATATCAATGCTAAGCTCTTCACACACTCTCCCCCTTTTAATAGTTTCCCTTCCCCTTTGACTTTAAGGAAAAAGGACCAAGGGATTCATATAATTATTCATCAACACCCACTTTCTATAAACATGTCATATTTTCCCTTTCTCTTTGTTAGCAGCAACCAATCAAATCACCTACTTTCCTTGAAGACTAGACCACATCAGTCCAAGAGACAAAGGATAAACCTTGAACTTCTTCCCATGGGTAGATGCACTATCTTTTTCATCTAGTTAGGAGGAGGGGAAATAACCCCTAACTTATCTATGAGATACTCAAAAGTACCCTTAGATATTTTCTTTGTGAAGATATCTACAATTTGATCCTTTATAGGAATGTACTCGAACTTGAATTATTTTTCTACAACCTTCTACCCTAAAACATGATATCTATTAGAAATGTATTTGGCCCTTGAATGTATTGGGAAATTATTTGAAATATTTATAATACTTGTATTATCACACATAATTGGAATAGACTCATCATACGTCACTTTGACATCCTTCAAAGTCTTCTTCATCCAAAAAACTTGAGTGCAACAAGAAGACACAATAATATATTCAACTTATGCTATGGATAAGTATATTGAGTCCTACTTATTATTCAACCAAGAAACCAACCCTTCTCCCAAGAAAAATGAGTTTATAGTGGTATTCCTTCTGTCATCCACACAACTAGCCCAATGAACATTTGTGTATTCCTTCATTGAGAAATTAATATCCTTTATGTACCACAAGCCAAAACCTAAAGTTACCTTTAAATATATAAATATCCTTTTGATCACCTTATCATATGATTACTTAGGATTCACCTGATATCTTGAGACCAAATATATTTCATGAATCAGGCCTAGAATTAATCAAATACAAAAAACCTCCAATCATAGACCTATAAAGACTATGATCAACTTAAAGAGACTCATCAAATTTGCACAAAATATAAACAATATTTGTAGGAGTAATCACTATTTTTGAGTCCTCCATACCAAACTTTTTCAAAATTTCCTTAACATACTTAGCTTGAGAAATAAAGATGTTATTACCAATCTCAGCGACCTAAAGCTAATGGAAGAAAGATAACTCACTAATCATAGAGATTTCAAACTCTTTCTACATTTTGTCTACAAAAATTCTACATACAACATTTTCTCCATCAAAAAAGATGACATCAACATACACAATAACTATTAATAATTTTTCTTTGTCAAACTTAATGTAAATATTTCTATTTGCAATACATTTCTTGAATAATTTCTGAAGTAATTACTTGTCTAAAATTGCATAAAAAGACCTAGGGTCTTATATGAGACCGCACAAATCCTTTTAATTCTACAAACCATATCTAAGTCTTATAAAAACTAAAACCCATCAGGATGCTTTATATTTCTTCCTCTAGATCACCATTTAGGAAGGTTGATTTGACTTCATTATTTCTCCTAACTCATTGTTGAACACATCTTGAACTTATAGCTTCCCAAAATAAGCCTCAACACTTTTGGTGGGATGAGACATATGTAGTGAATAATTTCCCCTAATTGCATTATTTTCTCTTAGTTTCTAGAGAACTCTTCTATAGAGAGAATAATTTCAAATCCTGTTTCTACTTTATTTCCTTTCTCTGACCCATTTATCCATATTTCCTTTATATTTTTATTTTCAAGATCTATATCAATCTTCTTTTATGGAGTAGAGGATGTTGCATTCTTCCCTTTTCAAAACTTGACAATGTGTCCTACTTTATTGTAGTTGTAGCAAGTAGCATTTTTCAATAAAGAATGAACACTTCTCTTACATTGGATCTACAATAAAAAATCCTATGACCAAGCATGATGCATGTTTAGAAATAATTGAGGAAATAATGAGGGGATATATCATTGTTAATGCTTCTAAAATCATGCATCATCTTACTTTTGTAGTTGTTAGCGTTGTGACCAATTTTATTGCAAACATAGCATTGATCATGGAATGGTTAAGAATTTATGGAATTATACCTTGAGGGTATAAATGAATAAAAACCAGATACATAGCTCACTCTAAATTAATTCAAGGAAGTATAATCACCTCACCTCCCCCCCTTCAACATTGATGTTTTGAAATATGTATCATAATATAGTGCATGAGGAGAAGATACATCATCACAACATGTACAATATTGTACCTAGAGTTGAAAAATGGTGTGCAAAATAAGGCACGCACACACATGAAGGTAGAAAATATTATGATTGCAACAAGAAAATAACAAACATAGTAGTCCAATAATATAAAGGAACATATAATATACAAAATCACAAAAAACTATGTACAACTATGGCACTTTATTTCAATATATCTATAAATGAAAAAGTGTATTCAATAGATTTTTAAAGGCCCAAAAAGGACACCATATTGGAAATACATATAGAATGACTCAAAAGTAATCATTGAATGTAAGTAGAAATTTATAAGTGCCCAAATGTCTAAGTAATCAACCAAAATGTGAAACAATAAGAAAACAAGTAAGATGTATTTGAGATCAAATTAAAAATAAAAGTGTATGGATAGTTGTGAAGAGCTTAGAAATACCTTTCTAACAATGCAAGTATCATGAAAAATGAGGTCTACGATAAATATTTTGAGTACAAGAGTAAAAAATAAATATTTGTATTTGATAATTAAATATAATAAGATTATTTACATAATTGGAAAGTTCTTAGAACTACCTTCTTGACAATATCTTATTTGACAAATTTTGACATTGTATGTCAAAGTTATACTAAAAAGAAAAACATAACTCTTTTAGAGGAAATTTAGGCTTTAGGGGGTAGGATAAAGTACAATTATAATTTCATGATGATTCCAATAAGTGGAATATCCTTATGATGTAGAAAATCATATAAATTGACAAAAAAATATTTGCAAAACCATCAAAGCTTATTAGAAAAGGATCATATAAAGAAGAAAACTATCGACAATATATAAATGTCAATCAAAAGTCATAAATTGTAATAATATGCACCAAAAAAATGAAAGGTCACAAAAATCTTTAACCAAGTAGATTAGTTGTCAATAGGGATGGAAGTGACAATAGAAATAAATTATAGACATAACATGTAGTTTTTGGCAACTTTAAGTGGTTGTGATTGTTGAATATGGAATTTGATTCAAGTATAAATACAATGGGTCATCATTGGGTGTGTTGAGAGGCTATAAATTGGATAAGCTATTATTGGTAATAAAATAATTAAAGGTCAACTAGGAGCTAGGTGTAGTAGTAGCAACAAAATCTATCATAAACAATTTAAGAATGACCAATAATTTTTTTTTAAATGACACTGTAGATTTCATATCTATTAAAAAAATTTAAAATTGGCCACCAAAAATGTAGCTCAATGCTAAAAAAACCTTTTTTGTTTCTAAAACTAAAAACTGCATTGAAAATACTAGCATCATTTTAAAAAGGCACAAATCTTGTTAAGAAAATGAACAAATATTGATGTAGAGGCATAGGTACAAATTAATGGAAACTGTATGACTGTAAAAAAATTCTATGACCATATAGGTTTTATGCCTCAAGATATATGTGAACCCAAAAAAAATTGAATTTTTTTTCTTGCTTCAATTTTGATGTTTGAACGTCAATCTTTAGGGTTTTGGGGCCTTCTCAATGCAATAGTGAGGTTTTCTTTGTTCTAAGATACATTCCTTGATTGATCAAGGAAAAAAATATCAAAAAATGGATATTAAATTATAGATATAGAGATTTTATAACAAGTGGAAATTGATTCCTCAACCTTATATCTTTTAAGGATCACCTAAATTTTAAAAAACCTATCACAAAAAGAGAGAAAAACAAAGCTATGGGGCCAAGATACTATAGATCTAAAAAAACATAAATCATTATGAATCATAAAACTAACAATGAAGAAACATGAAAAATAAAGGAAGCAAAGTAGAGAGAAGGACACTACTAGAGCTCCTTCAAAATACAGTCAAGTATGTGAATCAAATGGTTATGAAGATCAATGATGCGGGAGAATCACTTCAATGGTGAATTTATGATCTTTTTCATTTTAGGAGTAATTTTTTATTTAATTTAAGTCTTAGGGGATCCATTAGGATCATTGTCAATGGTTCAAGTTGTGTAAATAGATGTAGGGATTCTAATTTGAGATTTTCCCTCCAAAATGTGAATTTAAATTTCCTAGCGAATTTTGGCTTGTGGGAGAGTTGGGGTTTTTTTATCAACATTAAATTTAGTTTTTTTATGAAAATAAGGTCTTGAAAGATCATGTAAGACTATGTAGAGTCTCTTTGCAAAAAAAAATTTAGTGCTAGGTAGTGTTCAAGGACATAATTTTGCAAGTCTAAAGCAAAAATTCATAACAAGACATTAGGTTTTCATAAAAAACAATGTTTCTTTGGTGGATAACTATTATTTATATAATTTTAAAATGAAATAAATTAAATAACATGCTTAAAGAAATTTTGAAGGATTTTTTTTTATGGGAAAACCTTGTTTTTGACAGTTTTATGGGATTTTTTTTGTGATAACAATATAAGAATTTCTTTGTATGGAATTGTACAAAATAGTAAAGGCCTAAAAATGGATAGAAAAGTTGGTTTTATGTATTTAAAATCAAATTCAATTTTTTTAGAACTATTTTATTAGGTTTTGCTCAAGGTATGGCAAAAATACTAAAAATCACTTTGTCTCAGAGCTAGGGTTTCTAGTAAGCTTGGAAAATTTGTAAATTTTGATTGCATTATTGAAAATTGGTAAAATAATCCATTATATTTATTCCCAAGTGTCCACCAAATTAAATTCCATAATAAAATCATATGTACAAGTTATTGTTAGCGTTTAGGCATATATGAACAATAAACAATATTAAGATATTGCAGAAATAGAGAAGATAGGGGAAAAAAATAACATAGATATTTAATCTAGTTCACCCAATATGAGATACATCCATAAAAAATACTCATCCACTTATTTTACTATCCAAAAAAGAGAAAATTACAATCTGATCTTTTCACATTACACCACCACTTATTTATAGGCCCTTTAGGCAGTTTGCCAATGTCAGTTAATAAGTTAACCCTAAAAATGCTTGATGAGTTAACCTAAGAAAATTCTTGATGAGTTGACCTAGGGAAATACTTGATGAGTTAAGTAAAAGTGCTTGATGATTTAACCCAAAAAACAATTGGGGTGTTGCCTCGAAACCCATGATACATGGTGAGTGTATAATACTTGCTTGATCAGTCACCAAAAACCAACAATTATGTTGGTTTAAGTGTGTTTATTTTATGAAAAAAGTTGTTGAAACCATAATGAGTTAAGGTTTTGGTGAATAAAATGTATATTTTGAGTTTTTCCTAGGAGAATGAGGGTTTTTAAAATCCAAGTGGAGTGTGAGAGGGTTTGAGAAGCCTGAGTAGGCATAAAATTAAGTGAATACCCAATTTGACCTTTCTGGAGAATTGAACCTGGACAAAAACTTATAAGATAAGGTTTGAATCCCATATGGGTTTTTCAAATTTGGTTACCCTCTGCATCAATCAATCACATCCTTAATAATCTTATATTGGTCCTCACCCTTCTTAGAATGGCTACAGTTTCTAGTGGAAGCACCATGCTTCTAGGAAGTGGCATTTCTCCCTTCAACAACTTCAAAAGTATTCTCATGATACTTTAGGACCTTGCCCAAATTACCCCTATTTATTCCATGGGTAGAGCTTCTTATATTCAGAGAAGACAGCTTCAGGTTCTTGAATTTATGATTAAGGACCTTGAGCCATTGAGCATAGAAGACTGACTCACCTTGACTGCAATCTTCAACTTTTGGTGCAAACTATGGATAGTATCCTCTAAATTATTGATCTTGGATTTATAATCATTTTTTAGGACCTTAATTTCCATGTACACCTTCTCCAAAATGGATTAAATCTTAGAGTTGTCCTTGTTACTCTTGTTGGTTCCCAAAATCACATATTTGAAATCTGAGAGTTTTCAATTCTCCTGTTGGACTGCTTCAATCAGTCTTGGCCAACGAACATGAATAATTCAATTCCACTACACTTTAGGATTCACTAAACCTAGGTGGGTAAACCCTCACCCCAAACACAAAAGGTGTTTTTCTATAGAGAATTTAAACTCCTTTGATTTCTCAAGATGGAAAATGTTCCTTGAGATTAATCAAAATAAGAATGCTTTCTTCTTACTTGTGTTTGATTTCTTTAATAACTTATAAATACTTGATAATGAAAAATGTGAAGAGTAACTATAAGTGCAGAAACCATATACTGGTAACTTTAAATATACAAGAACAAAATGAAGAAACTTCAATGCTCATTCAAATGTAAAAAACCCTCTTTGAGAAAATACAAAGTCCAGTCACTTATCCAACTAATTGGGTGGAATGTAGTCTGACTTGGTCGAACCCTCACATACACTCTATAATTTAGTTTTAGATTCCTTATTCTATGACATCAAGTACAAATTGATTATAATATTTATCTTAAATGAATTTAATTCCTTGGCAGGAAACCAATCAAACAAGAAATAGTATAGACAAAACATTCATATACAACTCTTGATATTCAAGATAGATATCAACTTCAATTCTCCAACATCAAATAGATAAAAATTAATCCTTGAAACTAAAATTTACAAAGGACCAATTCAACCAAACATCATGAACTTACTTCCTCAACGTTGGATAGAAAATGGGGTTTCTTTATATTAATCAAAAAAGTGAATACAATTGGTGTGCATATTAGTTGCAGTCGTCTATCTTGATGTATTCTCCAAAACAATATATTATCATCCTTTTAAAATATAAAACTACTATGAAATATATCCCTAGCATCGGTTGTGGTATCCCATTTTATACAAAATTGATGGGATGCAAATAAGCTTCCAACTATTGCATCTATTCCTAAGCCTAACTAACATTTTACTGTTATGTACATGTTACAAAAAATATATGTTGCCAAGGAAACAAAATTATCGCAAGTGGATTAATTGTAGCATATCCTGCAGCTCATCCTCCATTCCATCTAGAACCCATCTGTCATCATTCATTTGTATAGCCCTCATCACATCGGCCAACACTTCTTTGTCCTTCTTTGCCTCCAATTCAAAAAGATCATTTTGATATGTAGCGTAACTGGTACGATGTTCCCATGTGGCACCCATCAGACTACTCAACACATCTTGTTGGTCCTCTTCCACATCTATCACATATGGTTGGAGCACCATAAAGGGTCTACAATGGTTGGCAAACCCATTCTTACAATTGAAGCTCAAGCTCTAGTCATACAATAGAGATCGTGTAGTAATCCCAACCCTTTTATAGAAATATTTCAAATCACTCCGCATTAACTTTGATTCTCAAATCTTTGGAAACCTAACTGAAATTTTGCTTACAATCATTTCTAATTTAACAAAACTCATGGTTGAAGTAGATTTTTCATATAACACATGGTTTTACACCTCACACGTTATCTTGGGAATATAATTATGTCCTAATTTATCTTTTCATATCAGAATTTAATGAGACCTTTTATCAATCTTGTGCCAATTGATCCCTCGAGCCTTAATTTCAAATCTTTTGACAGATCACCTTGATATTTAGGATGTACACTCTGCATCATCAAATTGGTCTATTGTATTTTAAAAGCATATTCATCGCTATTTCACACTCCTTTACAATGTGGCCGGTGAAATAGAAAAAAATCACTATCTCGCAATTCCTTAATCCTCTATCTGTGGAATAGTGAAGTTTTTTCCATTTCACAACTCATGTTTCTCACCTTTGTGTTGATGCAAACTTTCACCATTTCGCAGTCTCCAAACTTTCAACCTGTACAGTAGCAAAAAGGGCCTTTAATACATGATTATAAAAGAGATATCAGGCCATGATCCTTTTCATATTTCTCTGATGTCTAAATGACCTTCACATAAAAAGAACAAAATCAAAAATTGGTTCAACAAATCCTCTCATAACCAATCCCTACTTCTAATGTTTCCATTCTACATTAAAAATTATGTTTCTAGGAAGAATGGGGATTTGTATCAAGGAAAAAATTTAGTTGGCATGGGATTTAAGGTTAACATTTTAATCATTTGTTACCATTATATACACAACGAAACTAGTATTAATGTTGATGTTGAGAATACATGTCAAGAACCTATGAACTACTTATAATTTTCATATTTTTAAATGTATTTGAGAAGCCTAACTTGAGATCATGTATGTGGGAGCGAATAATAGTTTTTAGGTAGGTAAGTATTGTGAAATATACATGAATATACCAAACACATAAAAGAATGATATAATGGATGGTAGGTATTAAGTTGGTGAGATCATGTGAGAAGAAAGATTGAAAATACAAAGGAATGTGGACATACATAGATTATAGGTAATAAAATAACCATGATAGATAATTCATGTGATACAAAAAAAAATGAATTTTGGAAGTATTTATAAAGATACAACATACTAGAAGATTCAATATATAACCATCACACCATTAAAAGGGGAAAAAAGATCACCCAACTCCAATACCACTACATAATTTTACTAAATAACATGGAGGCTATAGCATAAGATTGCATATGGGATAAAAAATAGCCACCACACTCTTATAGAAACTATCACACATAAGGAGATAAAACTTGAAGCTAACAATAGGAAACAAGGCATTAGGTGGCACCAAGAGACAAGAGGAGGTACCAAAAATAAAGAGCGTAAATCTGGAAAACATAAAGGTCAACTAGCCAATATTGTAGTTAAGGGAGTTACAATAAATAGAGCACACAAATGATGAATTATAAAATACATTTGGACAAATAGAAAATTATTATGGTAACAACAATAATCTTGTTCATTGATTTTTCATTAATCGAAAATAATAATTTTGTTCATGAAACTTGGATTTATTTTAACACATTTTTCAAACCTCAAGATAAATTTGGTCACACCATGAATGTAAAAAGTGTCAAACATTTACAACCAAGAAAAAATAGTAGTACATAATGATCTAAGATAAATACTAACCATTTGGCTACATTCATGATTTATGCCATTTGACCAAAACTAGGCTAAGCTCTAGTTTCAACAATGGCAATTTCACCCAAACTAGACTAAGCTCTAGTCTCAACAATGGAAAATATAACCCTCTCCCACCTATATTTATTTCCAAGGAAGCTTATTTAACATTTAATTTATAAAAAAATAACCCTCACATGATGAGAATCAAGCAAGTCGACTCTATACTTTACCTATAGGTCTAGGATCTTAATAATAATATTATGTGTTGCATGATTGACAATAAGGCCATAGTCAATATAGTCCCTTCACAAAAGGATAGGTTGTGATGAATCCCACATTACTCACACTAATTATATCTTCAAACATTATGATAATATTAAGACCCTTATCATTCCAAACTTTAACTGTGTTGCCACCATCACTCCTAAAACCCTACTTTCAAAGTTCTTTATTAGAGTTAACAAAATAATCTACAACACAATATGATATCTAATTTATCCATCTTGGTCAATTCCACATCATCAATGAAGATCTTGATAATTTTAGTGTTTATGGAGCTAAACAAGATAAGAAAAAACTTGAGTCAAATTGAATACATGAGCACTCTAGATGACAAAATAGAGCCACTATAAAACAACTCAAAGTAAAAAATTATGAGCCTTTTCCTAAATATAATCATAAAGCTAAAACCAAAAAAAATGAGATATCTCAAAAAGGTCCTAACATATTTTCTCCAATTTCCTCTAAATAACACTTCTCAAACTATTAAATTTTAAGGAGGATTAGTTTATCAACTTTCCTTAAATTGGAACCTATACACCTAAAGGCCTCTCTTCTATTCTTATACATGATACCCTATGTCTTTTTATGATCCCAACTTTATATTAGTAAGGAAAATATACTAATGGCTTGGGATCAACTATTGAAGGATTTTTTCCTTAAGATTTTTACCCATGGTACCTTAACAAATCTTAGTTACATAGGCCCTCATAAGTTTAAAATACAACAATAATGTGTCTTCTCAAATCTTTGAGGTTAGATTGTTCTCAATGTGTAAAAATTTATAGATGAGTTTATGAAGGCCAAAATTCTATACCAAATTGGATTAGATTGTATCTAGTGAATGAAGATGTCGATAATGGAGCTTGCCTTTTGCGAACCATGGAAGGTGAATAGTTTCAAAATGATATTATATTAATCACCTTGGAAATATTTCTTATTAAAATAAAATATATATGTGTGTGTAAGATGGACAAATGGGGGGATGAAATAAAATATTTCAAGAAAACTAGGAAACATCACATCTTGAATTCCATCTTTCGCTCATTATATTAGGAAGGAAAAATTAGCCACTAGGCTTAAGGGAAATCAAGCACTAAATGGGTGTAAGGTCTTCTCCCTTTGCTAAGACTAAATTTATTAATTAAATTTTGAATGAAAAAATGGGATAAATAGGATGAAATAGGATGTAATTGAGGAGATTTGTGTATGCAAGCAACAAACAAACTAGTATGTAAGTTTTAGAACCAAATTCAAGAAGTAGACAAAGCCATTGACCTTTATAAAAAACTTACAACCAATTATATCTATATATGGAAACTTTCGGTAAAGAGGGTGAGTAGAGTCACCCCTGCCTATTAAAGTCACTTTTTCTCTACCAAAATTTGATGAAGAAACCCAGGATCTAAAGTAGACTGTTATGCCTTCCTGAATCCAGATATTAAACTCCACCATGTGTCACCTACACACTTAAAATGGGTAAAATGTTGGTATCAAGGGGTTTTCCTCAATAAACCCCTATTTAGGAATTAACCATCAAATTGAATCAAAATTTCATAGAGGAAAAAAAATGTTGTTAGTAGTAGAGGCATGAAAAGATGTTATACATTCACAAATGATGAATGACTCATAAATATGCTTTAATTTTTTCTTGATTTAGTCTTGAACTTAGATCTAGGATATGAGAACTTGAATGCCTTACCACATGCTAATATTTAGATATTACTCTAGATCTTACCTATTTGATGCTTGAATTAGACTTGATGAATTCTTGAATGCTTAATTTTCCTGAATTTATTGATAGCTATGGATTGAATCAAAATGTAATGCATTCCACCAAAATGAGGGAGGTAGCTTTTTATTTATACCTCTCCTAGCCATTTCGAGGTTCAAAATTTGAAGCAAGTTGGCTAAGGATTTGAAATCACACTCAAAATTAAAACACCATGCTCTAATTCAAATTTGAGACAAAGTTAGTATGTAATCTTGTAATGGGTGCCTCCCAATGTACAAGGAAATATTTTTATGACATGTACATCATGGGGTTCCCTTTATAAGGCAACAATGTCTCAATCGAGGGTCGATTTTGGTAATTATTATTCCAAACATTTGCGACAAGTTGAGGTGAGATCAAACATATTGGGTATGGAAGCCTTGGACTCTAAAATAGGGCCTAATGAACAAAATTGTAAGTACTTACAATTTAGGATGCTACATTTATCCCCTATTTTAGTGGGATTATGAACCTGCTTCATACTCATGGTAAAGTAGATCAAATAATAGGAAATATATATCATCAAGGTAAAAGAGGCATTGAAAGACAAAACCCCCAAGTTAATTATGTCCTCATCAATCTCAAACCAAGATGAAAACAACATCCAAAAAAAAGAGAAATACAACATGACCAGACTAGCCTAGTAAGGTAAAATTACTATGGGTCATAAAAACAAAAAGTTGGGAGTGCAAAAGATGAATTTGATCTAGCAAGCTATGTGATGCTAGTCAAACCAACCAAAGCATTATCCATAAGGAATTTATATAAGAGGATTAGGCCTAAGGAAATAATTATCTCCAAAGTAAACCACTAAAAAGATAGTGGAAAGGAGGATTGGGCCTAAGGGAAGCATTCTCTCAAAAGGAATCCAAAATGGAGGATGAGGCCTAGGGAAATCATTTTCTCCAATGAAATCTGCAAAGGAGGATTACTAAGAAAAATCCAAGGTTTTCCAAGTAATCCATAAAACATTGATCAATATGGTGTGTGCATAGTATGTAACAAAGAGTGAAATTTATGCCCTCACATTAAAATAATCGAGTACGCCTTAATAGGAGAAATAAATTTAAGGTGAGATACACCCCAAATACAAGCACATTTCCACTCTAAATTTCTTGAAATTAAGGACAAATATTCACAGGGTAATTTTTAGTGGCAAATATTCACCTTTTGGAAAATTCTAGGAAATTAAGTTGCTAGAATTGGTGAATCGTGCACGATACACTGTGGCCCAAATTACCCAATTTTAACATGGTAACAGGTCAATATTATTTTGAATCACCATTAATATTTTTTGTTCTACATGGTTGACCGATATATTCATCTTTAACCAATCTAACGCGGTTCTTGTAATAGCCTCTTATTTACCAAGGATTATTAATTATGAATTGAATATAAAATCTAAATATAGCCAAATGGTCTTTACATTGGTCTTATTTTTCCAACCGTTTATTAATTGTTATATTGACCAGGACCTATTTTGGCCAACCGTTTGTTAATTCCTACATTGTGCATTGAACAAGTTGGCACATTTTTGCCACACTTAAATCAAAATGTTAATGTATTTTGAAAATCTTAGGAATTCAAAAAAAATGGAAATTGGAATCATGGATTGATATAAATTCAAATCAGATTTGTTAGTCTTTTCATGTCCTGTTACAAAATTTTGAGGGGCCAGATTTACAAATAACAATCTTGCAATAGTAAATAGAGGATTCAACATTTCATAATTTAGAGAAAGCAGAACCAAGGTAAGCAACTATTTTTTCACACTTCATAATATTGCTATTAATTTTAATTCCCAAAATCATAGTGACTAGTGAGAGGTCAATATGTCAAACAAGGATGACTATCCTGAGTTTCCTCAGGATGCTGAAGGGATTGAGATGTCAGGGGAGGTTGAGACTTAGAATTTTCACTGTGCTCAGGGCAATGAAGGGTCTAGGAGGCCATCAAAATTCCCAAAACTTAAAGATACTACCATAAAGGCTTTCTTTGGAGTTGGCAATGTTTCTGATCCATCAAATTTTGCAATTGCAAGTGTAAAAGCCATTCATAGTAGCTCACCAGTACCACTACCACAAGTTGGGGTTGTCATTGAGTTAAATCAAAATGCATCAAATGAGGATAACAATGGTGGCACAATAGAAAATGTTATAAGGGATATGTAGAGCCAATTGGATGAAAATGTTAGCAATGAAGATAATATTGATGTTGGTAGGGAGAAAAGAAAAAGGAAAGTAAAAATAGGGCAGGAATGGGATATGACAAGAAATTTTAAGGTTGATTAGGTAGAAAAGTATTGGTTCATTGAACCAGTCCTAAACAATGATGAACAACCAACATAATGCAGTTGTAAAATTTTTACCTGGAAAAATAAAAGAGAGAAGAAGTTGCAACTAAAGCTTGACACTATATAAAAGCATATTGGCAAGGTTTATGCAAAACAGACCATAGACAGACAAGAAATATCAATAGTGAGATGGAAATCAAAGGAAGAATGTCTTCATGTTAACTATGCCATAGAATATGAAGAGCACAAAAAGAGAATGGCAGTAATTGCTAGTAGTGAAATCTAATCAAGGATGGGTTTAAACATGCGGCCAATGAAGCAAACTTGGAAAAGACCATTCAGATGAGTTTTTTTTTCATATTCTATCCAAAGGGAGTCCTATGAGAGAATTCTTAGAATATGGTAATTTATTATCCTTTTTTAGAGTTCCTGACTATCCTATGTCATATTGGTCAAAAAACATTGGATGGGAAATGGAAAACCATATTTTTGAGGTGGAAAAGAAAAATTTACAAGAGAAAGTAAAATAGTCCAGATTCATTTCATTATCCATAGATGAAGTTACTGTAGTAGATAACACTTCTTGGGTCTGTATGCATGTGTATATAGTAAAAGAACATGTCTGCCAAGCTCATCTACTCTATGTTCATAAAATGAGGGGCAATTCAACAGTAGAAATATTATATATTGAAGTGAAGAATGCTTTGAATGAAGTTGCTAGTATGGATGATTTGAAAATTGGCAAGAAGTTAGTGTGTGTTGGAGTTGCAGTAATGTGAGGCCAAAGGAATGGTCTTTGTGCAAGATTACAAACTAGTATTGCACCTTACATGCTTGGCATACATTGCATGACCCATCAAAAGAATTTAGAATATAAAATTGTAAGAGATTTTCCTACAGTGTCAAAGGTTGAAGATCTATACTCTTACTTTTGCAGAAGTCCTAAACATTTTGTAGAATTTAATATTTTTCAAAGGGAGTAACACCAGGAAACAAGATTCTCAAGGATGTTGAGATTTTCCTACAGTGTGAGCTATACTCTTACTTTTGCAGAAGTCCTAAACATTTTGTAGAATTTAATATTTTTCAAAGGGAGTAACACCAGGAAACAAGATTCTCAAGGATGTTGAGACTAGATGGATCTCTTTGCATGGACTAGTAGAAAGAGTTCTAATATAATATCAATCCTTGATTGGGCTAATATATGAGAAATGCCTCACAATAGACAAAGCTCCTAATCTATTACATAAGTTAAGTGATATAGAGACACTATTAACTTTAGCCATTCTTCTCCCTATGTTGAACTTAATGAACAACCTTGTTAAGTAATCCCAAGATAGAACTATTGATATCCATGAGTATAGAAGTTTACATAGAATGACATGTGTTTCCCTAGATGCTATATACTCAGATATGACAACACTTCAAAGCCAAAAAAAATTCAGGTGGAAAACAATTACAGATTTGAATCATGTTGAGAATTTTTTATAATTTAATGCAAAAAATTATTGATGTGTGTTTTTGAAAGGATATGAAATACCAATGCACCAATCTAAGATGGGCAAGTGAGGCATACCACTTCCAGTTAAAAAGGCCAATTTTTACAGGATTGTTAAATATGTTAGTGATCATTTGAAGTCAATTTCCTACCAACTTTCAACTGATATTCATGAAAGTTTCCCTTGATAATAAATTATTGAAGCCATGGGTTGTGTGTTTCCTCATTTTTGGAAAAACATCAGAGATAAACAAACTGACACAGATATATTTCATAAAAAAAATTGATGAATTGATCAGAGAGTTTTCAAAACATGCAGATTACAATGGACAAACAATTGAATGAATTTTAGATTTAGCTAATCTTAAAAAACAATGTAGACAATTTGCATCGTGCATGAAACTGCAGTTGAAAAACTTGGAGAATCCATTTGAACCTGGTGCAATAACTAGGCTTTGGAAAAGGATAGAGCAGAGTGAAGTATTGCATGATTCAATATCAGAATATTTCAAACTTGTTGATTTATGTCAAACAATGATATTGGGGTTGGTGGAAGATGAAAGAGTTTTCAGTGCATTGGGGTTTTTGAAATCAAAGATCAGAAACAAACTAGACAAAAATTTGGAAATTTTCTTGAGGTTGTTTATAACTCAGTACAATGTTAGAGACTTTCCTTATGATAGGGAATTGAAAAATTGGAATTCCATGCATTGCAACACTTCAAAGCCTAGGTGTGCTACTGCTAGTTCTAAGATAAATGATGGATCTTGATCCCAGAGTCAGAGTGAAGATGGAGAATTTTTTGATTTTGAATACCCAACTCAAAATGAAGACCCCTTTCTACTAGTCAATTTCAGGAGCTAGATTCCATGTGGGATATAGAAGCGGAAGATTGCTCACTGATTCAGTGAAGTGATTTAGCATTCAGTTAATAGGTATTTATACACTGTATATTGTACTTCTTGGACTTGAATCTTGAAGTTGACTCATATTACATTTACAATTTACAAAACTATTGTTCATGATTTTTTAATTTAAAGCATAATGTATAATGTCCATGTTACTATATTGAAATTTAAAGTATAATGTATAATGTATAATGCTCATGTTACTGTGTTTTTGAAGTATAATCATATAATGTCCTTTTTCCTCACTGTAAAGTGTAAACAACTCATGCTATTTCAAAACTTAAGCTGGTCTGGTTCTGAAGTTACACAAACAATTCATCTAACCCTATCTCAACTTCGCTACATGTAAATCAAGGGTCTTGGGAACCCTTCCAAATTTACACTGATGATCTTCATAACATCTTTGCAAGGGAGGAACCATGTAACAAACACTTAGATATAACCTTGCAAAGTCCCACACAAAGCCTTTCATAACCTCTGAACTATTTAATCTTGTAACTTTTTAACATTTCCAAAGTTACACGTAACCACAAAATGCTTCATCACAACTTCATAACCGCCAATACTAACGGCCAAGAGACCCTTGTGAAGCTCTACAAATCACTTGAACATTACTATCGTAGCTTCAAAACTGTTCCTGACAAATTTTAATCCATTATTTGACCCTTGACACAATCCATTCCTTGGTGCTTTCCACATGGCATGCAACTTACTCTCACTTTTCAACACCTTCCGAAGTTATGCACATAGTTAGTCCGGACCTCAGAACCCATCACCATCCTAACCACTTAACTATTGAGAATTTATGAAACAGCTAGGCGTAACTTTGAAACATTGCCGCGATGGTCAAAGCTTCCTAATTTCCTAGAAGTGTAAATTTTCATACTCATTCCTAATTTGATATTTCCTAATACTTTATAAATTTTAATTCTGTCAAATTATACTAAGCATTTACTTAATTCCTTGAATTTAAAAGAAACTCAAAGCATAATAATTATTATTAATATGACATTATACATACAATTTTAAACAATTTACAACTATGATCTTGAGCTCTTTGTTCACAAGGCACATAAAATTAAAAAATATCACAAATGGAGACAAGATTTAGATAAAAAAATTTCTATTGATTCCTTGTATTAACTTCCTTGAAATTTATACATCAATGATCATATTATCAGAGACTTCTACTATCAGAAAAGAAAAACTAACTTTAGCAAACAAGTTTGGAAATAGTTACAAAAGCGATAGCTGGCAGCCTAGATTATTCAAAATCGGTCTTGGTTTGCACCGAAGGTGTATCCACAATAGGTGAACCACAAAGATAAGATACCCTATTTGAATTCAGTGACCTCCCTCTATTGGCTCTTCATCTAATAACAAAACTATCTCAACTACTTCCATGTGGCAAGGCTTGAATCTCTCCAATGGTTTTCCACACCACAATTTCCCTCTTTGATGGCCAAGTTTTCACTCTAACTGTATCCAAGTCTTCAAGGTATTTATTCCACTTGGCATTCGTTATGGCTCAAGATTCAACAACAAACTTATTCATGTCAATCTCCTGCTTGTACAATTCATCTACAACTTCATAAAAATTTGAAATGTCAACATCACCAACAAAATAAGAAGCCACCTTGCTAGCATCCAAAATTTGGTTGAAAGAATCAACCCGCTCTTGCCAATCCTTCAAGTGTCCCTCTTTTTCCACAATAGCAGGGATATATCCTTTAGACTCTTCAGCAAAAACCTTTAACTTTTCCTGAATGTTTGGTAACTTGCCAGTGAAAAGTGCATACAAATCCTTTAGTAATAACAACATTCCTTAACAATAATTATTTTATTAGGTAATTCATCTTCTTTTCCATTAATAAAATTATCCTATCAAAGAATTGCTAGTATGGGCCCCAATAATTAAATAATGGGGTTAGTATAGACAAGGCATTAGAACAATGATGG
Source organism: Chamaecyparis obtusa (assembly GCA_027943335.1). Taxonomy (NCBI): domain Eukaryota; kingdom Viridiplantae; phylum Streptophyta; class Pinopsida; order Cupressales; family Cupressaceae; genus Chamaecyparis; species Chamaecyparis obtusa. The sequence continues at coordinate 1,992,354 of BSBK01003396.1, forward strand.
TCTACCCTGTGCAAAGAAATGAAAGTACTATGAATGAGTTGAGACTTCCCTTTTAAAATATTTACTCTATGCAATAGCACCTTCATCAAAGTCTCCTTCTCAGCAATTCCAGTATCAACAGGCTGATCAACATCCATTATTATCTTTTCTGTTGCAATTTTTGGAGCCAAGCCCGCCTCATAATTAGTTTGGACCCCAACATCATATACCTCTGTCATTTCCCTGGACTGATTTTTCAGAGTATTTATTTCATCTTTTAGCTCCTTCACAGTCTTATCTATGACAAAATTCTTCTTCAGTTCCTCTTCAAACTTTTTTCTAGTTTCCACATAATCTCTAAATGTCCTGGCTAGCTTTTTCTCTAAGTCCTCAACCACTACTTTATTCATGGAGGATGCATGATGTAGGATATTTTCTATCACTGATCATGTAGTGTCTTGCAACCTCCATATTAATTGTTTACCCTGTGTTGTGTCTTGGATGTCAACCAATATGATCTTAATTGATTCTGGGGCCACACACCATACTGCTAGTGTCTTAGTGTCCATATAGAATCTAGAACCACTTTGTAGCCCATCAAGGCCAAAAGCTTCATAAGCTACAACTTTATCTTGCCTCTTGATTTGGTTAATTAAGAATGAGGACTCCAAGTCCCATCCAAGGATCAACAACATTCCACTTCTCTTAAAAAGATCTCTTGCCTCCTCCATAGTTAATGTTTCACTATTGGGGTCCTAGGCCTTCAATTTTTTAATCATTTCAACAGTCTTTTCCTATGATTCCTCTGGTTTCAAAGATAGTTTTAATTCATTTTTCTTAACTCTAAAGAGAAAACCTTTAAACTCATCAGGCTTGATGAATTCATCATCATCTATAAAATCTTTAGCTTGGATGACCCTGTCATCCAATCTAGATGTAGCCAATTCTAACTCATCTAGGGCCTTTTCTCCCTCATTTGCATGTGATGTCAAAAATTGTTGTCTTATGTAGTGATTGAACTTGAAGCTTTTCAAATCAGTCTTTGCATTCACCAACTCAGTGTGCATTACATTGATTATGTACCCCACATAATCAAACTCCTTGTTGGTGTACAAGTCCTAAACATTTGTAGCCATGACATAAATATCAGGAGTCATTATCAAACCTCCATCTAGTCCAGTAACTTTGTGTAGACAGTAGATGGTATACTAGAAATAGGGAAAGAAAAGCTCAATATCAAATGAATTTGCAACCTTCTTTGGCAACAACCCTGCCTCTTTCTTTTCTCTAGGAATATTCTTCCTCGTAACCCTTCCAATGTAGTAACTTTTATGTCTATTAAAAAGGGCCTCCTCTTCTACTAGGTCAATATCCATGATCATTAGTCCCTAAAGGTTGAAAGCTTGAATAAAAGTCATTGTGTCTAACATGTAGAGTATAGACTTTTCCTTCTTGTGGAAAGCTTGTGTCACTAGATTTTATGATTTAATTAGCTCTTTCATCAGGTATACATTCAAAAATACCTCAAGTACTATCAACTTTCCCAAATTCCTATCCCATGGGTTTGAAATAGGAGGTCCTCTCAATCTATTGTTATAGAAATACATGAATAGCTCATACCTAGTTTTGTTTGGGAAGAAAACCTCCCTATAGTATGAATAAGGATCCCTCCATTCATAAGAGTTAGCTGATTGCAAATTAGAGGTTCCAGGAAATAGTTTCATCCATTCTTCAGTGTATATGTTTGGCCTCTTTGTTCTTGAATTCACACTCTTTGTTGGTACCTCAACAACCTTAGGAGATCCTTGTTCTACCATCTCTATGTATACTAAACTCTAAGCTCCTTTTCTACAATTAAATATTTCAACTCTATGTTCCTCTTTGACTCTGAAAATTATGGATGCTTTGTGAACTATCTTTAATAAGTAACTCACCACCTACTCTATTAAAATCTCATCAAGAGCACACGCATGAAATTACCTTTTTTAGAAAAGTGTCAACTCTCACTTCCATCTTAGATTTGGTGGCAATTCGAGAGAAAATCATCAACCTATCATTCTTTTATCCATTAAGACCCCACAACTCATCCTTTTTCCTTGCTATAAAAGACTCTTGCTATTTAAAAATTAAATTGGCCTGCATCTAAACTTTGAAGTTATGCTAAGTTCTAACAGTTCATCTAACCCTATCTTAACTTTGCTACCTGCAAATTGGGGGCCTTGGCCCTTTGAATTTTAAATCATAAAACTTTGACACTTGCAAAGTCATGCAAAACCTTTTCGGGACTGTTAAACTGAAATGACCAAGAAACCCTACCGAAGCTCCACAAACTGCTTGAAAATTACTATCATAGCTTTGGAACTATTCCTAACAAATATTAATTTTGATCATTGAACTTGATAGTGGACACATTCCATTCTTCATCACTTTCCATGTGGCATGCAACTTACTCTCACTTTTCAACACCTTCCGAAGTTGCGCACGCCATTAGTCAAGACCTTGGAACTCATCACCATCATAACAAGTTAACTATTGAGAAGTTATGAAACAGCCAGGTGTAACTTTGTAACAATGCCAGCTGTGAAAGTCTAAATATGAGGGCTTTGTAGAAGTTAAAAATTCAAAGAATCAAAACCTTTCAAAGTTACACGCACTGTTATTCATGACCTTGGAACCCATCACCATCATAACAACTTAACTATTTAGAAGTTATGAAATAGCCAGGTGTAACTTCGTAACATTGTTAGCGGTCAAAGTCTAAATACAAGGGCTTTGTAGAAGTTCAAACTTCAAAGAATCAAAACCTAGTGGTGCTACTGCTAGTTTTGAGAAAAATGATGAATCTCAGACTCAGTCCTAGACTCAGAATGAAGAGGAAGAGTTATTTGATTTTGAATACCTGGTTTAGAATGAAGAGGTTCAAGGAACATGTTACATGTTACTTACTACTAGTCAATTTCAGGAATCAGGAGCTAGGTTTAAATTTCCATGTGGGATTTAGAAGTGTCAGACTACTCATTGAGTCAGTGAAGTGATTTATCATTCATTTAATAGGTTTTTATAATTTTATACAGAATCACAGTCTCACAGATACTTCAATTTCATTTATAGTACTTCTTGAATCTTAAATCTTGACTCGTTAATAATTACAATTTACATTTACAATTTATAAAACTATTGGTCATGATTCATGTAACATGTTACTGTATTGAAATTTGAAGTATAAGCAAATAATGCATATAACACTATTTGAAAAAGGGTCTTCTCATATGTGTTAATTTCTAAAATGATACATTTAAGTTTTTATGTTATACTAAATGGTTTTGGTTTCCCCAGAAGGGGAAGTGACAAGCTTCCAAATATTTCCAAAACCAAAATTATCTTTGTATTTACAAATTACAAGTAACAAAAATCATCCTTTCAAAGTAAAAGCCTAGTCCTACATATCCTAAAAGTACTTGTAATTTTTTATATTAAAATAGTAATAGTATCCAGAAATAAAAAAAGATCATTTCATTATGGGCCATGGCAGTCAGTCAATGTGAAGACCAGAAAATAACTAGATCATCTCCTCCTGGACCCCTCCTGGTTGAAGCCATCATCCTCAAAAATGGTGTGCATATCTGCCTTGTCATGTTCTACTTCAAGTTTGAACATGTCGCTTTGGTACTTGACGTAACTGGTAGCATGATCCCATGCTACAGACATAAGATGACTGAGGACATCATGTTGAATCTCCTTGTCGATATCCAAATTTGGTTTGATAACAGGTTCTGGGTTCTCATTTGATGATCCCTTAGCTACTGGAAGACCCATTATGTCATCCAAAATTAGAAATATAGAAAGTGCCCTATGTTCAAAACTTTAGTGTTCTACTATTCCACTACCAAGAGTATATTAAGATTTTAATCACCAACTTGGAAGCCATAATAAATTTTGAAGGAATATTTCATGTAAGGTGTCTTGCCTCAGAAAAGAAAAATATTAAATGTCAATGAATCACAACTCATATCCCTACAAACTATCATTTTTAATGTCTAATCAAAATCTTAGCCTGGATTATTTACTAGTGAATAATCTAAAATCATTAAGACTCATTAATGTCCCTAATTGCAGATCCCACATCCAACACTTTTGCAATATGCCAATGATAATCATCTCATTAAATATGTACTGACATACACACTTCAACTTGATTTATTTTATCTGGTACAACCATGTGGATACTCTAAGCTCTTCATTGGTCTGCAGCATACCCTCCCTCATGTGAAGTTATGCAGACTTCTAGTGTAACCTCAAAAGTCCCATATCCTAGCCACAATTTTAATTGTCAAAGTCACGCCAACTGCTAGCTTAACAATGTGCATAACTTCACAACCTTTCTCTTTAACCATGGGCCTAACCTTGTGAAGCTACGCTTGACGGCTTGGAAGATATTATTATCGTCTGAGGCCTATGTTTTGAAGATAATATTATTGTCTAAGTCTTTTGATGTGTTTGACTCAAAATTCGCCCACAAAATTAATGTTATACTATAAATATTTTTTTTATTCACCAATATATATTTTGGTAGTTTTGAAAAAAAAATTGATTTGCCAAGATTTTCCACATAGTTTCAGGGAGCATGAATGATTCACCAATTGAGATTAATATTTTTTGTTTGAAAACTAAAAACATTTGCCAATAAAATTAATATTTTTCCTCTATAGTTTTCCAAATTTTGCCAATTTTTTACACCTTTTTTGAAGGGGGTTTTCTTAAAGATTACCCTGGAAATTAATCACATGACAAAGATAGCACAAAAAGGATCTATTAACTTGAAGAATCATTGAAAAATGAATTGACATCATTCACAAAAGGTATTAGAACTATGAGTACAATGGAAGAAGAACGCATAAGATACAAAAACAAGAGTCTTTTGGGTCAACATTGTGGAGACCAAAAATAATTTTGGTTTCTACCACTTTTCATCATCCCCAAGTAAACAACACAAAGATACATTTACAATAATAGCACATGCATGAAATAACATGTATATGGCATACAAAATAATTAAGATAAAATTAGAGAAATATCACAATATATTTTATCCCTTTATCACCTTGCACCAGTAGAGCAACAAAGTTCTTCTAAAGAAATCAATCTAGACAAAAGATGAAACAAGAAACACATTATGCCTTAGGGAAGGTGGGAAACATGAAAGAGGTGCAACATTGAGCATGGAAGATGGAGCTACTATGAGTTCCAAATAAGGATGAATGTCTAATGATGAATCAATTTGTTTGTCATAAGGAGCTAGGGATAACTAGGGACAACTTGTGTGAAAATTTAAGAGAGAATTCAATATTAATTTCAATAACCTCATACATGTCATTAGAATCAATAGGATCAACATCATTTACATTGTTAACATTTTTATTTTCAACAAGATTAACTTCATCATCTAAATTAATAACAATAGGATCTTTTATAAGAAAATAATAATGATCATGTATAAACAATATAATTTTATTTAGATTAACTTCCTCCCTTGGGCTACAGATAGGTTGGTCAAAGGTAATAAAATCTGTAGACACCGAAAAATCCTTCAGAAAATAAATTATTTTTGTTTTCTGAAAATCCTTGATGACATCATCATTTATTAATTAATTAATTATTTAATTAATTTATTTATTTTTATGGCATTAAATCCCTCTCTCTTAATTAAAAATCTTTAATTAAGGAATCTAGCCTAAAAATGTCATTTGGACATTATCCCTAATTTATTAATTATTTAATTAATAAATTGACCAAAAACTTCAAAAATAAATTAATTTATTTTTTATCCCAAAGTTGGCCAAAATTCTAAAGAGCACTAAACTCTTCTAGAAAGTCCTAAACCTTCCTCTAAATGGGTCAAATCCCTAATCTAGTCCCCTCAAACCCTAAGCCTAGATATTTAATATTTATTAAATTTACTTTTAATAAATATCTAAATCTCACCAAAAGCCACTTGCCCATCCCTTTCTCCTAATCCTAATCCTAATCCCCTTTCTAATCTTGTCACATTCCATTAGCAAAAGGTTTACCAAAACTTATGCTAACCTCCTCCTTAGTCAACAAAGATGGCAACCTCTTGGCCACCTCTTGCAAATGCATTTAAGGATGCATTTAAGCCTTCCTTATCTTTCTTACATGCATTCATTATGCATTTAAGACCTTCTTATCCCTTCCTTGCCACCTCTTGACCTTGGGCACATTTACCAAATTGTGCACATGCCCTCAAACTTTCAACTCAATCCTCCCTTGACACTTGTCAGGACACTTGTCCTTGACTCAACCCTAACCTTAGCCCTAACTCTGACTCATCCTTTTAACCCAAGACCTTCCCTTTTCCTATAAATACCCTCACTTCCTAAGGCAAATCATCTCTCAACTCTCAAACTCAATAGCAAAGTTATAATGTCATTTTCATTCTAGCATAAGCATAAACTCATCTTTTTTAGATCATTTTCAAGCTTAAATCGCATCTAAATTAGCTTAAATGGATTAACATAGATTCATTTCTTGTTTTAATCTTAGTTCATTTATTTAGCTTTGCATATTTGTGTGTTCTTGAGGCCTTTGAGGCAAAATAGGTTCCTCATACCTATTTTGTGTCATTTTGGGTCTTCTTGATCCTCAAATCATCATTTATCTTGCATGCTCCAAGTGCTTGAGTTTGCACACCCACATCCCTCTATATCTAAGCATATCAAACGGTGCATGGGCGCATCCGTTTTAAGCTTAAACTGAGGTGGCTTTGATTTTAGTTTGTTTACCTTTGAATTTGATTTGATAATATGCTATGACATTTGTTTGTCTTTGGCCTTCAAAACAGGTTTAGGTGCACTCACAAATCCTAGTCTACAAAATCATTATGAGGTTTCTTATGGGAGGAAATGGTTTGGGAAGCTATCTCATGGGCCCTAAAATCATATCTATGATGATGTTCATGAGCACAATGGTTATGTTTGGTTTTGCTTGATATTTGAGAATGCTTAAGATCAATCACTATTGGCTCATTTTCTTCTTTAGGAGGAATAATAGAAATAACCTCAATAGGTGGAGAGATAGTGCATACAAAAAACTTGAGTAGAACAGCTACGCTTGGTTTTTCTTGATATTTGGTAATGCTTAAGATCAATCAATATTGGATCATTTTCTTCTTTAGGAGGAATAATAGAAGGAATGTTACTAGGTTGAGAGATAGTGCATACAAAATTCTTGTAAGATATAGGATGTGGAATGGAAGTATAGGTAGGAGGAATAGGAGGTGTCGGAAGGAGTTTAGGTCCATGACAAGGAGATGGGACATCCTTAGGAATTCTTAGTTCATAAATATTTTGGGATTTTATTTTTTGGTAGGACAAGGAGAAATGATCTTGGCATGGTTTAATGGTTGAGGTATGGAAATCCAAAAGAAGTCAAGGCCAAAGTTCCCATGACTCACTAAAGGATGATAGAGACCATGGATGATCATGATGATTTCTCTATTGTGGGTAAATTTTAAACACTTACAAATAAGATAGATAATAATTTTCATAGAAGTGAGCCAAGGAAGGCCAAGTCTTTCTTTGAATTAATTCTAAGTTTGGATGACAACAAAGGTAACATCTAGCCACTTCTTACCAAGTTTTATGGGAAAAGTGATAAAACCATGGGTAGGATAGGCAAAACCATTAAAAGTTATTTGATTTTTCATAGGAGTCTTGATGAAATTATTGGTTGTAAAGATGCTCCTTAGTGATAACATTCACCATGCAAGTAGGATTAATGAGAACTCCTTGTGAGAACTTATTATGTATCTTCACATAAATATAAAAAGGACCATTGGGCACCTTAATAGTCTCCTTAGGATCAAATGTAACACAAATATTGGGTTTAAGTTTAGGTTTTTATTGATCAATGAGCTTAACAATATTATTAGCCATATTAAATGGGCATTGGCTATGGGGGGCCAAAATGCACCTACCCCATTGTCAAGCTAGGCATGGCCATGCCATGATGCCATGACTCCATCTGTGATGTAGCACAACACTCTATGTTAACAATAAAACTCAATCGCAAGATAAATACACACAACTTTGAAACCTTCAATATTTTTCCATTCACCACTAACTGCCTCTACAATTCATTGCAAACTCTTAAGTAACCAAAAACCCTAGAAAATCAAGAAATCCAAAAATTACCCTTTTTGGTAGTTTTTTCCCATAGTTGTTTTTTGCCATTTTTGGTAATTTTTGAAACAACACCTAAAAAGCTGATTTTTTCCCTAAACATGCCCTCGACTAAGTTAGAAAGAATTGCCAACTAATATCCAAGATTTAGAAACATAAATTCAGATTTATTACAAAACAGAACTTTCTAAAAACTAGAGAAAAAACACTAAAAGCTGATTTCGGAGCCCTAAATGAAAATTTCAGCTCCCAAAAATGTGCTAAAATGGACCCCAATCAATCTGAGATCATTGGAAAAAAAATGCCACCTCCTGAGGTATGCACCCAAAAAAATTCAGCAAAAACCTAGACCTGAGTCAAAAGTTATGACCTCCGGAAGTTTATGTATTAGTTTATGACCTACGAAAGGTCTTGCATCATTCTCCCCTTCTCTAAAGGAACGCAACTCCTGCAAGTGGGTGTCTGTGAACTGCTACAACTTTGTGGGGTCCAATTTCATCACTTCCCATTTTGAGATCCAGGTGCTATCTGTTGCTGGCAATCCCTGCCACTGAATCAAGTACCTATTGTAACGACCATTCTGGGTGACTGTAGACTGCCTGTCTAGAATGTGGGCAATCTTTTCCTTCTTTTTACTTGGAAGGTGGTGATGCCAATCCACCTCATCTGTACTGTCTGGCTCAGATAGTTCTCCATGAAATGAATATAAATCAGAAACATTAAAGACAAGAGAAATATCCAGATCATCTGGTAGACAAACCTCATAAGCATTATCATTAATCTTCAAAATTTGGCAAGGACCTATCTTTTTGTATTTCAACTTATGATATGTGCCAGTGGTAAATCTCTCATGCCTCAAGTACACCATCACCAAGTCACCTACATTAAATATCTGTTTCCTTCTACTAACATCTACAACATCCTTATATCGCTCATTGCTATCCTGCAATTTACTCCTCACATCTTGTTGAAGTTGTTGAAGGTGTTCAGCAAATGCTTCCCCATCATCACTAATTTTATCTTGCACAGGGAGTTGTACAAGGTCCAAAACACCCTGAGGATTCTTACCATATATGATCTAAAAAGGAGATTTTCTAGTTGATCTGTTAACAGAACTGTCATAAGCAAACTCTACTTGAGGCAATGCCAAGTCCCACTGCTTGGGCTTTTCACCAACAATACACCATAACAAGTTTCCCAAACTTCAATTGACTACCTCAGTTTTCCCATCAGTTTGGGGATGATAGGCACTTCTAAATTGCAATTGTGTTCCCATCTTCTTCCATAAGGTCCTCCAGAAATGACTCAAAAACTTAATATCCCTGTCTGAAGTGATAGTCTTTGGAATTCCATGGAGTCTAACAACTTCTGAGAAAAACAAGTTGGCTATCCTTGTGGCATCATTAGTTTTTTTACAAGCAATAAAATGAGCCATCTTAGAGAATTTATCAACAACTACAAAGATAGAATATGTACCTCACTGGGTGTGGGGAAGCCCCAATACAAAATCCATACTCACATCTATCCATGGCTCGATGGGTATAGGTAGAGGTGTATACAATCCTATGTTTTGGGAGTGACCCTTAGCCACTTGATAGATTATGCACCTTGCCACGTACTTAGTAATGTCCCTTTTTAGTTGGCCAGTAGTATTTGCCTTCAACCAAGGCTATTGTCTTGTCCTTCCCAAAGTGACCAACCAAACCACCACTATGAAATTCTTGGATAATATTTTCCCTCATGGAACCAGCTAGTATACAAAGTTGTTTTCCTCTAAAGAGGTAACCATCCTACATAAATTATTCTCCTCTCATGTGATCTAAAAGATTAGTTCCTATTTCTTTAATCTTCTCTATAATTTCCCAAAAATCATCATTAGCCTCATACAAAACTTTAATAGCATCAAAACCAATGACCTCTATTTCCATTGTAGTTATGAGTGTAACACGCCGACTTAGGGCATCAACAACCTAATTCTGCTTTCCAGACTTGTGCTTCAAAACAAAATTATACCCTTGCAAGAAAGACACCCATTTAGCATGCCTACTATTCAATTTCTTTTGTGTGTTCACATATTTTAGGGCCAAATGATCTGTAAATAGTACAAATTCTTGTGGGACCAGATAACGCCTCCAATGCCTTAAGGCTTGAACAATAGCATAAAATTCTAAATCATAAGTAGAATAGTTCTTCCTCGCATCATTCAACTTTTCACTGAAAAAGGCTATGGGTTTACCTGTTTGGCTAAGAACAACACCTATCCCAACATGGGAAGCATCACACTCTACTTCAAATACTTTATCAAAATTTGGAAGTGCCAATATAGGAGCTTCAGTTACCTTTTTCTTCAAGAATTGGAAACTTTTTTTAGCATCTGTTGTCCATGTGAATTCCCTTCCTTTCATACAATCTGTTATGGGCGCTACAATACTGCTAAAATTCCAAATGAACTTTCTATAGAAGGTTGTCAATCCATGAAAACTCCTTAGCCTTGTTATGCTGGATGGACTAGGCCATTCTAGGATTTCCTTGACCTTTTCTGGGTCCATCTAAACACCATCTTCAGAAATGACGAAGCCTAGAAAAGTCAAACTATTTTGCATGAATCTACACTTCTTTAAATTTGCACAGAGCTTCTCTTTCCTCAGTACACTCAGGATGATCCTCAAGTGTTGTAGGTGTTCTCCTTTGTGTTTTTTGTAAATTAGAATATCATCAAAATAAACTACAACAAACTTACCAATGTAGGGTCATAAGACAGTATTCATCAATCTCATGAATGTACTTGGTGCATTAGAAAGCCCAAATGTCATAACCATCCATTCATACAAGCCATCCCTAGTCTTAAAAGTTGTCTTCCACTCATCTCCTTCACGAATTCAAATATGGTGGTATCCACTTCATAGATCAATCTTGCTGAAGTATTTGGCCCCTACTAATTCATCCATCATATCCTCTATACGAGGAATAGGAAACTGATACTTGATAGTAATCTTATTAATTGCTCTACTGTCAATACACATCCTCCATGTTCCATCCTTCTTCAGGGTCAACAATGTAGGCACAACACATGGGCTCATGCTTTCTCTAACTAGGCCTTTCTCAACTAGTTCTGTTACTTTTTTGTTGAGCTCTGCATGTTGTGTTGGGTTCAATCGATAAGCTGCTTGATTAGGAAGAGTTACTCCAGGAATCATATCAATATGGTGTTGTATATCCCTTTTTTGTGGGAGTCCATCAGGTAGCTCATTTGGAATAACATCAGAAAATTCTTCTAGTATCTTTACTGCATCATGTGGTATTATGTCTTCTTGTTCTTCTCCTCTTTTTACTACCAATGCGTAGCAGCAACCTATCACCTTCATTTCTTTGACAACATCCTTGGCAGACAACATGGTCTCATTCTTCCTTTCATCCTTAAGTGGTAAGAGAGTCACTTTAGATCCATCCTTCCAGAAGGTATATGTATTTTTCTCTCCATCGTGCATGATCTTCCTATCATACTGCCATGGCCTTCCCAACAAAATATGATAGGCATCCATAGGAATAACATCACACCATATCTCATCCTTATATATTTTTCCTATAGTAAACCTAACCAAACATCTCTTATCAATAGTAACCTCATTTCCTTTCTTAAACCATGCAATACGGTAAGGACGAGGATGTTTCTCACATTGTAGATTTAGTTTCTCTACCATTTCCTTAGCTACCATATTCTCACAACTACCCCCATCAATAATAACTTGGCATACCTTTCCACCTGAAGTGCATCTAGTTCTGAAGATGTTGGTTCGAAGCCACAAATCATCAAAGTTCTTTACAAGGACTTCTTCCTTCTCTAGAATGATCATTGATCTCCTCATCATGAGAGTTTCTCCCACATCTGGTAGGACTTCTTGTTCTGTTCCTACTTCTATGAATTATGGCTGAACTAGGTTCACTCTAGGTTGTCCTCCTTGGTTTCTTTCTGGCATGTTATAATTTGAACATTCAAAGGCTCTGTGTCCTTCTTCTCCACACCTAAAACAATTGAAAGGCCTTCTCTGATTTTCCCAGCCTCTTCCGCTTACATAGCCTCGTGCTCTCTGAAACCCCCTTCCTCTTTCTTGATTTGGAGGATCTTGCCTCGTGATATTTTTTTCAAATCCTTGAAAAGAATCTCCCCAACCATTATTAGAACCTCCCTGAAATGGAGTTGAGGTACCCCTTCGACCACCTTTATTCCTCTGGATATATTGCCTATTCTGCTTTTCTTCAGCCTTTAGGGCTAATTGGTAGGCTTCCTCCATACTTCTAACATGATGCATGCTCAACTCATCTTGGATGCTCAACTCATCTTGATGTTCTATGCGCATGGATAGTTTGTAAAATTCATGTGTATAGTCTTGCACTGAAGATAAGTTTTGTTTCAGATTTTGGAACCTGCAAAAGAGGGTTTGTGAATAATCCATGGGTAAGAATTTTTCTTTGAGCTTTTTCTCCATCTTGCTCCATGTCTTAATCTTTTCTTTTCCCTTTCTAGTTCATTCCTTTTGGAGATGATCCCACCATATCATTGCATGCCCTTTTAATTTTGTGCATGAAAACTTCATCTTCTTTTCTTCTATAATAGGCTTCCATTCAAAAAAATTCCCCATCTCGTTTAACCAGTCTACTAATTCTTCTGGCTTAAGACTACTAGCATAGTCTGAAACATCAGTCTTGATTGTTTCACTCCTTCCTTCCAAAGCCTTGAGAACTCTATCTTCATAGCTCATTTCTTCCAGCCTCTCTTCTGTATTTTCTTCATTTTGGTTTCCCTCTTCATCAGATTCATTTCCTCCTTGTATTCCTTGATTATCCATTCGCTCACTGATTTGTTCAATCTACCTCTGCATATCCATCATCAATCTTTGCATTGGCGTGACACCTCCTCTTCCTCTTCCTCTCCCAGCCATCTTCTTGCTCTGATACCAAATGATGTAGCACAACACTCTCTATTAACAATAAAACTCAATCACAAGACAAATACACACAACTTTGAAACCTTCAATATTTTTCCATTCATCACTAACTGCCTCTACAATTCGCTGCAAACTCTTAAGTAACCAAAAAACCTAGAAAATCAAGAAATTCAAAAATTACCCTTTTTGGCAATTTTTTCCCATAGTTGTTTTTTGCCATTTTTGTTAATTTTCGAAACAACACCTAAAAAGCTGAGTTTTTCCCTAAACATGCCCTCGACTAAGTTAGAAAGAATTGCCAACTAATATCTGAGATTTAGAAACATAAATTCGGATTTATTACAAAATAGAACTTTCTAAAAACTAGAGAAAAAACACTAAAAGCTGATTTCGGAGCCCTAGATGAAACTTTCAGCTCCCGAAAATGTGCTAAAACGGACCCCAATCAATTTGAGGCACGCACTCGAAAAATTTCAACAAAAACCTAGACTTGAGTCAAAATTTATGACCTCCGAAAGTTTCTGTATTAGTTTATGACCTACGGAAGGTCCTGCATCAATCTGTCATCGACTACCATACTTCTTACAATAAAATCTTTATGCCAGCCATAAAATATGGAATTAATTTATGCCATTCATAAAGATAAAGTTTGTTTTCCCAACAATCCGGTGGAAACGTCTATTTGTATCGCTGAAACTGTGTACATTTTCCAACTTGGTGCCTTCCAATTTATTGTCTTTTTATGATAGATTAAAGTATAAACATAATGTTATTTTTGTTGATTAATAATTTAAATTGTTTATTATTTTTATTAATTGAATAATTTTTGTATTTGTATATATTACATTATTTTTTAATGTTGATGAAAAAGATTATATTTATATTTTTTTAAAATTTAAGTTTTGAAATAATCCTTTAAAAATTTCCTTAATTTAATTTATAATGTAGCAATTAAAAATATAGTTTAACTTTATGATGATTTATATAATTTTATTTTATAATTATTTAATAAAGATTTTTAATAGATACATTTATGAGAAAAATATTTTTTTATTTATTAATAAAATATATGTTATTAATACGATTAGACATTTTATTGAATGTGATTTTGTAATTATACACAGTTCAAGAATAATTGTATGTCCATTATGAGGAAAAAGTTGCAATGTATTTGAAAGAATGGTTTTATTTGAAAAAGTTATTTTTGTTATGTGTTAAAAAAATATTATTATCATTCGCATAGTTTGACACTATTTTTTGAACGTTAGTATTTTCATTTCTTTTTTATTTTAAATATGATGTATTCATATGAAGCATAATAGACCAAATGGTACATGAGAAATTGGTGGCAACATTAACACAATAAGATGATGATGAAAAACTATAATATACATATTGAAATTTAGGGTATCATAGTGTTATCATGATGATAGGACATCAAATCTATTGCAAATGCACCAATCCAAGGAAGTAAAATTTGGATAATTAAATAATACAAATAAGTTCTAAAAATCCCTCTTAGGGAAGCTCTTAATCTTGACTTACATTAAACCCTCTTCTACATTAAAATCAATTTTATCACATCAATTAATTTCACATCCAAAGATTATATAATTTGACTTTAAAATATTTTTTACGGCTATTATCTTCTAAAACTACAATCTTTCCTTTATATATGCAATATTTACATGTGAAATGAATATAATTTTAGATAAGTGGTATGAACAAATACTAAATATTCAATTATATTGATGTTAAAATAATATTGATAATATGGTTTTATAATGTTTGAAAAGATACATGTATCCTCTAATTTTAGAAGGGTTAAAGTTCACAACAATCAATACATTAAAGTATAATACACTATAATGACTATCCATAAAGTGTTGCCCATGATCTTCCATATAAATATCATCAACACTTGCAATTACATTGAGTTAGTTCTACAAATAATTTTCAAATTAAAGACTCGTGATTTATTGAAGTTTAACTCATATTTTTCTTACCATGTCCACTTTGCATTGTGTCCATTTTTTGTATTGTTTGATTAAGATCAACAGAAAATAGTTGCATATATTTTTGAGTGTTGTGTTGATCATCTAAACCTACAAGACTCAAAACTAATTTAACTTATACCTTACATGTAATTAATTTGTAAATTAAAGACTCAAAAATATTGAAGTTCATTTCATAATTTTGTTACCATTTCTAGCATGGTTTGCATCAGTTGTTGATGTCTTCTTAGAATCAATAGAAATAGATGGTACATGTTCTTGGTTTTTTTTTTTAATCATCTAATGTTGTAATAACATGAACATTTAACACGTCAATTTCGATAAAATAAATTTACAAACTAAAGATTCAAAATTGATTTATTTTTTATTTATAATTTTGACCATATCTAGTTTACACATTGTTTTTTTTTTCTTTGGTAAAAGGCCGAAGCCAAGAATTATATTAATTATATGAAAATTGTTACAAAAACCCCACTCAGTGCAGGCACTGGTAGGAAAGAGTGGGGCTGAGAAAACCTCTAGCCTTGCTTGGGACCGTAGTCCGGATTATAATACATAAAGATCTAAGAGGGCATACCCTTCGATTAAAAAAGATTTTCCCATTTCATTAAGTGCGAGTTATATTATTAGCTCGACCTCGTCCTAATTAGGAAAGTAGCTTGTGGAGAAGATAGCGATCCTTCCTTTGAATTAGACGCTTTCTATTTAACTCATTGCTTATTCTTTATGTCACCAATTATGACTCTGTTTGTAGGATAGAGAGTATCTGATATGCGAATCTATCCCTTAACTGAAGTCTCATATGATAGCTTTTGATAGCTTCTGGACCTCCTTTTCTTGTAATAACTAAATTTTTCTAAGATCCCCGTTAGTATGTACAAAGAAAAACTATAATTGTAACTTAACACTAATATTCATAGTTTCTAAAAGTAAATTAATCATCCTCTGTTTTCCTATTTTAATATATCTTGATAAGGGAATAAGCTTCCTTAGCCCATTGCATAACTGCATAAATATGCTTGAAACTCAAGCTTTAAAAGGATTAGTTCAAAGATAAATCTTGTCTAATTGCTGCATTAACGATATGATATATAGTGAAACCAAATCCTAGAATTAATCTTAACAATATAGCCCTATTCATTCATGAGCCATGTTTCTACTTAATAAAGATTAATATCCCTAACTGGAGATTAATAAAGATTCAGATTAACCACTTGATTAAACATACCATGAATTCTACTAAAGCACACTAGGGAAAGAAAATCAAACAACAATATCATAAGGTTCCAACTCCAAAAGTTGCCACATAGTCACTTGGTGAGTACCATGAAAGCAAATTACAACTGAAGATGAGATAAGAAGATTTTTAATCCTACATCCTTTGCAAGGAAAAGTGAGGAAGTAGCGTGGCATTTTATAAGAATTACTAACATCTTGTTTTTTAGAAATCGTTATCCTTCCTTACAAGATAAATTTTAAGAAATATCATTGACAAAGCTAACAGCTTAACTTAAAGAGATATCTATGCAAATCTTTCTAGCTAGCATAGATGCAAATCTTAACATAGATAAGGAGTATCTAAGCTCAATGTGCCAATTGGAAAACACTTTAGAAAGGAAAGGGAGACATCCTTCTTATCTATTATTCTAATGTTTATGTAAAATCAGAAACTGTCCTTCAAAAAAGAAAATTAGTTAGAACAAACCTCCTTTCTATAAGCATTTTGAATAAATGCAAGCATACCAGAATGAATTAATACACACATGGAGAAGAATCTATATTCTTATGTATATGTCTTGATTTATATGATTTGGGTATGAGAGAAGAAAAACTATATTAGAGGCCTATCATTTAATGGATCATACCTTCGGAGAGTAACTATTTATTTCTATGCTATGTTGACGTCTATTATTTAAGAACTGATTTGATGGGGATTACTTTATTTATATGAGGTTTAGATTTCATCAAATTTGCAAAAGCAGAAAAGAGGATTGACATCAAAACATTACAAATTCATTTAAAGAAAGAATTGATTGATTTCCTTAGATAAATGTAGTATCCAAAATATTTTCACATGCAAAAATTAACCCTTTTTTGCAATACTCTGAAAATAACAATTTAATGTCATGGTTGTTGAGATGACTTTTTAGGACATGCTTGAAGAGCATCAGGACTCCAAAGAGTCTTTATCTTCCTTAACCAACTTGAGCCTAATGTCATCATCCATAATAAATGCATTCATCCAATTCATATCAGGTGGAGGTCGTACATGGGTGAAAAATAGTAGGAAATCCAAGTTTCTTCTGATGGAAGGGGTCTCTGCTAAAAATCTATCCCAGTCTTCCATTTCAAGAATAGGAAATGTGGATACATAGTTATGGTTGATGATTCTTCTATTGTAATCCTTAGGCTTGGGGATGGATAAATCAATGCATATACTATTCAGAACTTTGTCCAGATCCACTAAATACTTCTTCTTGAAAATTCTTCTACATAGTTTTCCAATAGCCTTTATGTCTGGGTCCACCTGTAGGGATGAGGTGATAAACATAATCAAGATATCTGAGTTAACACGATGCCTATTGATATTCTCCTTGAACTCATTGCCTAAAATAACAGATACTGCTCTTACCACAATGTTGAATTTGAACAGTATTATCTTCTTGATTCTTTTAGATGAAATTTTTCCTTCAAAGGAAACTTGTTTGTTTAGGCATCTTAACTTTATTGGAGTTTCCATTTCTTAAGGAGATGCTTTGTGAGATGAAAATTCTGACCTATATATTGCAAAATTTTCTAAAAATGATAACAGAAGGTGGATGGGAATCGTCAATTATTTTTGCAGCATTTAATCCTATGACTACTCGTTTCATATTCCACTACTCCGAGTGAGCTTGAATAATAAAAACTATATAAATATAAATATGAGCTTACCTATATGATTCTTTTAATATGTGCTTACCTATATGAGCTTACCTATATGCCTATACATTCATCTTTATGTGAAAAATTACCTCTAAAATTATTATAAGTATTCAATAGTTCATAGGATGAAAAATTACCTAATTATCTGAGAGAATATTACTTTTTGAAAACCTAAAATAAATATACATTACTTAAAATAATGAATATATATATATACACCGATATATATATATATATACACTGATATACATAAATACATATATCAATATATATATATATATATACATACACATATATATATATATATATGTATATGTATATGTATATATATATATATATGTATATGTATATATATATATATATATATGTATATATATGTGTGTATATATATATATATATGTATATATGTGTGTATATATATATATATATATGTGTGTGTGTATATATATATATATATATACATATATATATACATATATATATACATATATATATATATATATATATATGAATCTAAAAATCTGAGAGAATATTACTTTCTGAAAACCTAAAATAAATATACATTACTTAAAATAATGAATATATATATATAAACCGATATATATATATACACTGATATACATAAATACATATATCAATATATATATATGTATATATATATATACATATATACATATAGATATATATATATATATGTATATATATATATGTATATATATATATGTATATATATATATATATATATATATGTATATATCTATATATACATATATATATATATACATATATATATATATATACATATATATATATATATATATATATACATATATATATATATATATATATATATATATATATATATATATATATATATATATATATATGAATCTAAAAATCTATGAGAATGAATACATATATGTGTGGCAATATATATCTGTACTATTAAGATAGTTTCCTTATAACAAGAGCTCGATGGTTTCCTCACTATCCTTAATGCTAGACGTCTACTATGTTACAAGTTTAGAGGTTTTTACTATCTGAATAAATATACATTATTAAGAATATATATATATATATATATATATATATATATATATATATATATATATATATATATATATATATATATATATATATATATATATATATATATATATATATATATATATATATATATATATATATATATATATATATATATATATATATATATATATATATATATATATATATATATATATATATATATATATATATATATATATGAGTGTATGACAATAAAAATATGAACTAACCAAATTATATATATGCTTATATAAGGATCTAAATATGAAGGGAATTATGAATCCTTGCCAGATAAAGCAATCTATCAAGTGGTTTTGCCAATACTCCTAAATGCTAGATCTCTATCATTTATAGGGGAAACATAACCTTCTTTGATATCAGTTGTCCTATTGTTGAGTGTGCTTCAAGTTTATAAGTTATTGACAGAAAAAAAACACAGACTAAAGCGGGTCTTTGAAAGATCATTTTAACCTCTGCCAACTTTAAGGAAACATGACATAATTTATGCTAGAGATAAGGATTGAGCGAAAAATATTTTAGCTTAAACTAGCACTTCAAATCATTCTCAAAAATGTTATGAGCTTAGCACTGAA
Organism: Chamaecyparis obtusa; assembly: GCA_027943335.1. NCBI lineage: Eukaryota > Viridiplantae > Streptophyta > Pinopsida > Cupressales > Cupressaceae > Chamaecyparis > Chamaecyparis obtusa. The sequence goes on from BSBK01003396.1 coordinate 2,012,078, forward strand.
ACTGGGAAAGCCTTACTAATTCTCTTAAAAAGACCAAGAGATCCAATCAAACCTAATGATCATTTATTAAAACCTAAAAAAAAAATACATGACTTTTGTTTAAAATATTAACTTATGAAACTAAACATAGCAAGAGTAGAATATAAATTAATGAATGAGTTGTAAACATGGGATACATAGGAAAATATACCTAAAAGAAACTATGAAAAAATTTATGAATGTTAATGTGAATATATATGTGAGGATATTTATGCATTTAGATATATCATAAGTACCCTTAATGATTGAAGACCCAAAAACCCTTGAGAAGCTTGTCAGTAAATTTATCATAAGAATAGAGCCACAGTTCTAAGAAACCAAAGCCTACTTGTACTCTTATAAAGAAAAGATAAAGAGGTCCAAACAATCTTGAAAATACCATTATTAAAACTTAAGAATGAACATAATTGAGAAAAATATTAACCCATTAACTTATGAAAGGGAAAGAGTTAAATTTGAGTATATGATAGGTAATAGAGGTGAATCATAAATGAATGAAATCATGTGTATATATGTGTGTGTGTGTGTGTGTGTGTGTGTGTGTGTGTGTGTGTGTGTGTGTGTGTGTGTGTGTGTGTATTTATTTAAATATTTACATATCTACATATATCCATGTAAATATCCATTAAAATCCCAATGGGTGAGAGCATAAAAACCCTAGTCAAGGATGGAAGTATACTTGCATTTACAGTCATACAATACTAACATAGTTCTAAGATTTAAAATATGACTATTTAATATTGATAAATGTATATCAGCTGAAGTTCATAACTAGGATACCTTCTTTGAAAGCCGGCTAAGAACCCTGAACCAAAATAAACTTTCTAGATGCATAGTTTGATAAGATTAATGAAATACTTATACTAATAATATTAGCCTTTCTATGAAAAAACCATATTCTTTGAACTATTTAAGGATCTAAACAATGTTTGATATAAATCCTACTATTTGAGCAAAATTTGACAAAAATCTTCTAAGATTACTATTGCTTAATTTGTCCTACTATTCCTTCTATATCTCATGACAGATCCAGCTCTCACCCTCTTTCTTTATGACAATGATGGTCTCTACAATCTGAGCCTCAGGTTTGGCATGGCAGGAGCATTTCTTAACTTCTAGGGGGATGATGTGTAAATTCTCCTTTTCCATTGCATCCCAAGAATTTGGAATGTCAAAGCCCTCTGCTCTCCAAAAGTTCAACTTTCATATGGTCTCTACCTCCTCCTTTAAAAGTATTTTGAAGAGGAAGTCCAGGTTCCTTGCCATAACTAGCCAATGCTCATCAAATTTGTCTTCATCCTTGAAGGACATCATCAGGATCCTTTTAGACTTTGAAATTCCATTTAAGTCCTCAATGTTTGTGCTCATAGTTATCTCTAGGTATGGAATCGTTAGATGTTTGTCTATACTATAGACCATTCACTCCAATCCTCTGAGAAGCCTCTCCTTAAAGAGAATCCTAGCTACTTCAATAACTTCCACCTATCTACACCCTGTGAAAGTGGATAGGGAAATGAAAATCCTAATAACATTTCCATTAGTGCAGAAAGTGAAGTCAGTATCAAAGTAGTTGTCGCCTAGCCCTTTCTCTAGCACCCTTCTTACTGACTCAAAGGTCAGATTTAGTAACTAGTTCCATCTTTCTAGCTTAATAGCGCCCCTAGACATCATTGCCCTATTGTCAGGAAGAACATAGGTGGTAAGCCTGATTTCCATTCTCCTACAATCTACTCTTAATTTGTAACCTCGCTCAATACTCTATATTTTTTGAAATCTGTCCAAAACTTATGAGCTAATTTGGTTCGGTAGTACTATATAATGGTTTTAAAAACCCTTCTTTTCATCATTATTTCACCTACTATTTTCTTGCTTGATTACTGTATCGTGCCATTAATACTACTTAACCCTTGATTTTAGTGCTTATTGGGAAGGACAGAGAGAAATCCTCCGCTATATTTGGGTTAGTGTATTATTGAGATCTAGAGAGTTCTTAAAGGATGAAAACTAAATGATATCATAGCTAAAAGACTTGATTAATAAGTGTGCCTTGCAGAAAATGTGAAGGGAAACCATCAAGTTGGCTCGTGGTGATGGGATAAAAGTTAATCATGTTTAATCCTACACATGCTTAGGCACTAGAGAAAATCGGTGCCAATAATTTTCATACTTTATGATCTATACAATTGATGATGCTCTTCAGGGTGAAATACTTAAAGATTGATGATGTTCTTAAAGAAGATCAATGCTAAAGTTTATAAATGTTGTTGAGCACAATGTGATAAGTCTAGCAAGGGGTCCTCTATAGTCTGAGTTAAGTTTAAATAAAATGCATTTACCTAACCCTTAAGATCCTTGGAATACTGTGAGGTAATTCACCTCGTGAACTTTAGAGAGGGGCCTATAAATTATGATGTTGATGGTTCTATTTAGAGAGTAGAACCCTATCTACCCCCAAGTTGGCCAATTCATCTGCTCTTTTGTTCCCTTCTCTATAAATATGATTAATAGAGATTTTTTTAAAGGTTTTGCATAGGCTCAAAGCTTGAGATAGTAGTGAATTCAATCTCCAGTAAGGAATTGTCCCTTTCCTAAGCGCATTAATTATAATTGTTGAATCTCCTTCTATCTCAAGGTGTTGTAGTCCCATAGAGGTACATTTTCTTAGACCTTTTACTAGAGCAAAAAGTTGCACCCAATTGTTGGTTTCAATCCTTATAGGTTCTACTATGGCAGCAATTTCCTCCCCATCTGCATTGCATCCATTGTTGTTGATGTTTGGTTAAGATTAATAGAAAAGGGTAACATATGTTTTTGGACTTCTTGTTGATCATCCAAAGCTGCAATAAAATTCACATTTAATATATTAACTTAGATAAAATGTTCAATAATAAAATTAATTTATGTAATTAATCTAAACAATATTAAAACTATTAATTACCTAAAATATTTTGTTGAAATATTTGAGCAACTATAATATTGAGCATTGATGGATGATCTCTTGAAATTGTGCATTGTTTATTTGATTGAGTATTAAGAAATGGTTAGACCTATGAAATTAGTAATTATTTATAAAAATTAATAAAATAATTTAATATTTAATAACTTACTATTTGCCACTTGAATTTCATCTATTTTTGTTTGGTTTAGATCAATGGAGAAAGGTAATTGACATCATCGAGCACTTCCTTGATCAACCAAACCTACAATGACATATGTTTAACATAAGAAATAAAAATACGAAGCATTATTATGTAAATTACTTAAATAATTTTGAATAAATGAACTCACCTTGTTGGCTAATCAGATCTATTTCTTCTTGTATTGTTATGCTTGAGCGATTAGTGACCTTTTTTCCTTTTTATTTCTACATCCTATAGAGGGGAACTGAAAATTTTCATGCTCATCTCTTTTCTTTAAGTTCCTAGATACAACTTTGTGTCTTTGATGAAAGGAATGACTTTTGTGCATTTTCCTAGGACTGAACCATGGTGATATTTGTATCAAAGACATTAACTCTGAGCCAAGGATTGATTTAAATTTGGAAGATGAAGAAATAGATGCATGAATATATTTTTTAAATCTCTCAACATAATGACTACAAATGTCTTTTTCATCTTCACTAGTGGGTAAAATTTGGAGCAATGAGTTTAAATAGTCAATAGATTTTTGAAACTGACCATTGATCGTATTAGATGATTTACAATCATCTGCAATATTAATAACAATGATTAAGAAAAAAATATTTAAAAACTTTTGATATTTTGTTAAAAAAATGTTATTTTTAAAATTTACTATTTTTGTCAGCTTCCCCAACAACAACCTCATGCACTTCTTGATCCTGTGAAAGTATACAACCATCTACAATTGAAATATGAACTAGTTAATGTTGAGAACCATAAAATCATTTAATATTTAAATATAAAGATCATATCATCATTACCATTAACATTAATTTCATGACTAGAACTTCCTCTGACTTTGTCATTATCTTCAACCAATGAAGAAGAAGAAGCTTCTGCAATTTAGAATAAGAATAATTTAGTTAGTATTAAAAAAATATAATAATTATTTAAATATATATATTAAACCTCAATCTCAAATGAAACTTACCAACAACTTGATTATGCTCATTTGGTTTGTTCTTCTTTAGAAAATCTAAGATCTTCAACACATGTTTTCATGTGTTTCCCCTTTTTGCCCACTCACAATCACACATGCAAATCTGGTACAAATTTTCTCACAAAATACCATTTTGTCAAAGTAGTTTGACTTCTTACTCTATATGTGTTTGGGAGGAGATCATATGGATAACAGTTTGTACCTAGTATTTTTTAATCTCTCTAAAGCAATTATGTAATATCTTTCCTTTTTGAAGTTGGTTAAAAATATAGATAGCTACAAATATCTTTTATTTTTATAGAAGGGCTCTACCCTATGGAGAAGTGTATGAATGATCCAATCCATTCTCCTTGTACATTTTTTAGAATGATCGCTTAAATAGTGACTCTTGATATGGGAGTGATATGACTCTATCGAAGCATTAGTTTCCTGATTTGCAAGAGAAGCTTTGGAAAAAAATTTCCCACATCTCTACACAAACAAATATAATAATATCTTAGCATATAAAATGAGCAACTTAAATTATATAAATACATAAAAAATATAAAAGACAATTTTGATGATCTTACCAATACGACTTTCATCATGACACCAATTTTTTTGAAAGTACTCAATAAAATTCTTTTCTTCTTTGAATTCCTCCATGAAATATTTTATCAAGTGAGTAGTGACATCTTCATTGTCACTCATTGCATACATTATATCACCTAGTCTATCAAATATTTTTTCCCCAACATCCTTATTACTAAAAAATCTAGATTATATAAAATAACACAAAGTTATGATGTTGACATATGTGATTTTTCATTTATTTTAATGAAATATTAACTTACCTATATACATTTTTCAACCATACTTTGTGCATATGCCAAATGCATAACATTACTCAGTGATCGAATGATAATATACAAGTTACATGTTATCAAAGTTCATAAGTATCATTCTACTAAAGTAATTGTTAAATTGGAACTAGTTTATGCTGAAAATTAGGAAACATATATTTGTATAACCTAAATATTAAGCAATTACACTCTTATAAATATAAAGTAAGGTTGATAAAACCTGATTTCTTGAATTTCAGCACTAGCATCATCTATCATGAATGAATTTACATGCCAATCTTATTTATATTCTTTCTCTCTTTTGTAAACCTCTGCTAGCCATTCATATATATCCTTAACTTTATTTCTTGAGGATATGGCCCATGCAATAGGTATGTCAATCTCTTGTTCATCAAATACAAGCAAGGTATACAATTGATACTACACATGAATAAATCAATGATAATTAAGTTTTGAGGTAAATTAGACTAATAAATGAATTAAGATCCATTAATAAAATTAACATTGTTCTAATTACAACAAATTTATTTGTTGAAAATGTAGAATCCATTGCAATAATTGAGCCATGTGAATATTTCACCATCATCTCTCGCATCCATTGTGTTTTCATGCCTATGATAAATGGAATACTTTCCACATTATTTGGTGTTTTATAGTAGAATAAGTTATCTTTCTCCTCTACATGCCACAAACACACATTTTTGCATCATCTTCATTTTTTGTGAACATAGGGAACATACCCTATTCTATGAATTTAATACATCTTTTCTCAACAAGTATGCGTCCCTCTTATTCATTAGCTTTGTCATACCATAATCTAAGTAATGTTTTTCACATATTGTGTCAATCCCAACACTCATTAGTAATAGGGATTCAATATATGATTTACATTCATTTGATAGCCTTGGTACAACACTACTCCTTTGATCACCAGAAGGGTCATCATTTCCATGAAAAAATTCACCATTAGCATCTTGATGGCTATACAAATTATATGCAATAATTGCAACACCTAGCCTGCCACACAAAACCTTAACATAAAAGTGGGTTTAACAACCCCTTTTTTGGACAAACCTTCGTATCCTTTTCATGTTTTCATGTTTGTTTCTTTTATCCTCAGGCCCAAAATCACAATGGTAGCTATTTATACATGTAAAAAAAAAATATTAATCAATATGATAAATAAAAATAAAAAGATGACATTCTTAATTGATTTATTAAATTTAGACAAACCTTGAATACATCTTCGTGGTGTGGTCAGTAGGTTTTGTCAAATTATACTCCCTATATTTTTTGTGTATAAATGTTGTTTCTTTACCACCTAGTAAACCTTCTCCTTTGACAAAGTGAGGTATTCTCTCAAGAGGGATAGCAGCACACTAGTCTTATCTGTTGAGTACTATCATCTCCAATAGGTGTCCATTCAAGTTCATAACTTGAAAAATGATTTCCTTCATTGGGGATGTCTTGCACGTCTAACTTTATAAGTGATTGCCATTTAATCTTTCTACCCATCCTAAACAAATTTAATATGGTTAGTGGCCCTCTATTATAAATCAATCTACACAATTTATATTTTAAATTTTAGTAATAAAATATAATAATGAATTTAGTTTTAAATCTAAATTCTTGATTGTTGTTATTTTAAGATAATATTGTTTGGAATATTTTTATATAAGAAATTATAAATCATCATTAAATTTTAAAATTATATGTATGAGTTTCATTTCATTTTTTTTTTGAGATATTGATGTGATCTATCATAAGCATCAAGTGAGGCTTCATTATTTCAATTGATCATTTATTTGTCATGTATAAATTTTCACTTGTTTTGTTCCTTTTGTCAATATGTAGTGAGTTTACCTGTAAATCATGAATCACAATTGCTTGATCAAAAAGCTCTACTAAATTACTTATTTGTCACACAAAGTACTACTTCTTAAATTGGTGTAAAGATAATATATTTACAACACAGATAAAGTATTGGTAATCAAATTGACCCATAGAGATAATATATATTTACAATAGACTCTAGATTTATCCTTAGTTATCTTCCCTAAAAAAAATGTAACTTATCTTAAGATAAAATTAAGTTTTAATTGTGTCATGTATATATCACATTAAAGTAATCAACAAGAATTGTGTTTCAAGTTCAAAGTTTGATGAATGTACCTATCATTGAAGTAACAAATAGCTTAAATTTATTTAGTTGTTTAAGGTTGATAGGACACTGATTTAATAATATTTGTTAATGGATTTAATGACATTCAATGCAGTGGAAATGTTGTATATATGAAGGTTTATAAGTTTTTGTTTACTGTTGCATTTGTGATTGATGTTTTTCTTGATTATTGCTGAAAGGAAAAAGATAAAAGAGGCAACAATTTTGACACAATATCACTTGCTTTTATGTTCACTAGTATTGTTTACATAATCATAAGAATTTATTTAGAATGAGCATTATAGCATAATTAAGTGACTTCAATTTGAATTTTATTATTTATTTTCTAATATTAATATTTGTCATTGAAATATAAATTAAATTATATTACAACAAAAAAGAAGACTGAAGAAAATCAGAAGAATTTTTTTTTATCAAAATAAAAATTCATGAGAAGAAAATAATCAAATTTATGTTTTTAAGATTATGATAATCCTTGTTTATTTTGCAAATATAGATAGGAAAAACATTTTCTTGAATAACATTACTGACTTCTTTTATCAAAATATTTGACAAATGAAGGAGAATGACTAAAAAATAGAGAATAGAGCTCTACAGCCATACCTTTCTGAAGTAGTTTGTTAAATTCTTGAAGCAGTTGATAATGCCAGATTCTCATCCAATCCAGAATGTTGCAAAGAAAAATTAAAATAACAATATGAAATTTCTTTAAGCGGTAAAATACATAGCTTTGGGACCCGTGGGAATGGAGTTAGCATTTGGCCAGATGTTGCTAGCATAAATTAATGGCATGCCTAAAGGCACTCCATCTTTGAATTACAATGAATTGGAAGGCACCGAGCTGGAAACTGTACACAGTTTTGGTGATACAAATGGACGCTTCCATCGGATTGCTGGCAAAACAAACTCCATCTTTTATGACTGGCCTAAATTAATTCCATATTTTACGGCTAGAATAAAGATTTGACTAGAAGAAGTATGGTAGTTGATGACAGATGGAGTCATGGCATCATGGCATGGTCATGCCTAGCTCGGCAATAGGGTGGGTGCATTTTGGCCCCCCCATAGCATGTGCCTATTAAATGTATCATCAATATCCATGGTATTGGGTTCATGAGGCACAATAACATTAGTGAAAGAAGATAATGTGGTAGGCTCAATAGTATTGGTAGAATGAGAAGACACAAGATTGGTGTAGATTTGAAAATTTTGGTTAGGGGTGCAACAAATTTTTTCATTTATCATTCATTCCCTCAACACTAATGGTATTGTTATTGATGAGGTCTTGGATAATAGTCTTCAAATGGAAACACTTCTCAGTATCATGGCTAGGTTGATGATGGTATTGAAAAAAGGCTTTAGAATCGTGGAAATATGGCAATAGTTTGGAAGGATCAATTGGTTTTATGGGAGGAAGTTCTAGAACATTAAAATGAATCAACAAAACAAAACATTATGCAAGGATTCATAAATAGATGTAAAAGTATGAGATAGTATAAATATGGATGACAAAGGAGCCACACTTGACATTGTAGTTGCCACTTGCAAATCAACATTGTTGGAATAGTTGTTCATATTGATGAAACTTTTGTTGGGTTTTTGGAAATTTTGGGATGATTGATAAGAGGCATCACTCTTATCAACTGGATCCATTGGAGTGGATGACTCAAGCTAGCTCACTTAAAGTTGATAATTATGAAACACTGTACACAAATAGGTAAAGGAAGTAAACTCATAAAGAAATGTCTTATCTCTAATGTATTTTTTCAAATTAGAAATGAAAATACATTGAACATCCATATCAAGAATAGGATAAGAAATTTGAGCATGAAAATACTTAAATCTACCAATACAATTAGTCACTTTTTCCTAAAGACCTCGCTTACAATGAATCAGATCAACTGGTGTGGGAGCACCTTAATGATAATCAAAAACTCATGAAATTTCATGATTGTAAATGGTGTATTTAGGAGATCCGAGAGTGTCTTGGGTCCTATGGAAAATTTATAATGTAATAAAAATCTAATTTGTAAGGCCTTTGCCATGGGTAGCACTTATAAGACCCTATGGTCAACTCAGTCAAAGAGTCTATGATAAAATAAAATTTGAAGTTATAAGTTTTTAGGGTCTATTGGAGTGATAAAAAAATAAATGGGATGTGTCCATGTAATCCTAGGTGCAATTTGGGTATTTTGTGCAAAAATTGTCAAAATTGCTAAAAAGTTGCATGCCAACTTTTAACAAAATTGTTGCAACTTTTTGAAACTAGCCTTTCAACTCGCCCAATGGTCACCTAACTTAAAATTTCACTTGGTACCATTGGATAATTTATATTTAAGCCCTTTTTAATCATATTCAAAGGGTAAAGAAAGTGTATGAAGTTTTGATGGTTGAAGACAATAATAAAATATTGATTTTACTACAAACTTTGATTTTCCATGTTGTAGTAGTGTCTTTGTGATTGGATGTGATTGTTTTGTGACATGGAATTTTATTCCTATGTGTTAAGATCCTAAAAAAATAATGTTTCATTAAATTTGGTGAGATTTGAATGGATTTAGAGGCAAATCTCTGAGAACGAATCTATGACTGATTCAATAACCAGAATTGGCACTAAAATGCCTCTATCTTGAGTTTTCACCATTGGATCTCCACGTCCTTTGGGAAAATCCAATTTGGGGTAATGTATAATATGTTTCCTAAACCATTTTGTAGGAAGACCTCAGTTTCTATTTTTTCTATCAATCCCTAGTCGAGTATCCCTATGTGACCGACTTTGATTAAGGCATAAATAATTGCATAAATGCAAAGGTAGAGTGGATTAAGACTTGGAATTGTGGATTTGGGGTCCCCATGGTAGTGTATAATTGTTAAATTAATTTCCTTGGTGAGATCAATTTATATTAAAGCACTTTTAGTATAGTTCGGTCCTAATTAAGCCCAATAGTCTTAATTATCCCTAGTGGGGTTTGTGTGTCAAATTGTGGAGTCAGACCTTGAAACCTTGGAATATTTTTTACCTTCTAAAAGGGTATCAAAATATCATATAGTTTTTAGATTCCTTTGAGAGATTGGATAAATAATTCTTGACTAAACTCAATAGGTCAACCTAATTCAATTAGGTCTCCTCACTGGGCCACCTTGTGCATATTGAGTCTAAACCTTGGTGGGTTATTAAAGGATGAAATGGAGTATTTTGAGTTATTTTAATATTTTTTGATCTACTCCTAATCATTTGAAGTCAATTTGATATCATTTGTGTAAAATCCCTAACAATAGGAGTTTGGGTATCAAAGGAGACTTTTTTATGGATCTTGTCACACAAATTAGGTGTGTTGATCAGTAAAATACCTATTCACTTCTCATATGTTTGAAGTTCCCTTAGAGGTTTGAGAGAGTAGGGGATCCTTTTGTGATTGTTGGTGACCCATAGGTGTGTTAGTGTGGTTTTAGGCCTTGTATCATTCTAACCTACTTAACTCTGCATCATAGTAGTATCAAAGTAGGTTGATTGGCCTTTGTGAAGTATATGTTTGAGGAGTTTTTGTTTGAAGCATTTGAGACTGAGGCTACAGATATGTATCCCAAGGGGATGACTACTGAAGTTGCAAGGAGGTTCCAAGAAATGGAGGAACTTAACAAGAAGCTGAAAGAGGAAGTCAATATGTTGAGGGGATTAGAAGAAAAACTAGGGAAGTCTAGACAAGACAAAATCTAGATTAGGATAAGGGGATGAAGAAGGGGCCCCAAGGCAAGAGGAGGAATTTTATGTAGAACAAAGATACCTAGTGTAAGACTTCAAATCAATTAGAAGAAAGGCATTAGATGGCTGAGAATACATCCCTACCTTTGATGAAAAACTTAATCTAGATACTATCTTGAATTGGATAAAGACTCTCAAAAGTCACTTTGAATGTGAAAATGTTCCTACAAATCAGAAGGTGAGATTAGACAATTCCAAGTTGAGAGGTGTTTCCTTAACTTGGTGGAACTATGTCCAAGATGAGAGAGTGATACAAGGATATAATCTCAAGTAGAAGGACATGGATGTCAATTTCTATATAGAAGATTTTTATAGGATCAGTTTGAGGTCAAGAAAATATGAAGGATAGAAGGAGAAAGTATCAAGGTACTTGAATGGACTCGAGTATAGTATACAAGATGAACTTTTACTTTTATCCCCTGATACAGTGCATAAGTTCTATCAATTGGCATTAAGGGTAGAAGAAAAATTGAAGAGAAAGAAAGAACAAGGTAACAGGGGTAAAGGAAATAATAACTTCAAAGGAGGAGGAACATCAAGTGGAAGAGGTCAACCTTAAAGAATAAAAGGTGAACATATCCAAGGAGAAAAAGGAAATTCAAGATCTAGAGGTGATTTTAGAGGGATAAGATCAAGTAGGAGAGGAAGATTTGGAGGAAGAAATTTAGGACCCCTAAAATGTTTCAATAGAAATCAACTTGGTCACCATGCAACCAAATGTCCTGAGAGGAAATTATCTAACACACAAGGAGAAAGGAGAACTCAACACATCCAAGAAGATTCTCAAAGTATCAAATCACCATCTAAAAATCTAGATCCCAATGAGGGAGTATGCCTAATGATGAGGATAACTTTGCTAAATGTTCCTGCTACCAAAGAACCACTACAAAGGAAGACAATTTTTAGAACCAATTACAAGATCCATGGGAAGGTATGCAAAATTATAATTGATTCTAGCTCTACAGATAATTTAGTATCTCTTGAGATGGTTGAAAAGTTGAATTTTTTCAGAATCCCTCATCCCTATCCTTACAAGGTGTCATGGCTAACAAAGGGTCAACAAAATCTAGTAAGTGAATAGTCATGGGTAGAGTTTTCAATAGGGGAATACAAGGACAAGGTACTATGTGATATTGTGGAAATAGATGCATGCCATTTATTACTTGTCCACCCTTGGCAGTATGACCTAGATGTCATACATAATGGAAAGAAGAAAACCTACACAATTATCAAGAATGGTTTTAGCTATACAATGAAATCCCTACCTAATCAAAAATTGGAAAAATAATCAACTGTCATACTGGTAGGAGAAAAATAAAAATTTTAAACCTTGAAGGAAGTAGGTGATGTAGGGTATGCATTGGTCATGAAGCCTGAGGACAAGGAAGAATCAGATGAATCCAAGGAGATCCCTGATGAAGTGAGAGGTTTGTTAGACAAATACAAGGGGGTAGTTGTGGAAGATTTTCCCAATACCCTCCCACCCTTAAGAAATATTTATCACTATATTGATCTAATCCCTAGAGAATCTCTACCAAATAAAGAAGTATATAAAATGAACCCTTCTCAAAATGAAGAAATTGTAAAAAAAGTGCAAAATTTGTTAGACAAAAGACTGATACAAAAGAGTCTAAGTCCTTGTGCAATTCCTGATATCCTAGCCCCTAAGAAAGATGGAAAATGGAGACTTTATGCTGATTCTAGGGAAATTAACAAGATCACTATCATATATAGATTACCAATGCCTAGAATTGAGTATTTTTTGGTTAAGTTAGGTGGGGCATGCTATTTCTCCAAGATAGACCTTAAAGTAGGTTATTACCAAATCAAAATAAGGCCAAGAGATGAATGGAAGATGACATTCAATAAAATGAGGGTTTATATGAATGGCTTGTAATGCCATTTGGTCTTAGTAATGCTTCCAAGCATGTTTATGAGACTTATGAATGAAGTACTACATGATTTCATAGGCAAGTTTGTAGTTTTCTATTTGGATGATATTGATGCAGGACAGGTAAGGAGGATCCAATTAAGGACAGTGCTCACAAGCATCCAAACACCACAATGTGGAATAACACAACAAGACAATTTTTTTCAAATGAATTTTCATTAACATGCCCAACTATAAGGCCTTTCGGGTTATGGCCAATTACAATCAAGAAACAATTTAACAAGATCAACAAAGATCCAATCCCAACCCCAACTAGTCCAGTTCTAAAAATAATCAGCAATTGATGGAAACCCTAAGGTAGATCTAAACTTGAGCTCACAAGCCTCCAAGAAATCTCCTTGTCTCCAAGAAAATAACCACTAGCTATGATATTACAAACTATCAAAAGTCAATCTAATCTTCAAGATCTCACAGGATCCAAGTCTAACTTCCAAATTGATGTCCCTAAACAACTACCCAAACCCTCCTTAAATACTAATCTTCAACCACAAGTCAGCTGGAAGAAACAATTAACTCCTAAGCCAAGTCAGCTTCTACTACAAAAAAATATTAAATACAATACAAGTCGGCTCTCAAATAGCCTTAAAAACATTTAATTCTCCATGTCAGCCTCAAGATCTACATAGGAGAATACAACAAAAGCTACCAATAATAAATGCACCAAGTCGGCCAACCAAACCCTCAAGAACTCCAGTCGGTAAACTAGAGCTACTAAGTGCCAGAGAAACAACTGAGCACCAGTGAAACAACTGACCAAGCCAGGCAACATCGAGAAAAATAGGAATCACCGAGCACAAGTTCTACCAAGTTCCTTCAGCAACTAAGCTTCCTTCAATAACTGAGACCATCGGTTAAAGCTACAACCGATACCATAGAACCAAAACAACACACCTCCATGTAGATTCACCAAGTACCCTAGAATGCCCCTGCATCAGACACCCCAAGTTTGAAAATATGTTCTCATAGGCTGGAAGAACATCTTCCAAGATTTAGCACATAAACCCCAAACTGGTTCTTCGCATACAAGTCCTCCAACTTTTCATCTTGCATACTCTTCCACTTCAGTTTTCTCTAACTTTTCAAGTCTTTCCTTGATAAAACATAGACTTGTTCTCCATACTAATCATCATTCCTCTCAAGATCCACCAACTCAACTCAGCTACCAATACTCAAACTCCTCCTACCGAGTGTTGTATCCAGCAAAGGCATCAGGGAAAACTTCTTGTCATCCTTTTCTATAGTAAACACATTCTTAACACAATCATACATAGCTCTGCAATCATATTGCCAAGTTCTACCAAGCAATATATGACAATTATTCATCTCCGCAATATCACACAAAACTAGATCCTTATACTAGCCAATCTGAAAATCAACAAAGTACTGCTCCCTCACTTCTAGAGAAAGATCATTTTGTAACCAGCCAATCCTATAAGGATGAGGATGCTTCATTCTATTCAAACCAAGTTTCTAAACCATTTCCTCAGCAACAAGGTTATTAGTACTACCACTATGAACAATTACATCACAAAGTTTACCTCTAGACTTGCACTGAGTCCTGAACAAGTTACTCCTCTAACAAGGTTCCTCCTTTGTACCGAGAAATGTTCGTCGAACAAGCAAGTTCTCAGATTTAGGTTCATTATGAATGTTCTCATTTACTACAGTAGTCCATTGGTCACCAAGATTCTTCTATGTACACTCAAAAGAATGGTGTCCTTCTTCACCGCAATTATAACAGGTACCCTTAAAGATAACCATACCTATCTTTTTCTTTAGTTCCATAAGTTTTAGTTCATCTTCACCAGTCAATTTATCCTTTGCCAAGTGATCAATATTTTCCTTCCCTCAAGGATTACTATGTTGTCTCCTTTTCAACTTATCCTATGCCTTCAAAGCATAATGATAAGCATCTTCAACCGAATCAATCTTCAGCATACCTATCTCATCCTGAATATTAAATCTCAAACCATTCACATACCAAGCTACTTTTTCTTTACTAAGTTCTCTATGTCCAGACTGAATAGTCAACTTATAGAACTCCTCGGTATAGTCTTCCATAGTCAAATCTTTTTGCTTCAGATTGTGCAACTTCTTAAACAAGTCAAGCTCATAGTTAGCAGGTATGAACTTAGCTTTCAATTTAGTCACCATCAACCTCCACCAATTGATCTTAATTTCACCTTCATCTTCTCTATCTCTTTGTAATTATTTCCACCAAAGAGCAGCATGCCCTTTCAACTTAGTCTATGCCAATCTTACCCAAAGAGGATCTTCAATTTCTTCTATCTCAAATAAATCTTCTAATTCATCAATCCAATCAATCAAGTCCTTGAGTTTCAAAGTACCAGAGAAAGGAGTCACTTCCATTCGATAACTAGTACTTAACTGAGCTCCATATCTATGCAACCAACTAGTTCTATCTTCACCAGATTTGTCTCTCCAGTCATCTCCACTAGATCTAGCAGCTTCAAAGTATTTAGTACCTTCCTCATAACCATCCTCAATACCAACATTCTGAGGTACACCAGTCATAGCCCTCATGATCTCAAGGATCATGTCATTCTTCATCAGCTCCATCTCAGATCTAAAATTAGATTTCACCTTCTCTATAATCTTCAATTCCATAGCATCACAAAGATCTACAATTTCTCTAGGGTCTAATCTTCTCGGAGGCATCCTTCAATATTTTTGAAAACCCCAAGAAATAAGTCACCAACAAGGTCCTGGTGCAAAATAGCCTCAACTAGTTTACACACTCAAGATCTTCAAGCTCTGATACCACCTAACACAAGACTGGCAAGGAGGATCCAATTAAGGACAGTCCTCACAAGAAGCCAAACACTATAATGCGGAATAACACAAGACAATTGTTTTCAACTAAATTTTAATTAACATGCCTGGTTGTAAGGCCTTCCGGGTTATGGCCAATTACAATCAAGAAACAGTTCAGCAAGATCAACAAAGATCCAATCCCAACCCCAGCTAGTCCAGTTCTGAAAATAATCAGCAACTGATGGAAACCCTAAGGTAGATCTAAACTTGAGCTCGCAAGCCTCCAAGAAATATCCTTGTCTCCAAGAAAACAACCACTAGCTCTGTTATTACAAACTATCAGAAGTCAATCTGATCTTCAAGATCTCACAAGATCCAAGTCTAACTTCCAAATTGATGTCCCTAAACAACTACCCAAACCCTCCTTAAATACTAATCTTTAGCCACAAGTCAATTGGAAGAAAAAATTAACTCCTAAGACAAGTCAGCTTCTACTACAAACAAATATTAAATGCAATACAAGTTGGCTCTCAAATAGCCTTACAAACATTTCATTCTCCATGTCAGCCTCAAGATCTACATAGGAGATTAAAACAAAATCTACCAACAATAAATGCACCAAGTTGGCCAACCAAACCCTCAAGAACTCTAGTCAGTAAACCAAAACTATTGAGTGCCAGAGAAACAACCAAGCACCAGTGAAACAACCGACCAAGCCAAGCAACACCAAGAAACACAAGCATCACTGAGCACAAGTTCCACCAAGCACAAGAAGTTCCACCGAGTTCCTTTAGCAACCAAGCTTCCTTCAATAACTAAGACCATCGGTTAAAGATGCAACTGAGTACCACATAACCAAAACAACACACCTCCATGCAAATTCACCAGGTACCCTAGAATGCCCCTACATCAGATATCCTTGTGCTTAGAAGATTAAAAGAAGAACATTTGAATTAGGCTTTAAGAAGGTTACATGAACATAAAATAATGATCAATTTGGAGAAATGTACCTTTATGCAGGAGGAACTTATCTTCCTTGTATTTATCATCTCCCAAGGTACCCTCAAAATGGATCTTGAGAAGGTAGTTGCTATCAGCAATTGGCTACCTCAAAAAATATCATGTGATGTCAGAAGCTTTCATGCATTAGCTACTTTTTATAGAAAGTTTATTAAAAATTTCAGTCAAATTTGTGCACTACTGTTGGACACCATAAAAGAGGGTAGGAAGGTAAAAAAAAATTGGAATATTGATGCGAACAAGGCATTTGAATACTTGAAACCTAGGCTGGCACAATTCCTTTTCCTTTTCCTTTTTGATTTTAACAAGTTATTCACTATTGAGACTGGTTCTATAAATTTGGCAATAGGGGTTGTACTTAGACAAGAAGGCATATCAGTAGCATTCTTCTCTAAAAAATTAAATGAGGCTAAGAAACAATATAGTACTTATGATCTTGAATTATATGCCATGGTGTAGGAATTAAAGAAATGGAGACAATATCTCCTTCTAAAAGAGTTCATTATTTTTTATAGACAACCATGCCTTGAGATATTTGAATGGTCGGGATAAATTAAGTTGTAGGCATATGAAATGGGTAGAGCAACTGCATGCTTACACATTTACAATAAAACACAAAAAGGGCCAAGAAAAAAAAAGTAGCAAATGCACTTAGTAGAAGGATCACTCTAGTCCAAGAAATCTAATTGTAAAGTATGGAGACATATGCCCTAAAATATCTCTATCATGATGAATCAAATTTTGGAGAAGCTTACAAGGTTTAAAATTAGTTCACTGATGCTTATCATTTAGATTATTCTAATTATTTATTGTAGGATGGACTAATTTTCAAAGGGGGACAACTCTGTATTCCCAAATGCTCAATGAAAGGTAATCTAATAAAAGAGAAATAGTGTGATAGTATGAGTGGACACTTTGGCCTAGACAAACTCTTGAATTGGTAAGGAGGTACTATTATTGACCCAAAATCTAGAAGGATATAAGGAAATTTTTTGAAACATGTGTGGTTTTCCAAAGGGCTAAAGGTGTAGAAACTAACCAGGGTCTCTACCAACCTCTCCCAATTCCATCTAGGCCATGGAAAAGTGTAAGCATGGATTTTTTTATGGGTCTCCCTAGAACCAAACAAGGATTTGATAATGTGTTTGTCATAGTGGATAGATTCAGAAAAAAGGCACACTTTATCCCCTACAAGAGCACAAATGATGCCTTCCATATTTAAAACATATTCTTCAAAGAAGTGGTAAGAATTCATGGTCTTTCACTCAATATTGTCTCAAACAAGGATGAAAAATTTCAAGGTCATTTTTGGAGAACTCTTGGGAAAAAGTTGGGCACCAACTTATCCTTTAGTTCTTCCTACCACCCTCAAATAGATGGGCAAACTGAATTTTTCAATAGATCTTTTGGTAACCTTCTTAGATTCTTAACAAAACAATATGGTCAAGCTTGGGATGTTGTACTCCAAAAGGATGAATATGCCTATAATGATTCCATCAACAAATCCACAAGGAAGACAACTTTTCAAATCAAATATAGATTACACCTAGAGGCATCATGGAGTTAAGAGACTTACCTAATTATGACTTCAAAGTCAGTACACAAGGAGAATAATTGGAAGACCTCATTAAAGAGTTTCATGATTAGGTGAAGCTCTCCTTGTAGAAAACATTAGAAAACTATGAGGAGACTACAAATCATTAAAAAAAAGGGGGCAATTCATTTCAATATGGGAGACAAAGTTTAGGCTTATCTTAGAAAGGGAAGATTGCCTAAAGGAAAATACACTAAGTTGTAGATGAGAAAAATTGGCCCCTATAAAATTATCCATAAGTTTGGTGAAAATTCCTATGAGATCTCTCTACCACCATCTATTGCTATATCACCAATATTTAATTTTTTTTATCTAACCCCTTACAAAGTTGTTGTAGGTTCTGATGATGTTGTGCAGGCTAAAGAAGATGTGGAATAGCTTAAGGACTTTCATCCTAGCCAACCTATGGAGTTAGAAACAATTTTGGACACCAAGAAGATCAAAAAAACAAGAAGGAAAAATTAAAAGAGCTATCTTGTTAAGTGTAAAGGCTTACCAGATATGGATTCCACATGGATGGATGAGAAAACTATCTTGAAGCATGGAAAACTTTGGAAGAACTCCTCTCAAGTAGGAACTTGAGTTCTAATTCACCAGGAGAGTATGGTGTAGGAGAACCTTAATGATAATCAACAACTCATGGAATTCCATGAGTATAAATGGTGTATTTATGAGGTCCTATAGTTTCTTGGGTCATATGGACCATTTGCAATGTAATAAAGACCCAATTTATAAGGCCTTTTCCATGGGTAACACTTATAAGCCCCTATGGTCAACTCGGGAAAATGGTCTATGATATAATAGAATTTTAAGTTTTTAGGTGTTTAGGGTCTTTTTGATTCATAAATAACCAATGGGATGTGTCCATGTAAGCCTAGGTGAAATATGGGCATTTTATGCAAAATTTGTCAAAATTGCTAAAAAGTCGTATGACAACTTTTAGCAAAATTGTTGCAAATTTTTTAAACCAACCTTTGAACTCTCCCAATGGTCACCTAACTTCAAATTTTTTTTGGTAACATTGGATAATGTCTATTTAATCCCTTTTGAATCATATTCAAAGGGTAGAGAAAGAGTATGTAGTTTTGATGGTTGAAGACAATAATAAAATACTAGTTTTCCTGTAAACTCTCTGATTTTCTATGTTGTAGTGGCATCTTGGTGATTGGATGTGATTGTTTTGTGACATTTAATTTTATTCCTATGTGTTAATATCATAACCAAATAAGTTTCATTCAATTTGGTGATATTTTAAGGGATTTAGAGGTAAATCTCTAAGAACGGGTCTGTAACTGATTCAATAACCAAAATTGGCACTAAAATGCCTCTATCTTGAGTTTTCATCATTGGGTCTCCACAACCTTTGGGAGAATCCAATTAGGTTAAATGCATAATACATTTCCTAAACATTTTTTTAGGAAGACCTCATTTGCTAATTTTTCCATCAAGCCCTAGTCAGGCATCCCTATGTGACCCGCTTTGATTAAGGCATAAAAGATTGCATAGATGAAAAGTTGGAGTGGATAAAGATTTGGAACTATGGATTTGGAGTCCCTATGGTATTGAAGAATTGTTAAATTCTTTTCCTTGGTAAGATCAATTTATCTTGAAGTACTTGTGGTATAGTTTAGTTCTAATTAGCCCTAGTGGGGTTTGGGTGCCAAATTATGGAGTCAAACTTGAAACCTTGGAATATTTTAGACCTTCCAAAAGGGTATCAAAATATCATTTTTTTTTTAGATTCCTTTGGTAGATTAGATAAATAAGTTTGAAAAACTCAATAAGTCGATCTAATTCTATTAGGTCTCCCCATTAGGCCACCTTATGCATATTGAGTCTAAACCTTGGTGGGTTATGCTTAAAGGATGAAATGGATTATTTTGAGTCATGTTAAGATGTTTTGATCCAATCCTAGATATTTGAGTTCAATTTGATATCATATGTGTAAAATCCCTAACAATAGGAGTTTGGTTATCAAAGGAGACTTTGTTATGGATATTGTCACACAAATTAGGTGTTGTGATCAGTAGACTACCTATTCACCTCTCATATATTTGAAGTTCCCTTAGAGGGTTGAGTGAGTAGGGGATATTTTTGTGACTATTGGTGACCAATAGGTGTGTTTGTGTGGGTTTAGGCCTTGCATCATTCTACTCTTCTTAACTCTGCATCATCGATTAAAGAAATTTGAGGACCGATATTATTTTGAAGGTGTTGAATGAAATCATTATCACATTTTTCAAATAAGTCCTTATAATAAAAGGAAAAGAACAAAACATTGTAAGGCCTTATCTCTAAATGTCCTAGTAAGCAATTTAGCCATAAGTTTATGATCATTTGAGAAGTCACTACAAAATCTTTGAAATATTTTCACGAGTCAAGGGATCACCTTTTCCATTATATGTTTCCAAGTGAGATATTTTTTTGTATTGAGGAATACTAGCATGAATTATATCAAGGGACAAAGGGATAGAAATATCACAAGTGGGAATGTTGAATTTGGATTAGGTTATGTAGACAAGTTGTTAGTGATACATTATGGTATGTAGGTAAATATCTTGGGAAATACATGGATCACTCACAAGAGGAGGGATGATAGAATTAGGAATACTTCCAAGACTAACATGTGTAGGAATGACATTTTAAATAGATGTAGCCTTGAAATATGGATTATACATAGGAACATTAGCTAAGGATATTAGTGTAGACACCTAAAATTGCCCCATGCCTACAAGCAAAAAATCAACTTTCTTCTTAATTAATTATAGAATTTTAGTTATTTAATTAATTTAGTGTCATTCTTCTAATTCAATTTTGAAAACTAACATTTCCCTCCCTTCTCATAATTAAATATTTTTTAATTATTTAATTATCTAATTTTCTTCTAATGCTAACTAAATAATTTTATTATTTAATTAATCAAGTTCTTCCATTTTAATTAAATACATTCTTCTAATTTCCCTCATAATTAAATATTTATTTTAATCATTTAATTAGCTAGCTAAATATTCTCTAATTAAATATTTTTCATAATTTGTTTAATTAAACCATCTCTTTTAGTCTTCTATAATTAAATAACTATTTTAATTATCTAATTAAATTTAAAAACAACTTCTGTAATTAAATGAATTATTTACTTTATTTAATTATTTATATTTCAAAAAACAAAATCTTATTTTAAAAAAAAGAGAGGGGTAAATGCTTTGACCCAGAGCTATGAACAGTGAGGCCACAAATGGGAACCTCATCCCCAATGAGAATTGAACCTTGAGGGAAGGAATAACAACACAACTTAACCATCACAACATGTCACTATTGGCAAAAGCAAACTCTTCTAAAAATAAATAAAATCTTTATTTTGTTTATTTATTTCATGCACATGAGTTAAGTGATTGATTTATTTAATTTGTTTCCTATTTCTTCTCTCATGCACTTTAGTTAAATAATCTTTATTATTTAACTAAATAAATTCTTCATTTTTGTCATCCATAATTAAATAGTTTAAATTATTTAATTACCTAATTATTCCTCCAAAATTAATTAAAGTATTTTTACTGTTTAATTTATTCCCTTTTCTTAATTTTATTTAAACTATTATTCAATTAAATTAATTCTTCTTGTTCTTTTCACCATTGTTAAATAGTTGTTTTTAATCATTTAATTGACTAACTATTCCTTTTCTAATTAAATGAATACTTATTTTATTTAAATATTCCATTTCCCCAAAGTCAACCAAGTCTTCTAAAAATAAATAAATTTTTTATTCTAACTATTTCCTCCTCATGCACAATTAAATGATTCTTTAATTGTTTAATTATAATTTATTCTTCTATTTCCACCTCCATAACTCCCATTGACTAATGTGTGTGATAAAAATGTGATGTTTTAGACCCACAAATCACACACTTCAATAAACCATTGCATCAAACATTCCTAATCTAGTAAGAACATGAAATAAACAAAGAAATGTTTGAAAGTGGCTTATTGCTTTCTATTTGAAGTGAGTTTAGTTCTAGATTGTGCTCATTAGATTGAGACAATAGAACTAGTGACTAGACAACCTCAAAATGGAAGATTCACAAGATGATCCCAATCTTCTTTGATTTGCAAGATGAAATGTAAAGTAAACTAGGGGATTGCAAAGCTATGAAATGCAAGATTAAACTAAGAATGATAATGCAAAGTAAGCTATAGAAATGAACTAGATTAAAAAAATGCAATAGTAATCTATGACACAATGCAATATTAACAACTATAAAATGAAAGATCTTACGTTATTAGTCAAACCCTTTTGTGCAATATTTGTGTTTCTTATGACTCCAAGGCCCAATGAGATAAGGCACCGATCTCAGTTATTATGGGTTTTTACATATTTGTTGCTCATATCTAGGTTTCTCTTGTTGGAGAAATGATTACATCAAGAATATATTTATTTTTTGTATAATTTATTTGAGTTATTTTAGCTTATGCTCCATAAAAATTGAGAATCAAATTATCCATTACTTAGTATTTTATTTTTAGTGTTGAGCCTCTTGTGAGATTTTTTCTTTGTGTTAATGTTGGTTGTGTGTATAAGTGAATGTATAGAAGGGCATTAAGGTCTATCTGTCTTAGTTTTGTAGAGCCTAAAGTGTAGAGGGAGTCAGTATCCCTATCAGATGGTCTAATCATTCAGGATAGTTTGATAATTGGAGTTGGAAACTCTTTACAATTGGTAATGAGTATACCGGTATCTTCTTATAGCATAAAACCATTTTGAGAACCAACACTTGGTTCTGAGTTTCTCAATTTGTTCCTTAGTAAAGCCCATTTGTTCATGTAATTCCTTTCTTATTTTCTTCTCACTGACTGGTTTCATCAAATCAATGTGTACTTGTAAGGATTTTTCTTCATAAGTCCCAAACCTTGGCATTTTGGGATCTAATGGTTGAGCTAACAAGTTTTCAGCATATAATGTCAAGATGTCTCCTTCAACTTCATATCTCATAGGAATTACCCATGAGGTCCTAGTCTCAACTTCCATTATCATGCATGAATCGATATCAACCATAAAGAAAATGGTATCCTTGAATTTTTCAACAATTTCTGAAGGTATTCTTTATTTTTAATGCATCCTTTTTTGAAATTCTTTTAAATATCCCCATATCTTGCTAGTAAATTCACTACCCAAGATTTTGATCATGTTATTTATGAGAATACATGCTAGAGTACCTATTGTCCATGCTACACTACCGATACCAGGAAACATATTCTAAAAATAGAAGAATAAACATACAATCAACTGACCATATTTAAATTTCTATCTCTTATCCTTCTTCATCTTCTCAAGATTTATCATTAACTACTTCCTCAGTGCTTCAGCTAGATAATAATCCTTATTTTCCTTGATCATCACGTGGGTAGTATGAATAGCACCCCTAGGTATATTTTTCACCTGACTGGAGTGATAAACCTTGTATCCAATCACCATTGATGAATATTTAACTTCTTCATCTGTGATATCATTCACATTCATGGCACACCCATCCCACTTAGACTTTATCAATTTAATCACCTCTTCCTTGGGAATAGTATGAAGAATATGTATATTACTAGTTGTAGATAGTGTTGGAAACTACAATTGAAACAATTGTTGTATTGTCATTGATGTCAAACCTTAATAGGTAAGACTATTGCTACTTAGGAAAGTACTATATCTATTTGAGTGTTGCTAAGGGGATAGGCAAGGTTGATAACAATAGCACCTAGGGAAAGATTGAGTTATCTTGATACTACAAAGTGTACTTCACTATGTTGTACAATGATGAGACAATGTATTGTTTATACTAGTAAGACTGAAGACTAAACTGGTAGGCTTGACCGAGAAAAAATGGAGAAATCATGTTTAAGCTGAGTAATGTTGGTGTCGACTGAATCAGTGTATGCCGAGAAAAATTCTAGTGTTGACCAAACAATAGTTAATTGCCGAGGTAGATAGTGTAAGCCGAGGAAACATTTTTAGTAATGACCGAGCTTTCTACATGAAGACCGAGTAGTTGATCATAGTATTGACTGAGCATCAGCATTTTTATATTTGAAGATAATTTAGTTTTGGAGTCGACATTGTTGAATTCTTCGATTATGTAAAACGTGTTAACTTTATTTATTGATTGTTTGAAAGCATTAAATGCACTGTAAAATGTTTTATTGTAAATATTTTAAGAGATTTGAGATTATTCTAGAAAAGGATTCGAAGAACATGAAGCGAGTAGATTCAATGAATCTGACCTAACCCTAAGATCTACAAATGAGATTGAGCAGCATAAGATGAGTTAACCTAATTGAGGAAAATATAAAGGGAACTTGAGCATTTGGATATAAAAAGTACATGGGTGAAAAAGAGAATGCTGGAAGATCAGTAAAAGATTTATTGACTGTATAAGCAAAAAAAGTTGAAGGAGAATTGTGGTGGTTGCTTGAAGAAAAGTTTCGAGCAGATCAGAGATGGAGATGGCAAAGTTTCAAAGTCAATAAACCATCATTAGTGTATAGAATTGGATCTAATATTTGCAAAGTGAGTTGTATATTTTTCAAATAAATATTGCTGCTACTTTCTAACCATTGTAACAGTCAAAATCCTTTTAACAGAGGTTGACCTAATAGTCATATGTTAAATCCTTTGAACAAGGTTGCATTCTAATGGAGTGTATGTAAGTCTTATAACAAGGCTCACTTTTAACAGGGTGATTAAATCCTTTAACCGGGTCACACCTAACAGTGTGTATTGTAACCTTTGACAGGGTTGGCTTTTAACCGAGCTCACTTCAGAAGAGTGAAAATAATAGTAGCATGTTACAAAGTGGTTTTTTCCACATTGGGTTTCCATTATAAATCCTGGTGTTAATACTTGTGTGAATGTTTTGGTTTGAACATTTCTATGTTTTACAAGTTAAGTTACAGCTAGGTAGTGGACTGTATTGTCATATGTTTCTATTATTGAATCAATGATGACCGAGTTTGTTTTGGTTATTGGATCTAATTTAAAGAAAAGTTTTTAAGTTTGTTTTATACATCAGGACCTGAGAAAAACTAATTCACCCACCCTCTCTGTTCTTCTAAATCATATTAACAGATAGACTGGTTAAAACATGGATTGCTTCCTTGGTTATCGTATGTGGTCTTTCCAACTATATTAATTGATCATGTATCCTTCTAAGAATATATCTTATCTGATCATCTTGAAATTTATTGGGATGGTTAATAGTATGATGAAAACATTTATTAGAAATATGTTTTTTCTCATCCTTTAATATAAAAATCTCATCACATAGATTCTTGTATTGATAATAGATAGCTCATCTACCAAGATCTTCTAGCTTTGAGTGAATATAAGCTCTTATAACTTCCACTTTTATAACTCCATAGGGTACACTAGTTAGGGCACCTACTCGATCATTTTCCATCAACTTGAATGGGTGTCATTTGATTTCTATTCATGGTCTCTTAATCATATTGATCAACTTAGGAGTATTCATATTAACTTTCAATCACTCAAATAGATAACTGATAAATACCTCAAACTATTTACAACTATGTTTTTTTCCAAGAAACATGACAACCACCACAACCTTTGATCAATTTTCTCTTTCAAATCACCATAATCAACTGCTTTATGTTGCTAAGATCTCTGCAAATGGACCAAACAACTCTTCTTTCACTCTGCAACAAGATGCACAATGTGCATGGTAAAAATGAAAATGAAAATAACCTTTTTATCTACCTTCACATGTAAGCATTAAATGCACTAACTGGTTGAACATAACCTTTTCACCAGTTGATATACAAGCTTATTACCAATTGACAAAACCTTTTGCGATTGATCAAAACTTTCTCAAATAAATTTAACATACCTTATTTCATCTATATATGTTGATAGATCTTACCACACACTTGCAGTGGGGGTTTGGAAATGGATTTTGCAATTCTTTCTCCCCCTAAGCCAAAGGTGACTTAGTTTGATGAAGATCCATCCACACCCGATGGTGATGTGGATCCCTCTTATATCTTGCTATCATCCAAGGTTATTTTTCCAAATCTTTCTCATCTTTGTTCTAGTCTCTTCCACATTAACAATTTTTTTTCCCTTTTGATTTGTTGACTAGCTTACTGGTTGGTTTCTCATTCTACAATTCCTTTCTAGATGACCAATCTTATGAAAATGAAAACATGTCATGCCAGTTAACCTCCACGGTCCATCATTACCTATTTTTGTCCTTACTCTATAGCTCATATCTATATGTCCATAATTCCTACAAATTAAGAATGTGACATTGAATTTCCTTTCCCTTTGGTAAGGGTTTTCCCAATTCACAAGTGGCCTTGGATTATTCACTCTTGACCTACATTCATCATCTTTGTGGCTATGTCTATTGTATGTATAACAATATCCATCAAAGCTACTAGATCTACTGCTAGATTTGGATCTACAATTATATGCAGTGTGTCCATGCTTATTGTAATGATAGAAATACCCATCAAAAGTGTTAGGCCTATTAACCAACCTTATTCTACAAACATTAGAAGTGTGACCCACTTTATGAAAATTGAAACATACAGGCTTGTAGGATTTTGTACCAAGACTCCTTGGATTTACCTTTGGTGGAGACTTTTCTTGTGATGGATTTTCATCCTTATTTCCAGAAGATTCACCAATCTTAAAGGTAGTCTGACCAATATAGCCTAGACTAGTTCTTTCCTTGCTTATTCTTTGGCTTCTCAACTTCTCATCAAGTTTCTCAAAACTCTCATGCAATTTATTTAGCTTGTCATTGGAATTCTTTAGTTCTCCTTTTAATTTATAATTCTCTCTTCACAAATTCTCATTAATCATCATCAAATTGTTGAGTTCTCCTCTCAGATCTTCCAGATTCTCTTTAGTCTCATGAAGATGTGAATGCAAGGTTCCTACCTCTTGTTCTGACTTGAAAACTTCATGTTCCTTATCCTTCAATGTATGATCTTTATCTTTTAGGGCATATTCATTAATCCTCATTGCTTCCATATCTCATCCCATCTTGATAGCTAATGCTTCTAACTCGCTCTTGATAGTATTTTTGTCCTTGTGTAGTTATTCATTTTCTTGAGACAAGGCTTCATTCTCTTGAAACAAGGCTACATTGGATCCTTCAGATTCCTCATATCCACTTTTTCAGACAATTTCTTAATGTATTCTTGAGTCTCATTGAGTTGTTCAAAAATATCTCTTCTCTTGGCCAACGAATGCTTCAACTGATCTTTCAGTTCATTAATCACCCTTTCAGCTTCATCAAGTTGTCTTTTGTATCTCAAACCCTCCATTTCTTCCTTTAAGGATCTACCCAAGTTGTTAGGATTCTTAAAGGGAACAAATATCTAATACCAAATGTTATTATTATAAGGTGCTAAGAGGAAGGGTGAATCATCGCAACCACAAATCTGAAACTTTTACTGATTATCTTTCCAATTAACCAACATGAAAATGTGCATATAAAGTAACAATACAACATATAAAATGTTCAAACACTTGAACACACAACACCAAGATTTTTTATGTGGAAACCCTTGTTAGAGGGAGAAAACCACATGTTAGGATGATGCCCACAATATTCCTCTAGTGCACTTGGAAATCATCCATGTTAGGAGCAATTACAATAACCTTTCTAAGGTATGTACCTAATTAAGAGTACTTATAGTCTAGTTAAGAACTACAATAGTCCTGTTAAAGACTACCTTGCTAAGGGATTTAAAAACTCTAGTTAAAGAGATACCTTGTTAGAGGATCTTCACTTTAGATCTGTTAGGATCCTACTCACCCTACTAGTAGTGACCCTGTTAAAGGATTTTTCTCGCCAATCTATAAGAATCAACAAGTAGAGAATGAACTGATATTTCCACTCAATGCATGATAGATCCAATGAATTATAGATCAATTACACTTCTCTGAGTACTTTAATGTCTTTTTACTATCTCCAACAATCAGCGCAACAACATCGCAACTCTATTTATTAACTATTTATATACTTGTTCTAGGTTGATACTAGAACCCTAAAACATTTTACAAGTCAGCCCTCAAATCCAAATTATCATTATGAGCGAGTGTGCCAAAATTAAAATTAAACATCTTTGATGTTGGATTAGAACATTAAAACCCAAAAACATGTCAGCCCCACACAAACATTTAACTACAACACCGATCTAACCAACTATGTCGACCAGTTCACTGTTCTAACTATCAGTTTCACTTCAATCTTTAATAACCAAATATTTTAAAATAAATGATGTGATCATAGGAATATATAGATATACCTTTGTAGATGTTAACTCTATGACTATGCACCTTAACTTGATCATCCGATCTAGAAATAATTCATTGTTGCTTTCTTTTCACACTATCACCAATTGACTAGACAATTAGTCATTCTTCAATATGAGCTTTCAATACCATCGTAAAATCTATTTTCTTGAAATAAACAAAATATTTTTCTAGGAATGACAATACCACAACATACTCATGTGAACAAAACACATATGACCTTCATCAAATGCCAATAGTTTAGTAATAACACATTCAATTGAACTAAGGTTCTTAAGAAAGATGGTACCTATCTAAAGTATGTGAGGGACCAATATATGTCACATTTAGAGAAGAAGATAAAGTATGAGTGTACCCCCATGATTCTAGAGAGGGAATGGAAGGACCTAGTGTCGCATGGAAAGGAGAATGCTAAAAAGAAAAAAGGAAAGATACCACCAGGACAAGAAAGGTATGTGATACTATTAATGATGCAAAGGCTAAGGAATTCACACTCAATAACTTGAAAACATCACAATATTCATCTTATTTTTGTTACAACACTCACCTTAAATATTTCTTCAAAAAGGTTCTCACTATCTAAACTAACCCACAAGACAGACCTAGGATCACTGTCTACCAAAGCTTGATCACATTGATGCAATATTTGTCTAGAAGACAACAAATCAGTCTCACAAGGTCTGCAAGAATACTGTCACCACTAAAATAGAACATGGAAAAAATCCACATCAATTACATGACTTCCTAAAGAGGCTTTCATAACAATATAAACCCTTAAATAGGAAGGAACTTAACACTATTGTGATTGTTCATAGTTTGGCTAGTCTTATCAACATTCACAAAAATAGTGTTTTAAAACTTTGTACATTCCTTGGAACATATTTGGAAAGGAGTTCATGGAGAGATTGCAATTTATTCTCACTCTAGTTCTCATCTTTCTTATAATCTAAAAGACTTTCCTTAAGAGTCTTCTTGATCTACAATACACAACCTTGTTGATCACTGTTCTAACAATTGTCTTCCAAATGACATTCAAGACTTACATTTTTCATCATAGTTAAGTAATGCTTCTTGAAGAGACTCCATAATCTAATGTATTTCAAACTTTTCATAGGTTGTCTGACACATTGAAGGCAAAAAAGGCAAGACTAGAAAAAATTAGGCAACACAAACTTGGCTCTGGAGGTTATATGAAATTAGCAACAATAATTGTAAGTATCAATAAATGAAATATTGTATCCAAATAATAAATTGCTAATAATTTTGGTTTTATCACACCATAGAATAAAAATTAATGATCTTATGCAAAAATACATAGCTCTGAATTCAACATAGTGCCCATAGAAGATAACCTAAAGATTTCCTTCTAGCAAGGCTATGGAGTCGTGGATGATTGCCTAAGACTCTTCACTAGGAAAACACAAGCTTCCACTGCATCTGGTACACAAGTAAATAAGCTCAATGAAGTTTATTTAAAATTGAATACTTGTACAATCTATTCAATATTAATTTCTAGCATAAAGTAATAATGTGCCTATTTTTTTAAATTGGCAAATAATGATAATATTGTACGTGAAATTGGAATGCATCCTAGAGAGGGTGAAGCACAACTTGTAGATCAAGGTCGTGGTGAGAATCCCAGTACAAAATGTAGTATGGATTAATACAATTAAACATCTTTAATTATAATTGTTATATTAATTAAAGTAACCTTTCATGTTTGAACTTTAGAGCATGTAAAGTGTGATCAACATGTTGAGCATGATCAAGCTAGACAAGATCAGAAACATGATGTGACCCAATCAGGTAAAGAGGACCACTCTAATGTTCTTTTAAACATATTTAATTATAAATGGTGTATTAATTAATGTAACTATTTTTTTTCAACTCTAGTGGATTTAGAGGGTCTTCATCATGTTGACCATGATCAGGATAGACAAGATTGGGAATATGATGTGGCCCATCAAGTAAAGAGGACCACTCTAATTCTATTTTAAAGATATTTAATTGTAATTATTGTATTAATTAATATAATCTTTTGTGTTTCAGCTCCAGACGATTTAGAGGGTCTTCAGCATGTTGAGCATGAGGTTATACAATCAGATTAGGAACATGATGTGGCTGCCCCATCAAGTAAAGAGAACCAGTCTAATGTTCTTTTAATTAATAAAATACTTGTTACGATAATAATAAAACATATCAATTTAATAAATTCTATTTTTATTGCAATAGACCCCCCTTGCACCAGCCTTGACATTGTGAGTACACAACTAGGCATACATTAAGATCACAAGTAGAGGGTAGAACAACTTAAGGGTAGACTAGTGATTTAGAAACTGATACTCCACTTAATTTTTATTTAACAGCAAAAAAGAAACCAAAAAAAAGTGATTGTAATCATATTTTTGATAATATGTTTACTTCTGTAACATAAAACAACCAATGAATCTTTTTCATTCCTCTTTATATAATTGTTTAAACAATAACACTTTCTGTAGAAGAAACAATGACTCTCTTTGTAGATGATGTACTTAGTGACTAGCTTCCTATTTTGAACATTGTTATTTTCTATGTACCTTTGATCTACTTCTTAATATATGCTAGATACTTCCCTGCTAATTATTATGTTTATTACTCTGAAATTTATACTCAAGTGAGTGAATTTATGATCAAGTAGCTCTGGTATAATTTAGTTTCTACAATAGTGCTTGAATGCTCCACATTTGAACTATCTGTTGATGAAATATAAAAATTCAAACATGCAAGAAAACTATATTTCATGCAACAAAACACACAGTAGACTTACTAAGGTTAAAGAAACTAATGTTTTCTTACAATATTTTCATCACAATAGAATCCCAAATAAGGTATCCACCCTATCTAGATAATGAATTTTATGAAGCATATTTAATAATGCCTAGATGCAATTGTAGCTTGTGAAAACATTATGTGTAGGACAATTTTGAAATATTCCTATCGGTGTGACTTGCCCCAACCTTGTACTAATCTCAATTTGTTTCATACACCAAGTATTGATAGAATGAGAAATATGTTGGCCCAATGACAAATACATGAAGTGATCGGTGGAACAATATACTATCAACATAAGACTATAAGAAGTGACCTGATAATATAACATATTCTAATCAATGTTATTGGTGAAAAGTTTCACCAATGGAGCAATTACTGTATGAAAAGTGAACCATCAATAATACCTTCACCAATAAAAGAAATGCTTTATGAAAATTAAGATTTCAATGAGACTTATGCTGATGAAAGAAATGAAGTGACAAAGAGTGGTTGGGCAGATTTATATCGATGAAGCGAACAAAGGAAGTTGTGGCAATGATCATGTTACAACTAGAGATTTTTGTTGCACAAAAAGATCAACCTATTAATACCTGATACAACCACTAGACTTATAGAAGACACAAGATATTGTTAAACCATGTCACAAATCCCAAAGGGGGGAATTTTTGGTTAGTCCAACAATCCTCCCCTTAGCGTCACCCAAAAGGATTCGATCCTGTGACCAAGCTTTGATACCACTTGTTACAACTAGTGGTTGTCATTGTACCAAAAAATTGACCTGTTAATGCCTAATATAACCACTAGACTTATAGAAGACATAAGAGGATTTTAAACCATGTCACAAATCCTGAAGGGGGGCATTGGTGGTTAGTCCAATAGATTAGCTGTCAAAAGAAAGGAATTTCACCACCAACGATAGTATATAGTTGTGTCAATGAAGATATCAATGGGACTTATGAAGAGTTGGGCCAATGGAAGATAGAAATAATCAAATTATTGGGGAAATATGCATCAATGAATAATTTTTTAACATTATGTTATCAGAAGAGCACCAGCAATCAAAGTGTCATCATAGTAGCTTACTACTATTGAAGGAAGGAGTGATGGGATTCTTCAATGGTCGATAAGGGAGTTGGGGAAAATTAGGCTGATAAAAGAATGGACACAACAACATGTTGATAAGAGTAAAGTCATCTTTACAATTTCATCTTTAATGAATATTTTTTATAAAAAAATTTACAGTTTTGTCAAAATTTTGATGAACATAACCCGACAAAATAGTGGAAACCATGACGACATTTCCATACACATGACTTTTTTTGTCAGAATGTGATGCAGAGCTCTAGGTGGACTTCCATTTAGTAAATTTATGAGGGACTGAATTTTTTTTGTAACAACACCCAACAAGCTTCTTCACTAGGATTATCCTCATTGAACCAATCAACACCTAGACCAATTAGAGTTCAAAACACTTCATTGTGCCACTAATAGGCTCCACACCTTCAAATCAACCCAACATCCCTCAAGTACATCCAATGGTTTTAACTAACCCACTCAATCCATCAACAATCCCTTACCTAGGTGGTAACTAGGCCTAATTCCTAGTAGCCTTGTTCAGAGGGCTATCCTAGGATTTCCCCCTTTCTAACCAACAACAATCAGTTAAACTGACTATTACACTTTTGTTTATTATTGTCAAGTTGACAACTTATTATCCTTATGCATTTGTATGTGATTGAAATCAACTTCTAAAGGCCCTTTAGGATCCATTCCTAATATTAAACCTTAACTACCCCTTAAACCTTCAACTAGCCCTTAAACCTTCATTAGGCCATATTTTGCCTATTACATCCTTTTGGCACTTTTAGTGCATTTTACAATATTTAGTGGCTCTAATGGCCAAATTGCATCAATAAGTGACCTTATAGGTCTTAAACAACTTCATTTGTTCTTGGATCATCAAGTGACCCCAAAGAGTGTGTCTCTAGCCTCAAGTGCCAAAATGGCTTACATTCATGATCCTATTACAAAATGATCAACTCTTAACAAAACATTAACAAATTACCAAAATTGGTCTTATTATATTTCAAATTACCTTTCATTGTCATTATTTGTCTTCAACTCTTCTAGGATCCATGAGTGACCCTAGTGTTCCTCCTTAGCCTTAGTGCTTCTGCACCAGAATGGTAATGAATGGTTTGGTACACATTGTCAAAATATAGATGAAATAATGATGTTCTTTTGACAATGCCCCTTTTCGATATAAATCTTACTGATGGAGTAGTTTATGAGCATGTGACATTCTTTTTATTGGAAAATAGATGAAACAATGGCATTCTTTCCATGATACATGGATGAAGTTCCCCGATTCTCACCAATGATATTTTTTCATACATTTGATGGAAAAACTAATCGTTGATAGATCGACAAGATTCTACCACAAAAAGGAAACCAATACTTTGTTGGTAAAGTGAAATTTTTTTGCCAAAATGTCAACAAATAATCATTGGAAATTGCAACTAGATTTAGTAGTGCCACTATCTATATGTCTTAAATTTTCCCTATCATACACCTATCTAGATTAATGCTACACATATTGGAAACAATCTTAAGCTTCCTTATCACACACTTATCTAGCTCAACAATATATTTTTCTACACACTATGTCTAAGCTTCCTTATCACACGCCTATCTTGCATTTTCTACCCATGTCAACGCACACCCAAAATGTTGGCATAACTACTACAGATATGTTTGAGTATTGTGTGGTATAGGTTTGATGACAAGAAGATCAGTTATTATGTTTTCATTGATGTCAACTTAGTGTTGATCTGATTGATAGTGTTCTAATGTATTTCTAAGTATTTAGTATTGTGGAAGGATTGGAGTGTGTATTTCTTATGGGAGACTTCATTTTGTCTCTAGATGTTGTATGTTGGATCACAAAGGTTAGAAACATGAATGGAGAGAGTTATGATTGATTGAAGGATGAAAATGTAGCCAAAAGAATAGACTGTGACAAATGATGAATGATTTGAGTGTTCTATCAAATAAATGTAGATTCACCTATTACGGTTTAATAAGAATTATCCTGACTAAGCTATGAGATTGTTGTCACAACTATAAGATGATTGGAGTACTATGAGGCATAGTTTTAATAACTATAAGATTGCTCTGTGCAGGATGGAAAAGTTTTTGGAATAGTGGGTGTTAGATCCTCAATTGGTGATGATGCAATTGGTTATGATGAATCCTTTTATGTTCAAGATGTCATGATGACATGGTAGATTTTATTATAATAATTATTTGATCTCACATTGTTCAAGGTGATCAAATTTATCAAGTTTTTGAAAGCATGTTGGAAAAGTCAAGGAGTGTGACTGTTCTTGATCAAATCGATGTTTGGATGCATTTGGAGGCTGACATGGATTTGTAATTACATTTTATTGTTTGGTAATACATTTTGGACCACTAGAGTGAAGCATAAAATATTCAAATAGTAAAATTAAAATGTAATACATTTTGTTTAAGGTGGTGACCAACCTAGTGAGTGAAAAGGATATTTATACTCAGATTGATGAATTGTGAGGTTTTACATCATGGATGTTGTGGTGAAATTGAGAGAAGGGTGAAGATAGTCTACAAGAAGTAGATGTTTGATCTTAATTGGATCTATATTGGAAAAGGAGAAGTTTTATTCTTATATCATTATACTTGTTCAATCCTAACAGGTTCTCCAAGAAAATCCTAGGTAGAGATGTAGATGTGTTTGAACTACACTAAATGGTTTATATTTTGTTCTAATATGTTATCATGATTTCCAATTCATTTAAATTAAAGTACAGGAAAGAAATATGATTTTCAAAGAAAAGTATCTTTATTATTTCATGTGATCAAATGTACTTCCCACACAAGCTGTGAGAATTACTAAAACAAAATGCATCATGAAATATAAATTTACATATATAAAGATAACATATAAGAAGAAGAGAGGACCTGTCATTTCCTAATGAATGATGAATCCTGACTTGAAGTCTTCTATTTTTAGCTCTTCACTTTATGCTTTCTTTCTATGATTGCATCACCTATAGGGAGAGAAAGATAAGGTAATGTTAGAGCTCAGGGATCGTCATCTAAATACATGCAACCTATGTAAATGAAGATTCATTTTTTGGAATACATAAAATTAGATTGAGGAAGGAAGAAAAGAGAAGTTAGAACTTCATCTTTTATCTAATCAGTTTGTTTAATATTCAACTCTAGGTAATGTTATTCATCATTTAAAATCTTGATTTGATATCTAAATAATTAACATGCGGGATAAAATGGGATCCTACAAGGGGTGAGCCCATCTTGTTATTATTGGAACATTTTTTATCATGACAGGATCTAGAATCCCTACATTAAATATGCTATTATAGTCTCGTCAAGAAAATACATATCATTAATAATAATGAATCATCATGATTCAATGTTACAAACAACATATATTTTCTTGATAGGATTATGATACATGGATAATATAGTCATCCAGTCTACATGGTTAACAAAATTCCAAAATATAAAGGGAAATGCATAAGCATAGATATAAAGGGCATCATAAAATCAAAGAACAGGTATAGGATTCCAAAATTGTAGCTATTGGACAATATACTACTACATAATTACAATTTTCAGCCATAATCAAGAGATCAATCAAGACAACCACAAGAATCATTGTAGTGATATTAGATGTTAGCAATAAGGATGGTAGAGATTCCATGTACAAGAAACAATCACAATCGCAAGGTAAACAAAAAAGGGATGACATACTTTAAATGAGATAATTCCATGAGATGACAAGGAACAATGGTTACATGCCATAGAAGAGACAGTATATACAACTGATTCCTCTACAAAGAACAATCACTATTGAAAAGCACACAAAGAATAGATTAAGTAAAAATTAGTGCTCAATACATGTCATACAAGGATAAAATCTTAAGGCATGGGTATAGCTTATATCAAGTGTAGGTAAAAGAAATACATAGAAGGATCAGATATAGTGCTATGAGATACAAAGGTTCCAATAACAAATGCAATCATGTCAAATACATTATACATAACATACTAAGATTATGAGGTTATGAAGAGTACAATGACTAGTGTCCTTAAAAAATAGAGGTGCATTCACATGTTGTTCCTAAGGAATAAAATAAGATATAAATGTAAAGGAAAACAAACATTGTGCATGAACAATGATAGTTACAATGCAAGCAAGAGGCATATCAATATAAGAATGGTGTTATAGTGAGAAATACCTTCATCTAATAAAGGAACATTTATATGGAAATGAATAGCATGAACATGTATGATGTGGAGGGTTTGTAAAATAAGGATGCAATAGATTAGTATACAAACCCTATCAACATAAAGAGATTTCATATTATGCAAAGGAAATCATAAACATACATTGTTGATAAAAATCATAAATTTGACAGAGATAGTGATCAAATCATAATCAAGAGGTCATTATCAGCAAAAAAAGAGAATTCATGTGAGTAAACAAATAATATTTAAACAAGGTTGAGGCACAATCCATAACAACAACTATATATCATTGATGGTAAAATACAAATAAAGTTAAAGAAATCATTCACAATAGCCCCCAATAAAGAATAAGGCATTGAGATAGTAGACAAAGATATATAGAAATGATCTCCAGTGAGTGTTCAAAAAGGTGTAAGGTAAAATCATCAAAGAAGCACTAGATAACACATGTATGGTGACATCCATAAGCCTAGATTTAACAAACAAAAATATTGATGAAAATTAAAGATGACACAAGCAATATGATTCCTAGGCAAACATCTATAGTAAGAGGTTAAAATAAATGCATGGGGTTAGTGGACAATAATGGGGTGGTGGCATACATACAATAGAAGAGCAGCGACTCAAGGAAAAGATAAACAAAATCCAAGAGGCAATCCTAGTCATAAGGAATGCAAATATTAGTTGTCTCATGCTAGTCATGAAGTCTTGAAAGAACAATGATAATATAATCATGAAAAAATGAAGGAACAAACATTGGCATACAATTTCCAAATAACAGTGAGAATCCAATGTGGTATAAGTATCAAAAGAAAGTGTAATTCTAATGCTTGAGCTATGCCTTAGTAACATGGTCAAATAGAGCGAAAGATCATATGTTTAGAGCATATATGATGGCATTATGACATCAAGTTACAACTACAAGATTCTAAAAGTAGCTAATAAGGAAGATAGCTGACAATAATGTGTGAGAAAGTGGGACAACCACAGGTATGGTGATAGTGCAGGAATATTATTCATGGAGAAAATAGAATTAAGAAATGATAAACTATAACAATGAATAGCACCATACCTAGAAACATTGAACAAGTGTTGTAAACAATGAAACTAGAGTTATATAACTACTATGTCAATGAGGTTTACAGCCTAAGATAAAACAATGAAAGTGTAGATATGTCTATAGAAGTTGAGAACATTAACAAGTTTCAATGATGGTTTTAGTAGAAAATAATAGGAACATAAAATAGTAGATCAAAGCACATTGAATAAAGAAAACTACACTAGAACCTCTCAGTGGAGGATATGAGCATATTGGACTGATTCATAAAGGAAATTTAGATATACCCACTATAGAGAGATGGTATCTAAGAACCTACATTTTATACAAGATTGGTTTGTGACCAACATAACAAAGAGATCTCTTTGTTTTATTTCCATGTTCATAAACATATGTGTGATGTTCAAGATAGTGTTTGTTCATAAAAAAATTGTTTATGTTCAAGACTGTTATTAGACAAGGTTGGTTAAGATATCTTATGATGTACAAGGGCATAATGGATTTGGTTTAATTTTTCTAAAGAAGGTGGTAGACTTTGCCTTGGGACTTTACAAGAAAGAAGCTCTGATGAGATTAGTGGAGTATCCTGATGCCATCTTGTAGGAATGCAGTGGTGGTAAAATTCAAATCTGGATAATAATAATTATGTTTTAGTTACTTATTTGTATCTTTCTAGAGACCTTCATGCATACATGAGTTTTAAGTATTCCATATCATTTAAGATATACAAGTTTTAAAAGAAGCATGAAACCCTCAAGTTGTAGTAGAGATAAAGAGACACAACGATCATTTTTCCTTCCTCCTGACGTAGGGTTTGAGGATTAATTTCAATAATTAATGGATCTAAACCCTCAACCATGTGGGTAAAATATTGCAAGCATTATAATGACACTCTGGAAAAGGGTAGATATATAACCCAATCAATAGGTTTTTCGATACTAGTCTCAAAGAACCAAATACAATGATATGAAGGATAAGATAAAGGTCCCAAAGCTTTAAGTAGGAGAGATACATAAAAAAAATAGAAAGTAATGCTCATCATTTGGTATTCCAAGAATATCAAAACTGTGGCCTTTGAAATAGGGTCCAACCCATGTTCCTCTATATTTCATGTTTGAATCAAAACCATAAGTAGATTTTTTATTTCTTCATGGGAACTAATCATGATTTGCATGTGTGTAAGGGAAAAAACCCTCAGATTTGCAGCCTGTATAGAAAAGACCTCATAGAATATAAAAGAATATATAGGAAAGGAAATAAGACATAGCCTGTTGTAGTATATAAACATGGTTTGTATGAGATTTAAAGAATCCTAAAGAATAAATAGAAAACATTCTTCATACAAAGAGGCTCGAGAAAATGAGTTGTATAGATAGCAAAGATATACCTACTACAATAGTCCTTGATTTGTAAAATAAATCTTCTTAAATTATCCTCAGCAACCCCAACAAACTCAAAAAGCCCTTGAAAACCCTAGGTTTTCCTTGGCCAAGAGCAGAGCAGAAAAGAGTTTGCAAAAAAATGAAAAAGGTGAAATGAGTTTAGGGTGCAATCTTGTTTTTAGGGTTTTACCCTAATGTGATTGCCGAAGAGATGACTTTTTCCTTGTGATATTTTTGTTTGACATAATTTATTAACACATGGATTCTAATAAGTAATATTTGAATATTACTTTGTTATAATTTATGTGCCAAAATTTGATAAATAATAAAAATATTTATTAAAGTAAATATTTGTATTATATTATTTATTTATGAGTCAAATGAAATTAAAGATCCTGCATGATGAGTTTGTATGAGATTTATTTTAAATTTTAGTGATGCAGTATGGATCTCTTAGGGTTTTTTAGATTTTTATTATTTTTTGAATTGACTATAATGTAAAATATTAAATAAAATGATATTCTATAAGTCATTTTATTGAATATTATTTTTAACATGCAAAAATAATAAAAATAGCTTTGAGTAATGTGTTGCATGCTTTTTGGAGGTGTTTTGAGGGGTTTGAGGGCCTTGTGGAGATCTTTATTTTTGCATGGAGTCAAAATGTTAATGATAATTAAGTGTTCAATTATAAAACACTTAATTAATCATTATTTTATTGCAAAAATAAAGACAAATGCATGGATCATGATTTTGAGTAAATATTGGTCAAAGGAGAGTTTTTTATGGTGTAGAGAGGTATTTGAGGCAATTTAGAGGTAGTTATACATATATTTTAGAGCCCACATGATGCATGTATGCATGAAGGTTATTTTGGAACTTTTTAATGCATATATCTTCAATTTCACCCTTCTTCATGCATGTTTCTTGCTCAAATCCAACCACAGAGGCTTTAGAGAAGAGACATATGTGAAGTTTAGTTTGAGTGAAACTCCCCCCTTTTTGGATTTTGACCTTCCTATAAGGTACTGGCCTTGTGTTATTTTCAACAGTTCTTTCTTCTTTTCCTTTTTTTGCTTTTGCAAATTCAAGCATTTTTGTATGGAGCTCATTTATTTTTAGATTTTATAGGAGTATTAATTTCTTTGATTTTTTAATAGAAAGAAGATTGTTCCTTCTCATATTGGTGTTATTAGTGGTGGGTTTTTTGAGTTAGATTCAATTTATG
This sequence comes from Chamaecyparis obtusa, assembly GCA_027943335.1. Classification (NCBI taxonomy): domain Eukaryota; kingdom Viridiplantae; phylum Streptophyta; class Pinopsida; order Cupressales; family Cupressaceae; genus Chamaecyparis; species Chamaecyparis obtusa. Next base: position 2,052,481 of record BSBK01003396.1, read on the forward strand.
TGGTTTTGCAAATCATTTGATTATCTCGTACAGGTATTCAGTTCTTAGTGCATATTAATTCATTGATTCAAATTACATGTTTTTTTTTTGTGAAACTTTATATTTATATTAATAATAACTGGTTCAAAAGGGCTCTCGGAGAAAGAACCAAGAAAGAAAACTATGTTCATGACCCATACATTTACAAATTAAGCTTCAGATCCTCAAAAAATTCCCTAAACTACCTAAAGCCCCAAGGTCAAAAAAGACCTAATTACAAATTTAAAATAGACCCCTAGTACAAAATGGCAGAAAGTCTTTGTATTGCAACTTATACAAGGTAATCATTTTGAGACTACCCTGAAAACCCAGGCCAATTTGGAGGCCGAATTACATTTTCAAAACCCCATTACCCAATTACAGTATGATGCACAAAATAAAGTTCCAAAATACATTCATATAGTAATGGACACCCCTATGGAAATAGTTTTGAAGCAAAGCAAAAAAATGATGGTGAGGGCCGAGCCAGAAAGAGGGCAACTATCATCCCTTATCCATTATAAACCTGATAAAAAAGCCACTCCAACTAAACCTACACAAAAATATTAATGGAGACAAAAACTCTACAGCAAGGCATCTTAAAGCATCACAGATCATAACCACCTCAACCAAAATTTGAAGGTGGATACAAGAACAAAGAGCTCCACAGTCTATTGGCTTGAGAGAAAAGAGGATCTCCTGAAACCAAAGGCCCCTGAGGTGACACCGAAGCATGAGTAGAGGAAAGTCAATTTGAAACACAAGCAGGAGAAGAACAAGATCCAACTAACAATGAAACCGAATTGTGAACATGAACTAGTAGAGAATTAGAATTACTGCCAAGTGAATTGCCATCCACCATAGGAGAACCAGAACCTAAATTTGAGGCATGAGCATATGTCAATAAACCAAGAAGAGCATACATTTTTGCAAATGCCTTTCCTCTATGACCCACTTCAAAAGGAGTCCTATTAAGTAGGTGATCAAGAGGCATAATAGAAGAAGAGGCGAGACAATCTTTGACAACAGCAAGCAACATGATATATTTGTCCGAATTGAAAAGAAGATGACATGGGAATACACCTCCGATGTGAGCATATTCTAACCAAAAATTATATTTCTAGACTGCTAAAAGAAACCCATTATCTTGAAGGAAATGTGGTAAAATAGTCCAATTCACAATAGACAACAGCATAGTCCAAGATTGAGATAAATCCAGAATGTTAGAACAGAAAACTAAAACAACTTGAGAAGGAAATATAATCCTTTTAAAATGAGGAGACAATACCGAATCCCCAATCATCCTTCGAATGCATCAAGCACATCTCGATTAGTGAATGATAAACATGGAAGCCAGAGACTCATTTGTAATATTACCTTCGAAAGGAACTTCCAAAGTAGAGCTTGAGATTCAAACATGAAGATTTAGTGGTCTAAATTCATTAGCATATCTATTCAAAGCCTTGAGAACAAACTAAAAGAAAAGAGGCTAGGCTACAAAAGAGATATTATAGCGATAGGAAGGGAGCCAAAACTGGTTATAACACCATAAGAAACCATCATGAAGGGCCATTCCCCATTTGAAAACATGATTAAAACAAGTACCAACTTTCATTGATCATACAGAGGAAATCAAGAATTAGCAAGAACCATAAAGTGATGTAAAGTATAACTCATGCGAACACCATTATAAAGTAATCAAACATAAGGAAGGGTTGTGTCACCTCAATTTATAATAAATAAAACATCAGATAGAGGAGGTGACAGGAAATATTACACATGTGAAGGCTATTAAGAAGAAAAAAACATCAATTAAGTCGATGAATTGACACAAAACATAATGTCAAAAATAAGGTGAGTCACCAAATAATAATCCCGAGGTGACATAGCCCACATAGAAGAATAAATGTAGATCTTGCACAATCAAAAACCAAAGATCTCTTTAGATATCTAGGACCTCAACATTAAGAATATGAATATCAACCAAATTAAGAAGAATCAATATGAATGAAATTAAAAATGGAGGGGTGGGAGGCTAGTGTTACAAGAGAAGAAGGGTAGAAGAGGTGAGAATCATCAAAACCTAAATTAGCAAGCAAATCTGCTAAACAATTTCCCTCTCTAAATGTGTGAGTTAGAAAACAATCCAGGAAAGAGTCTAGGAGGGACCAAATCTAGGACAAAAAATAGTGGATGTGTCTTGAAAAAGAAACTCTTTGAACACAAGCATTAATAATTACTGAGGAATCACCTTCAACATGGAGGGTTCTGATATTCAACTTCTTAGTAGCAGAGAGACCATATAGCAGAGCAAGGGCTTCTACCAAATTATTAGTTCCTGAAGGGACAAATCAAGCCTCAAGATAAAGAACCGAACCAAGGAAGTCACGAAGAACAAAACCTATCCCTGACTTACCTGGATTGCCTTTAAAGGAGACATCAAAATTAAGTTTAATAAAGCCATTTTGAGGGGGGGACCATTTGATTGAAGTTTTAGGATGAATTCTATCTTTAGGGCCTAGGGGAAAAGGAAGGGAAGGAAACACCAAACCCTGCCATTCCTTGGCAATAATATTATCCCAAGAAGAAAATCCTCGATCACCTCTGAACTTACAATTATAAGCATTAGCAACCTCAATAATAGAGTGATGAAGTCTATTAAGGACAACATCAATAGTGGATGGAGAGTTTCAAAAAATCTGCTTGTTTCTCTCCCACCAGATGGCCCATAGGACCAAAGAAGGAGAAAAAATCCAAATATAGGAAAACATAGATTTAGGGAACAAATATGGCCAAGATTGGAAGAGATCCCATATAGACAAAGTAAGAGGCATAGGGAAATCCAATTTTTTTTAAACAGATAGCCAACATTTTTGGGCAAAAGGGAAATTGAGGAAAAGGTGATCAGAGGATTCTTGAGCTTGATTACACAAAAGACAAGGAAAAGCATTTGTAATATTGAGTCTAGCTAATCTCTCACCTGTAAGGACATGATTCTTTAAAACAAGCCAGGAAAAATAGCCTGCCTTAGGTAAAAGTGACTTATACTAGCAAAAAATAAAAGCCCTCTGCTTAGGTTTATTATTTTGAATATTCTCAACTATCTCATAACCCAACTTGACCGAGTAATTGCCATCTGGGGATGGGGCCCAAAATAAGCGATCAGGAGACCTAGAAAAGAAAATAGATTGGGAAGAGAGAAATTGATTTGCAACAATGGCCTCCTGAGGGGAAATAGGCAGAAGGGAGAAATCATTCCATATGACTAAACCAAAATGAATAGAAATTGCAGATACATAACTAGAAAAATTGAAACCCCAATATGAAGAAGCCACTTCCCAAATGTTTAAGAAAGGTTGGAGAGTACATAGAGGTGGCAAGCCATTCCATGAGTCAAGCCAAAAAATAACTGACTAGCCATTGTGGACTTCCCATGAGATAGAAGATGTAATAACATGTCTAGCTTTCATCATAAAATTCCAAATGGTTGAACCTATCAGAGGGTCAAGAGCAGAAAGTACTCTAGAAGGATCTAAGTTATCAAGGTATTTCTCCTGCATCAAATGACACCACTTAATGTTAGGTTGGGAAAACAATTTCCAAACCAACTTTCCACCAAAAGCTAGATTACGAGATGACAAATTATGAAGGCCCACTCCACTAGTCGATACAAAAGAAACCATGTCTGAAAGTGATACAAGAGGGATTTTTCTTTCACCTAACATATTGGCAGTCCAAAGGAAATCCCTAATTAGTTTATCAATCTGAGTGATAACTAATTTCGGGGCTTGAAGAACTGAAAAGTAATAGTTAGGAATTGTTGATAAAATAGTTTTGATTAACAGAATTCTCCCAAATAATGAAAGCCACCTTGCTTTCCAAGCCAGAACCCTGGACTTAATACGACTGACAACTGACTACTAGTAAAGTGTTTTATTAAAGCCTACAAAGAAAGGATCTCCTAATTAGAAGGAAGTTCATCCAGAGGGAAACTTAGAATGTCAACAACCCTTTTAGCTAACGGTGGTTGTATATTAAAGAGATAAACCTTGGATTTTTTACTATTAATTTTTTGACCGAATGCTAAACAATATAAGTCTAAAACTTTCTTAACTTTTTTAGCCTCTAAAATGGAAGCCTTACCAAACAAAAGTGTTTCATCAACAAATAAAGAATGTGTAACCAAAATAGATGTATTCGGAATGGGGACACCAAACCATAGACCTACACTATGGGATGCATTAATGGCTCGACTAAGAGCCTCAACCATGATGATGAAAAGAAAAGGAGATAAGGGGTCTCCTTGCCTAACACCCTAAGAAGATGAAAAGAAACTAGTAGGTGCCCCATTGATTAGTATAGAAAAATGGGCTCCAGCAATACAGGCCTTAACCCATTTACACCATTTTTTGGAGAAACCAAACCTTGACAAGACATTTAACAAAAAAGACCAATTTACACTGTCGTATGCCTTCATCATATCCAACTTGATGACAAAAGAAGAAATCAAATGTGAATTGATGGAGTGGAGGGTTTCATGGGCAAGAATAACCCCATATGTGGTGTCCCTACCAAGAACAAAACCCCCTTGTTCATGGGAAATAATCCTTGGGATGATATGCTGAAGACGCAAGTAAATGGCTTTAGTAATAATTTTATAAATTGTGTTACAAAGAGAGATAGGACGAAAATCAACAAAAGTTTGAGGGTCACTATTTTTAGGGATAAGAACAAGGTTTGTAGTGTTAAAACATTTTAGTATGGCTAAGTTTTTCCTAGATTCCTCTAGAACAGCCAATAGGTCAAAATAAATAACGTCCCAAGTCTTCTGAAAGAAGAGGCCTATAAAACCATCCAGGCTAGGGGCCTTGTCAGGAGATAATGAAAATACTACATTTCTAACTTCTAATAAGGTAAAAGGAGCCATTAAAATCAGATTGTCCTGGGTTGTAACAGAAGGAGGAATATCCTGAAGAATATTGTCAAAAATACTGTCATCGGGCTAAATGGACGGAGGGGGAGATAAAAAATTGGAAAAAAACCTAACTCCTTGATTCTTAATATCTCCAATATCAGTAAATACATTTCCATGTTCATCTTTAACAAAGAAAATTGATTTGACTTCTTTCTTGTGTTTGGCTGAGGCATGAAAAAACTTGGTGTTTTGGTCACTTGATTGCAGCCACAACTCACGAGACTTTTGTCTCCAATATTCTTCCTCTCTAGCACATAATTCAAACCACTCAGACTGAAGAACTTTCTATGATTTAAAAGATTGAGGATCTAATCCATTGGCTATGATGTGTTGGTTAATTTCAGATAGCTCCTTCTCTACTTTTGATTTTTGCTCAAAGATGTTTTTAAAAACATTAACATTCCAAGCCTTGATCAAATTTTTGACAAATTGCATTTTTTTAAAGAATTGGAACATCATAGTCCCATTCTCTTGAGGTGCGGCTTGCCACCATTATTTTAAAAGGGAATGAAAAAGAGGGTGTCTGAACCAAACCGATTCAAATTTAAACGATGATTTATGAAGACTTGATAAGGGTAAATTAGAAGATTCAATCTGTAGCTAAATAGGGAAATGATCTAAATCAAAAAATGGCAAAATGTCCAAAGATAAAGAAAATTTTTCCAGTTTCCAAAGATGAGAAGCAAGAAATCTATCCAACCTTACCGCTATTTGCAGAAAACCCAACCTATGATTAGTCCATGTATAGGAACCATTTGAACGTATGATGTCAAAAAGGTCATTATACAAAATAAAATTATTGAAATCAAACACCACTTGATTAGGAGGATTTATTCCCCCTTTCTTATCATTTGGACCCAAAGTAGCATCAAATTCCCCAGCTAAAAGAAATTTGGAATTTGGGAATTGTTGGATAACATCAGTTAGAGATTGCCAGAGAAGCAATTTAGTGGGTGTAGATGTGGGCCCATAAAGGTTGATTATAAAAAAGGATAGAGAAAAATTCTTAACACTTAATAACTGCCAATTAGTGCCTGCTTGAAGAGGAAATAACGTGACCTTCTTAGAATTCCACAAAACTGCCAACCCACCTGAGGCACCATTAGCAGGGACAGAGGAGCTTTTCCATAAACCCAATCTACCCATTGAAGAGTTAAAATTATCAGTAGACAACTTGGTTTCTTGGAGTAGAACAATGTCACTTTGAGAAGAATCAAGCCTTTGCTTGATTCTATTTCTCTTGTCAGAGGCATTAATGCCTCTGACATTCCCAAAAAGATCCTCATTGTGGACAAGGAGAACACTTAGTTCTCCTTGTCAAACATCTCTTTGAAGTAGAGAAACTTTTATCCAAGGTAGACTGACCACTAGCCTCTATTTCTTCCAAATTCTTAGCTACTCTGGACTTCCTGCCTCTAGTTTTAGGCGTAGGAACATTAATCTTAGGAGATAAAGGAGTTTGAACAATAGATACTTTATCAATTTGTTTGGTCAGAGAATCCTTTTGACCAACATAAAGGGAAGACTCAGAAAGAAGGTCAGAATCCAAAATTGAAGAACAAGCCTCAATACCATGAGATTGGAATGAATCATCCTCACTAGATGGAACCAAGCCATAGGGGGTGTTTACAATAGCAGCAGGGGTAATGATAGGATCAACTTGATCAAGTCATTGAGAAAGAAAGAGGGAATCATCATGATCATCTTGAAAATCTAAGAAGGAATAGGAAGATGGCATTAAACCAATCGAATTTGTATCCATCTAAAGATTATTCTGAAAATTAATAGTTGAAATAACCTCTGTAGCCATAAGATCAGCATGCTAAAAGGTTAGCTTGCAGAACTTGACTGGATCCCCAGAAAACATTAACTTGCTAACAATGGAATTCATCATTGAAGAATCCACAGTCTTGGAGTGAGACTTTGGAAACAGGAACGGGGTTGTTTGAATTAATGCTTGTGAAAAATCAACAGCTTTGAAAAAAGAGGCAAGCACTAGAAGATACCATCTTAGCATGCTAACAAAAGAGCAAATAGAAGTGAAAGAAAAAGAAGAAAATTGATCCAACTTAACTACTTGTTGATCTGGATTTAATGGGACCTGATTGAGTAGGATACGTGACTATTCATTTATCTTATGAGAGGAAGTCAAAACATCTACATTTGGAAGAGGGACCTCCTCAAAATACAAAGGTTCCTTAATATTGGATGCATTCGGAACCTAGTATTCATTTCAACCCACCATTGAACATTTTGCAGGGAAAGAAGTGCGATCTTTACAAACAACTAAGTTTGAACAATTAGGATCTTTACACTGATTTGTAAAATGGCCCAATAGATTAGCATAAAGCAATATAGTCTCCACATTCCAAATAATAATATGTTGATACCAAGAGCCCCATTTAGATTGTAATTCAATAACTTTGGGAAGGGGTTTAGAAGAATCCAACAAAAGACACACCCAGATAGATCTATGAAGTTCTTCAAAAGGAAGTAAATCATGACTAATAAATGATCCAATCTTATTTGCAATGGCTTCAATAATATCAATATCCTTGTATTCAACTAGTAAGGTTGGCATCTCAATCTAGTAGGGAATTAGGGCACACATAGACTCATCCATCTTAAAGTTAGGAATCCATGGTACCAAAGAAATTTTGAAACCCTTACAGAACCATAATTTACTACATAGAACATTATTACGAGTAGTAGATGAACTAAAAATAGCAATAAAGAAATTGGCAGCATGATCCATATAAAATAAATCAAGTAAACCAGACCAATTCTCAAAAGCCCAAGAACGCAAATCTGTAATGGGAATAAATGAATAGATCCTACCAATAAGAGTAAATTCTTACATGTGTGAAACTTGAGGTGCTAGTAGGCCATCTTCCAAAAAGAGCACCATTTCAGGGTTACTTACCTAAGATGAAGTATCTCTATGTTGATTTGAGGGAAATGAACCTATTACGCAATGATTATGATTATGCATTGGATTCGGCTGAGAAAAAGTATCATTGTGATGATGTGAGGGAAATGAACTAGATCGATGAAGATCCTTATTATGGAGTGGCTTTGACTGTGCATGAACCCTAGAAGTAGGGTAAACAGGGGTATCCAAAATGCCCTTATGAAATTGACTTTGGAATGGCTACGGAGGAGAGACCCTAGGTTTAGACTGAGGAGGCCGATTATGAGAAGAGAATGGATGAAGTTGAAGAGGGATGTTGTTAGGAGAGGAAACAAAGGAGGGAGGCCGAATCATCAACAAATTGGGCCAAGAAACTAATGAAGGGGCATTAGGGTCAAAATTCCCAATGCGGACACCATTAATATCAGTGATAGGCATCAATAACAAAGGTCCTGAACAAATGTCGATAGAGGGCTATAAGCGAGGTTGGCGAGCAGGAGGAGGAAAAAATTTCCTTCTACCAGATCTGGTAAATAGGCCATTATTTGCAAATCTACCAAACTGTATTTGAGGGTTACCATTATTCTGTAGGGATTTAGAATCCCCAGCTGGCACCGAAGATTGGTGAAATCTGTCATTTGGTGCCATGTGAGTGTCTTGATGTCCCTACTCACTGCGAGCCTTTGGAGAATTGTGCCCTTGCCTTACAATCTTCCTCTCCTCCTAACCTTGCCGCCCCCTTCGCTCCTGTTGGCTTTTTTTGCTCCTAAATTTTTTGCTCCCCATTTTTTATATATATAAATACATTCAGATTACATGTTGTGTTATTAAAGTTTCAGTAATTTAAATTAATGAAATTTTACTTTTACTTTTTGAGACATTGAAGCATAAACCTTCATATTAATTTGGTGTTTGAGTTTGGGTTGTGAGAATATAGTCTTTTATTCAAGATTATTGTGAGTTATCAGTTGTTAGGGGGGTTTTGAAGATATTGAACATTTAGTGCATCACCTTTACAATTACAAAAAGTTCTTTCTTACCCTTTTCCTTGTTCAAAAGATAGTTTTAAGTGGTCACAAAGGGAAGTAGACCCACAACTTGGAGATTGATTTTGACTATAGGCATACCCACGGGCTTGAAAAATCATTTCATGTTTCATAGGATTGCTGAGTATCACAGTTAAGAATTCAAGTGAAATTCACTTTTGTGGCACTCTAATAAAAGAACTTGCATAATCTCAAGAACCTCTTCGGGTATGCAACAAAGAACTTGCTGCTAAATTTTAGTTTTCATGTACAAGGTGTCATATCAAATTCCTCTATCATATATTTTTAGATACCTATCATGTTAATCAATTTTGATGAATACCACAAGCATTCTTCACCTTTTATGGAGATCTTTACATATCAAAAATCATTTCTTACAATTTTTCTAGGTACTCATGCACTCATTTTTATTGACTAATGTTATTAATTATTGTATATAATCATTTCATTCATACACATTATTTATTAAATATTACATAACCTACATTATCCTCCATGTTTATTTATTTTTTTCTCCTTCCTTAATTTCATCAATTTGAGCATAAATTATTATATAAGTTGGGAAGTCATTATGAGATTGTTGGCATTAAGGGATGGTAACCGGTAGGATTGCAATCGGTACATGGCAAAAGAGATATTGTCATTGATTGGAAAAGAGGTGTTGACATTTGTGACTAAGGACACCAGTGTTGGATCTGTGAAGCAAAGATAGGTACAACTGACAATAACAAGTGTGAGGAGAGACTCAACAAGTGTGAGAAGAGACTAGTTTGGCAACCGATAACACTGTGCACGAAAGAAGAGACTATATCTAATCATTAGTGCAACTGGTCACCTAGGGAGATGCAACCAGTAACTGGCAATGGAAACTAAGGAAAGGCTACAACCGATATAGCCAAAGGAAGGGAAGATGACATGTCAAAGCTCGTACATGTGTACAACTTAAGGATCTTTACTAATCAAATGAAGATCTCATCATGATAAATGAACCGGGGAAAGTCATAGTCAAGACACAATTATCTAACTCTTTGACCGAGATTTACTGCACTAAATCTGGTAGACTTTGAGTTATCAAGATGATTGGAATGAGGTGCGATTGAAGGTTTTTATGCCAGAGTTCATGGCATTAAATCATGGAGATATCTCTTGTGAAGGAAAGCTCCTGACATGCATCTATCATTTTCTTTCATAAAGAAGATAAAGCATAGCATGCATTAGATGTTTCCTCATTGAACTAATACTCCACTAGGTTATGGATCTGAAGCTGATCTTTAAACAGGTCATGCATGAGAAAAGAAATTAGGCCAAGAAGTCTATATATTCCTCTGTCTGACAAGAATATAGTTTTCCCTCATTCTGCCAAAGTAAAGAGTGAACCTATATGATGAAGAAGATAAGGTGAAGAGAGAAGAGAAAAAATAAGAGTGTGAAGAGGAGCAAAACAACAAAGGAGAACATACTTGCAGTGATTGGTGATGTTTCTTAGTTGAGTATAACAAATATCTTATCAGGCTAAGCAAAGCCATTTCTAAAAGGTCAAATCCTCTATTGTTCTCTAACAATTACAACAACAAAATCTCATTATTTTAGGTGGACATTAACATTTCCCTTGTACTAAATCCCTTAACTAGGTGACATCTATTCAAGTGTTCTAAGTCCTCTAACTAGGCAGGCTCTAATAGGCCTTATTGTATCAAATCCCTTAACCGGGTTGCATCTAATCATGCGCTTGTAATCCTTTAATAGGGAAGGCTCCTAACAGGGTGCACTTCAGAAGAGTGCAAAATTTGTGAGGTTTCCTCACACTGTGGTTTTCTTCTAATTTGGGTTTCCACGTGATAAATATGGTGTTTCTTATTGATAAAATGCTTGATGCTATTTTTATGCTAGAATCTATTTTGCTTACAGTTGTAGTATACTACATTAGATTTGTTTTAAAGTTTTTATAGGTGATGATTCACCCCTCCCCTCTCAGTACCAGTTGGGACTGTCAATTGGTATCAGAGCCTAGTTTCTTTTCTTTGTTGCTTAACCATAACAAGAAAAAGTCAAGATGATGATAAAGGAAGGACCAAAGTTCTCCAAGGAAAACTTTACTCTGTGTTTCAGTAGAATGAAGTTGTACATGAAGACCACCAGAGATCAATATTGGAATCATGTAACCCATGATTACGCTAAACCCAATGGTATCTTGACTCCTTATGAATTGAAGATCAAGATAGAACACACAACTACAATGGACATCATAGCAAGCACATTACATGACTATGTCTATGCAGAGATTGAAAATCTAGATACAGTTAGGAATGAATGTTGAATGTTTGGTAGCCATTCTATAGCAGGTGTTCTTGCATTCATGACTATGATTGTCATTGATGTCAACACAGTGATCTACCAGAGACTTGCAGAGAAGCAAACAGTATTTGGATTAGTGCACGTGGGATATTGCAGTTGGAGCTATGCGATGTTGAGGATATACTCTTTGATATATTATATGGTTATGGTTAAGAGTGCAAATAGAAATTCATTTATTCATGGAAGTTATGAGCATTTTGAGGGAAGTAGTATTCAAGCAATGTTCCTGAGTAGTGGTTTGTGGAAATCGGATGATATCTCCTAATTGGGATGGAATCTGGTTTTTCACAGTTAAAGGAAATTTGAAGACACATTTTTAGTGACTTGGATGACAGTGCAAACTTCAAGGTCACACGAGTGAAGAATTATTGTATTTGGAAGCTGACAGTTTTGTGTAATTTTGATGTAGCATGTGGAAACTTTTATTTTGTAATTGTATGCTAACTCATTTGTAATTACTTGAGTGTGGTATAAAAGAAAGAATGTTTTTCCTTGTTTTAATATGGCTGGATGTGATGATGTATGCATGAAGTGAATAAAAGAGCTAATGCAATTGTGAAAGTGAATTTGTGAAGGAAGACATGAGAAGTAAAGAGATCTAAAATTGAGATCTTGTGAAGCAGAGAGTGCGGTTTGGCATAGTGAGAAAGGAGGTAACATATTTCATATTATTCTATTGAATAATCTAGAGATCAATTGGATAGTGTGTTTAGTGATCTTTCCATTGAAGCTGTTTGGGCAGTGGGTCCTTCCGTCTTCCATAACTCTTAATAGGGTTAGAATCTTTTAACAGGGATTCAAAATCTCCTAACAGGGATTCATATGTACTGAATTTATTTCATAAGACTCCTAATAAATTCTATCCTTTCACAAGGAATATTCATATTAGTACATCTTTTTTGGGCATCATTCCCACCGGGGTTTACTCTTTGATCAAGAGGTTCCCTAGTCAACATATCTTGTGTCATTGTGTTATTGTGTATTATCTTTATATGGTTGGTAATTATATTACTTACATGGTTTAATGTTGTTGAAGTTGATAAAAGTTATAATTATCAGATAACTGATTCACCCCCCCCCCCTCTTAGTTATCTTGGTGGACTTTACTTTCTAACAATTGGTATCAGAGTGGCAGGTCCTTGAAAAATAAGTTTAACAGCTTAAGGAGATCCATGGAGAATTTCAGAAAAGAAAGCCCTAAGTTTGATGGAGTAAATTTTGATAGCTAGAAAGAAAAGATGAAGAGACACCTACTGTGTTTAGGACTACGTTATTGGTTGATCACAAAGAATGATAAGACTATCATTGAAGAAGAAAATCTTGAAACATGTATTGCCGATGAGAGAGATCTATTCATGTGTAACATACTTGCAAGAGAAGCACTTTTGACAGCCCTTCCAGAGAATGAGTACAATCAAGTAAAATGTTTGAAAAAATCTCATGAAATTTGGAATGCTTTACACTCTACTTTTGAAGGTGATGAACATGAAAAGAAAGTTAGATTACATAATTGGATATGTGCATTTGAAGATATAAGAATGATGGAAGATGAAACTATTAGAAGCTATATTGGTAGAATGTCAGAAATTGTTACAGGCATAAAATCTTGTGAAGGAACAAAGACAGAGAATGAATTGATATGGAAAATTCTAAGGACATTGACTCCTGTATTTAAGTCGACAACATAGATGATTGAACAATTTATACCTTGTACTAAAAACTTTACAAGAGAGACTCTTCTTGGAAGATTGGAAGTAGCAGAGATGAACCTGAGGTTATCAGGAGACTTGCCTAGAATGGAGACAGCATTCATTGCTCTTAGTGTTCACCCTACTTTGTCAAAAAGCATCAGTGTGAGCAGAGATTATGCTGGTAGTAGCAGATCTAGAAATGAAGAAGACAGGAAGATTGAAGAAGGTATTTCCTTGCTTGTGAAGAGAGAACCAGATGGTAAGAAAAATTTTAAATGTTGGACTTGTCAAGAATATGGTCGTTTTGCATCTAAGTGTCCTAAGAGAGTTAAAAAATATAGAAACAATTTCAAACCTAGAAGATCTAAGGAATGTTATTATGCTAATGATGAAGATCTTGAAGCTAGTATAGAGAGAACTCTAAGTGAAAGTGATACTAAGAATAATGATGACATAGGATTTGTAGCAATTAAAGAAGAGAATCCTGAAACTAATGTTAAGGAAGAAAAAGCCTTAGTTTCTCAAGTTGAAAAGAAAGTTGATTGGATTATAGATAGTGGTTGTTCACATCATATGACTGGAGACATGAAAAATTTCATAAAGTTTAACGATTATGATGGAGGAGTTGTTAGAGTTGGAAACATTGCACCTTGCTTGATTAAAGGTATAGGATCTATTACTCTTGATGGAAAGACTAATACTGATGATGTTTATTTTGTGGATGGATTGAAACATAATCTTTTAAGTGTTTGATAGTTAGTTGATAAGGGATATCAAGTTTGGTTTACTAAGAAAACTTATGTGATAAAGGACAAAGATGGAAATCTGATTAGAACTGGAGCTAGAACTAGAGGTAATGTATTTCAGTTGAATCCTACTAAGATGACATGTTTGATTACTAAGATTGATGACAGTTGGTTATGGCATAGAAGGTTTTGTCATATAAACTTTGACAACATTGTGAAAGTAAGTACTACACTTGCAGTAAGGGATTTTCCTAAAATTATGAAGCCTACTAACATGATTTGCAAAGAATGTGTGATGGCTAAATAGAAGAGAAGTTATTTTCCCATTAAGAAGTTTACATCTGCGGAAAAGTTGGAGATTGTTCATACAGATTTGAGTGGTCCTACCAGGACTAGATGATTATATGGACAAAGGTATTTTATGATTCTTGTTGATGATTTTACAAGAATGATGTGGATTGCATTTCTTAAAGAAAAGTTTGAAGCATTTGATAAGTTTAAGATCGTTAAGAATAAAGTTGAGAATGAATCTGGAATGAAGATTAAATGTTTGAGATCTGATAGAGGTGGAGAATTTACTTCTAGAGAGTTTAACACCTTTTGTGAAGAAAATGGCATTAAAAGATAGTTTTCAGCCCCTAGAACACCTGAACAAAATGGTATTGCAGAAAGAAGAAACAGATCAGTGACTGAAGCAGCAAGAGCTATGTTATTTGAGAATGATTTTGCGAAGATATTCTGTAGAGAAGTAGTGAACACAGTAGTGTATACAATGAATAGAGTACAAATTAGAGCAAACACATATAAGACACCCTATGAATTATGGTTTGGACATGCACCCTCAGTTAAGTATTTTAGAATTTTTGGAAGAAAATGTTATATAAAAAGAGATGATGATATTGGAAAGTTTGATCCTAGAAGTGATGAAGGTATATTTCTTGGATATTATTTGAAAAGAAAAGCCTATAGATGTTACAATAAAAGAACTAAGACTATTGTTAAGAGTGCAAATGTTAAAGTTGATGAAAAGTTCAAAATTCAGGAAAGAATGCTTGATTATGAATCAGATGAAGAAGCTCATCCTAAACCTAACACTGGATCTACTAAATTATTTTATGAGACTGACAATGATTTGTTGAATGAAAGTCATAGTGAAGTCATTGAAGAACCTACACCTGAAGTGAGATCTGAGACAGTGACACCTAACAAGAGTTTATCAAGAAATCATCCTATTGAGCAAATTATTGGAAGCATTAAAAGAGGAGTTCTAACTCAGAATAAGGTACAAGAATAGTTATGTTTGATTTCTCAAATTGAACCTAAAACAACTAGTGAAGCTTGTGAAGATGAAAATTGGATTAAAGCTATGAAAGAAGAACTTGATCAGATTGAAAAGAACAAGACATGGGAATTGGTTCCTAGACCTAAAGACAAGAATGTTATTGGAACTAAATGGGTATTCAGAAACAAGATGAATGAACAAGGAGAAGTAGTAAGAAACAAAGAAAGATTGGTATGTAAGGGATACTCATAACAAGAAGGAATTGGGTATGAAGAAACCTTTTCACCTATAGCAAGAATTGAAGCAATAAGAATGTTTTTGGCTTATGCAGCTTATAAGAAATTCAAAGTATATCAGATGGATGTAAAGTTAGCATTTCTAAATGGATAATTGGAAGAAGTCTACATTGAGCAGCCTGAAAGTTTTCCTTTGACCCAAGAAGGAGACATGGTATGTAAACTAAAGAAAGCCTTATATGGACTAAAGCAAGCACCTAGAACTTGGTATGCAAGACTGGACAAGTATTTGTTAAAGTTGGAATTTATAAAAGGAACAGCTGATAGCAATCTGTACACAAAAGAAATTGAAATCAGTTTGTTGATTATAGTTATTTTTGTTGATGACATTATTTTTGGAGGAGAAGATGAAGCTAGTGACAAATTTGTTGATGAAATGAAAACTGAATTTGAAATGAGTATGATTGGTGAAATGAAATACTTTTTGGGATTACAAATAACATAGAACAATGATGGTATCTTTGTAAGTCAGAAAAAGTACCTGAATGACTTGTTGAAAAGATTTGGAATGGAAAATTGTAAACCAGTTGGAACACCTATGGTAACTGGACATAAATTATCTAGCACAGATGAAACACCAGTAGTTGAACAAAAGAAATATAGATCTATGATTGGAGGATTGCAGTACTTGACTCATACAAGACCTGATATAGCACACTCAGTTGGAATTGTAGCAAGATTTCAACCTGAACCTAGAGAATCACATTATACAGCAGTAAAGAGGATACTGAGATATTTAAGAGGCACAATGGACTATGGATTGTGGTATGAAAAATCTGATGATTTTACCCTATGTGCATATACAGATGTTGATTGGGGAGGCAGTGTTGATGATAAGAAGAGAACCAGTGGTGGAGAATTTTTCCTTGGAGGAAGATTGGTTTCTTTTCTAAGCAAGAAGCATAATTGTATCTCATAGAGCATAGCAGAAGTAGAATATGTAGTAGCAGAAAACAATTGTAACCAGATAATTTGGATGAAGCAAATGTTGAAGGATATTGGAATAAAGTTTGTTGAACCTGTTGTTATACATTGTGACAATACCAGCATAGTTAGTATGTCTAAGAACCATGTATTACATTCTAAGACAAAACATATAGACGTTAAGTATCATGTTGTAATAGAGAAAGTTGTTGAGAAAGAATTTAGACTTGAATACATAAGTACAAAGGAGCAGACAACAGACATATTTACAAAGCCTTTGCCTAAGGATACATTTGAGTATCTAAGAGGTATGCTTGGGGTTATGCCCCAGCCTACTTTTGAGAAGTGATGCAGTTGGTTGCATCCATCTAGTGGTATATGAGCCTTATCTTTCTTCTGGACTAGATGTTGGTACTTCCTTTATGGGGGAGTATGTGTATCTGAGCTGAGTCATGAGGACTCTAGTGAATGTATTTTCTGAATAGTGTCTTTTGACATTGGAATTATTGTTGACATGATGATGAGATTTCTGTCATTGATGTCAATGGGGGAGAAGTGTACATGAAAAAACCATTTGTACTATCTAAACAGGAAAATGAAGCAAGATTTGATTGATGAAGAGGATTTGAAATATTTTTCTAGAGCAGCAGTATTGCAATATTGGATTTTTGGAACATTGGATGTTTTTTCATCTATGTTTCCATCAATGCCAATGGGGGAGATTGTTAGGAATAAATGTTGAATGTTTGGCAGCCATTCTGTAGTAGTTGTTGTTGCATTCATGACTATGATTGTCATTGATGTCAACATAGTGATCTACCAGAGACTTGCAGAGAAGCAGATAGTATTTGGATTAGCGCACATGGGATATTGCAATTGGAGCTATGTGATGTTGAGGATATAATCTTTGATATGTTATATGGTTATGGTTAAGAGTGCAAATGGTAATTCATTTATTCATGAAAGTTATGAGCATTTTGAGGGAAGCAGTATTCAGGCAGTGTTCCTGAGTAGCAGTTTGTGGAAATTAGATGATATCTCCTAATCGGGATGGAATCTGGTTTTATGCAGTTAAAGGGAAGTTGAAGACACATTGTTAGTGATGTGGATGATAGTGCAAACTTCGAGGTCACATGAGTGAAGAATTATTGTATTTGGAAGCTGACAGTTTTGTGTAATTTTGATGTAGCATGTGGAAAAATTTATTTTGTAATTGTATGCCGATTCATTTTTAATTACTTGAGTGTGGTATAAAGGAAGGAATGTTTTTCCTTGTTGTAATATGGTTGGATGTGATGATGTATGCATGAAGTGAAAAAAAGAGCTAATGCAGTTGTGAAAGCGAATTTGTGAAGGAAGACATGTGAAGTATAGAGATCTGAAATTGAGATCTGGTGAAGTAGAGAGTGCGGTTTGGCACAGTGAGAAAGAAGGTAACATATTTGATATTATTCTATTGAATAATCTAGAGATCAGTTGGACAGTGTGTTCAGTGATCTTGCCATTCAAGTTGTTTGGGTAGTGGGTCCTTCTGTCTTCCATAACTCTTAATAGGGTTAGAATCTTTTAACAAGGATTCAAAATATCCTAATAGGGATTCATATGTACTGAATGTATTTCATAAGAATCCTAACAGAGTCCATCCTTTCACAAGGAATATTCATATTAGTGCATCTTTTATGGGCATCATTCCCACTGGGGTTTACTCTTTGATCAAGAGGTTCCCTAGTCAACATATCTTGTGTCATTGTGTTGTTGTGTATGAATATCTTTGTATGGTTGGTAATTATATTGCTTACATGATTTAATATTGTTGAAGTTGATAAAAGTTATAATTATCAGATAATTGATTCACCCCCCCACCTCTCAGTTATCTTGGTGGACTTTACTTTCTAACAGATACTGCTCACAAGATGTGGGCCAAGCTGTAATTTGTGTATGGTGGTGACCCACATGTACAAAGAGATAAGGTAGAAAGCCTCAGAGGAAAATATGGTGACATGAGGATGAATGAGGGAGAATATATTGAGAAATATAGCAACAGAATCAAAGAAGTGATTAACTCCATCAAAAGCATTGGAGGAAACATAAGTGAGGAGGAGGTGGTAAGAAAAATACTGAGAATGCTAAGGCCTCAGTATTGTAATACCCCAAAAATGGGCTATAAGTTCATTAATCTCCTACATCTTCAATTCAAACGAAATTGCCATCAAAGTCCTAACCTAAGGCACATCTGAACATCATCAAATCCAATTGATTATCTTATATTCTGCATCGAGGAATATTCCTAGTAATATTCCTAATCATCATAATTATCTTTAATTTTATAATTATTTGGCAATAAATCACATTTATCCTAAAATTTGATTAATTAAATATTTTGCATATTTAATTAGTTAGATTTAATATTTGCCACTTAATTATTTAATTAAATTTAACTCTATCTATTATTAATTGTATTATTTAATTTTGACAATAAATCAAAATTCCTATGAATAATTGATTAAATTCTTATTTAATTAATTAAAGCATGTTGTCATTATTTAATAATATAATTTTTAATAAAAGTTTGATAAAATGATTGATTAACCCATAAATCAATTATTTTATTTTTAAAAATTAGTTAAGTTAGAAATAAATCACTTTATTATTAAATTAATTCATAATTAAAACATGCACAATCATAAAAGCAGACAACTATCAATTATCAATTAAAGCTAAACTCTATTTTGAGTTAAAACTTAGCTTTTGCATATTTTTGTGAGTTAATTATCCTTTATTTAAAAATAACTCAAAAATCAACCTGAGTTATTTGAGTGATTTATGGCTTTTTTTCCATGCACCTCCAAAGCCCTGGATTTCTATAAAATCAAGGCTCAGCTCTTCATAATTCATCTCATATTTTGCACAATCACGCTGGAGAATTGGAATTGAAGAATCAAAGCTCTTGTGAATTAACATCTTTGTGAGATCAATCTTAGTTTTGCATTCATATTGCATATCATTGTTAGATTAGCATTGCATATCAATTTTCAATAGCATTCATAGCATATCAATTTCGTCTAGCATAGATTCATATCAAGTTTTCATTCTTATTGCATAGAAAATCCAAAAAAAAAATAGATTAATTGTATTCAATCTCATATCTAGATCAATTGCATTCAAATCCTTCATTTAGGTGTCGTCTAGGTCACTGATCTTGATTACAATCTGAGAACATCAATCTCGCACCTATTAGAAGGCAGTAAATCACTTGGTTAGATTAGATTTCAATTTTGCATGATTTCGATTATCACTAACCTCTAATATTTTACTGAGTGTTGTGTCTACAGATTAGGTACAATTTTCACACACACATTTTTGGCACCCACCGTGGGGCCCTGAAATGAGTTTCCCTTCATTTCTATCAATTTTCTATCTTTTGAGGATAAGGGTTTCAAGGGTCCTGGTATACTCTGTGATTTTTATCATTCTCTCTGTACTTTCATACATCTCTGTATGAATTATCACCCGAGATTTCACACTGTGTCATGCGAGATTTCTTTCTGTGTCGCGTGAAATTTCACTGGTGTCATTACTTTTTTGTGCGTGAAAAATCACTTTCTCGCACGAGACTGTACTTCCTCACGCGGGACCGCATCCTAACTCATGTGAAATTTCACATTGTGTCGTGCGAGATTTCTTTATGTGTCGCGTGAAATTTCACTGGTTTCTTTTTTGTGCGTGAAAAATCACTTTCTCACGCGAGACTGTACTTCCTCGCACGGGACCACATCCTGACTCACGTGAGATTTCATTCTTTGTCACGTGAAATAGTGTTTCCTCGCGCGGGACTGCATCCTGCCTCGCGCGAGATTTTTCTACAGAGGCACAAAATTTGCATATTTGTACTTTTAGATTATTGATTTCTAACGCTTATAGTTTGCTGTTGATTTGTCTTGATTTTGTACTTTCGGATGTGTGCTAAATTCTGGATTGCAGAGTGTTGGACCTAAGGTATTCTCCTTCATCTATTAATATTTCAATTTGGACTTAAAATAAATCTCTTATGTGTCTGGCTTGTGTGCGTCTTTTCATGCTTTTATCTATTTCTACACACTTGCATAATTGATACTAGGTTGTGACCCCTTAAGGATTCATTAAGTAGTCTTAGATATTTGTGATTGATCTTGATTTCTATCTTGGGTTATTGGACTCGCTAATCCACCAGCCCCTCATTTCCACCCCGTGGTTGCAATTTCAGCACCATAAAGGGGAGGGGTCAACAGGACAGAAGTGTTAAGTGTTCCACTTGGCAACCCTTTTGTGCTTTTAGGAACTCACTTGTTTTCTAAGTTGGGGACTCATTTTCAGCTTCTGTGAGGTGTTAAGTGTTCCACCTTGTGGACTCATCTCATATTCACTTTAAGCATTAAATGTTCCTCTTTCTACTTTTTGGGTACTTTTGGTAGATTTGCTTTCGGGAATATATTTGTGCTCACATAGTAATTAGGCCCTATGAACACTATTCGTGATTCTTGAGAGATTGGATTCCTAGAGAAATCTTTCTTGACAACAGAATCTTTGTAGGTAGGGAGGATACTTAGTGCGTTTCACATTCAACTTGGTTAGTGTATCTTCTCTTATCGATCGATACATTCTCTCCCAAGAGAGGTTGATAGATCACGTGGGGTTGACATCACGAGCTTTGGTGAATCAAAATTGGTTAGTGCGTCTTCTCTTATTGATTGATACATTCTCTCCCTGGAGAGGTTGATAGATCACGTGGAGTTGATATCATAGACCTTGGTGGAACATAACTTTGTCTTAGCGTGTCGGATTAATCTGCTTGCTTTGTTTGGGTTAAAAGTGAAAAGGTGTCAAAAACCTTGGATCTGGAGCCAAGTCCCCTTGTGGTATAAATCTGTGAGTCACCTTTAGAGAGGGTGAACCGTAGTGGACAATCCCTTCACAGGGCAAACTGTGTTGATAGAACCTCAAGTGGTCATAGCCATTTTCATCGTGGTAGTGACAGCCGCTATATAAATGTCCTTGTGGAAGAAATCTCCACGGGTATGGTTCATTGTTGGGTTGTCAGATCTCCCTAGCAGCTCTTGAAGATTAAGTTCTCAGACTGTGTCAAAACCCTGGTGCGCCGGGATTGGAGTTCACCCCTTTGAATCATAAAAGTTGCAGAGTCAAACCATTACTAAAAACCCTAGAGAGGCCAATTTTTCATTCTCAGGTATATGTGTGTTATTGCAAAACTTTTCAGAACATACACAATTAGTACTCTCAGGGATTAGCACAATTTGGTCACTTGATTGTTCATGCGCAAGGTTGCTTTTGCCCTTGTTCATTATTTTCAGACGTGCTTGGAATCACTTGCTTGCTATTTTGTGTGCTTGTTTATCTACTTAGCTATTAAAAATGATCAAATCTGGTATAACCTTCAAAATCTAGACAATACAATTTGCAAACAATCCAAAACTGAAAACCTTAAGTTTTCCAAAATTTGACGTAAAATTCTTTCTGGAGTCAAAAGTCATTTCAGGAAGTCAAAAGTCATACGAGTTTTGTCAAGTGTCATTTCAGTATTGCCCATCTGTCTTATGATTGAGAACCCAGTGTCATACAAGTTTTCAAACCAGTAAATTCAAGAAAGTCAAAAGTCGTACGAGTCTTGTCAACTGTCGTTTCATTTCTACCCAACTATTGTATGATTTTAGCAACTGTCATTTCATAGACTACCCAGTGTCGTACGAGTCTGCAGAGTGTCATTTGGAAAAATTTGAGAGAGTTGTCAGAAATTGTCAAATTGCAAGATATCCAATGTTTCCAGCCTGGTTCCAGACCCTGTCAAATAGATCATTGTGTCAGGAATAGAGCAGTAGCTATTGAGAATCCTACCATTTTCCAAGAGTGATCTTTTGAATCCGATCTAGCCTTCTGTTCAATCAATTTGAGTCCTTTTTATCTCATGTCAAAACCTTGTCATAACTATCAATCTTCCACCAATATTCAAAAATAGACTAAGTGTTGAGAACTAGTGTCCGCTATCTTTTGGGTGATCTATCCCATACATCCAGGGCATAGTATCCTTCACTCACGTCTCATCAGATCTTCAAAACTATCATAATCTTGACAAGGTTGCGTCATCCAATTTTCTCGAATCAAATTGTTCTTTAGTTGTCTTCATCCTTTTCTTTCGTTTCATTCAAAGTTAATGGTGGAGACCAGAGCTTCTTCACATAAGAAATAAGAAGAAATGTCTCAGAATTTACTTTTGACCAATACCCCAGGTCCAACTCTTGAACAACTCATCAAGTCAGGTATCTACGAAGATGATGGTCTTGGTAACTTTTGATTGAAAACTGGTTACATACCTCCTCTATCAACTCACAGAGGTAATCAACAAACTCCTCCTCAATCTATTCTAGGGAGCCCAAAAACTCCTACCATGTCTCAAGCAGGGACAAACCATGGTTCTCTAGGAGGAGGATCCCAAGGACACCATTCTCAACATAATGCCGACCAAGAACCTACACCCTCTGAAATCCATCGATGTCAGAATGATGATGAATTCAAGAGAATGATGAGGCATTTCTTGAAAGTGGATAGAGAGGCATACTTTTTGCAATTAGCCCAGGAAGGAGCTAAACTTCCTCCTCACTTCAATGTCGAAGATATCATCATGCATGAGGAAGAAACTCTGATGATGGCCATAATGAACTAGCTGCACGCTATGCAGGTCAAAATGAATAAAATTGAGAAAGAGAAGGAACCCAAGGAATTCTCCATGGAGGCCCTTTGTCCTTTCCCTTTTGACAAAGACTTGGATATGCCTCCATTCCCAAAAAGAGTGGAGATGCCAAAGTACAATAAATATGATGGACACTCTGATCCTCAAGATCATGTCAGAGAGTTCTGTACGCACTCCATGGAATTCATGCATGAACCGACCTATCTGATGCATCTTTTTCCTAGATCCTTGGGAGGAGCATCCATTCAATGGTTTTCGAGATTACCTTCTATGATCAAATCTTTTGAGGAATTGATTAAATTGTTTTATCAACAATATTCCTACAATATTCAACATCTGATTACCATGATCGATATCTGTAACCTCAAGAAATATCTAGGGGAATCATTCCTAACTTTTCTCAAGAGGTGGCGAAAGAGGTTTTCTCTATATGCTAGACCAATTCCCGAAATGGACAAACTTGAAATCTTTATCAATAACCTGGTTCCAGAGCTCAACTATCCATTACAAATGCAAGATCATGTATCTTTTGATAAAATGGTGGATAATGCAATCAAGATTGAGAAAGTACTTGTCAAGAAAGGAGAAATCACACTTCAAAAGGACAAGTCTGAATCTGGATCTTAGCTCAAAAGATAAAAACAAGAGCTGGAATAGAAATAAAGGTATCGTCTCTGATGGTGTTGTTGACACTATTCGCACCCCATCAAAGGCACCAGCCTACAATCTCACCCTTGCCACCAAAGCCATTGAAGCTTCAAAGAAAAAATCTGTTGAACCATCTCCAAAGAAGCCATTCAAATGATGGGATAATAAATGAAAGTTTACTTCCCTGGGAGAATCTTTGGAATCTGCCCTGAGAACCCTGATAGCTGATAACATGATCTCTTTACCACCAATCTGAAACCTTGATCCGGATCCAAAACCATATTGGTGGAAAGATAATGAATTTTGTGCTTTCCATCAGACTAAAGGCCACAAAACTAATGGATGCTTCCACTTGAAGCATACTATTCAAGACTTGATAGATCAAGGGGACATCACGATCGATAATCCTACCAGCAATAATGATCACACAGCATTTACAGAACCATTTCCATAACATGGCAAGGGAGTTTCCACTTCTCAGCCTAACATGGGGGCAAAATTTAATTATGCCTACCCTGGAAATAATGTTGTCATCAATATGGTTGAACCATGTCTCTCTGAGAGCTACAATGTCATCACGATTGTACGAAGAGACATAAATCATTCCTTAGCTAATGCGGTTACCAAATCACAAGCTCAGGCTCATCTGAAAGGAAAAACACCAAGTTCATCTAATGTCCCTAAGATACCTTTCAATCTCACATCTGCTTCTAAACAGAAGGCTGCCTTGAAATCTTCCAATCCAAAGGATACAAGACCTACATCTTACAGCATCATCCAACAACTCCAGCATACCAATGCCAAAATCTCTATGTTTGAGTTACTTCGAATATCTCCAGCTCACAGAGATATCCTAGACAAAGCTTTGCTCGGCTCTAATGTTCCTGATGATCTAGATCTAGATAGGTTCCAGACTATGGTTGGTCATCTAACATCTCCGCAATATATCTCCTTTTCAGAGGAAGATGACAACTCCCTAAGTCACCCACATAATCGGCCCTTGCACATAGAAGTCTTGATCTAGAACCGTCGAGTCAAACGTGTGTTGATAGATGGGGGCGCAGGCCTCAACATTTGTTCTTACAACTTAATCACATAGTTGGGATTCTCAGAGATGGCTATTGATCCTCGAAAGAAGATCACCATAAAAGCCTATGACGAACAAGAAAGAGCTTCTAAAGGCACCATTATCTTACCCATCCGAGTGGGTCCGGTCATCAAAGATACCACATGTCAGGTGCTTGATCTACCATTGGCTTACAATATCCTTCTAGGGAGACCCTGGATCCATGAAATGCAATCCATTCCTTCTACATACCATCAATGCTTGAAATTTCCCTATGAAGGAGTGGAGGTTACTATCCCAGCAGATTTGAGTACAACTTGCAATACATTGAAGGAAAGTGTCGATAAGCTTGTTCCCAATAACAGAGAATCTTCCATCAAGCAGCTAAATGTTGCTTCCACATCTAAGATGGATGACATTGCTAAAGAGATCAATATCAAAGAAAATGGGATGGGAGAATACACTATAGAGCCAGTCTTGTCTCTGACATCTCTCCCAATCTCACCTAAGTCATATGGACAATCTTTGAAGAAATCTAAATCAGAACCTAAGGAACCTATGGAAGCATACAAAAGAAATTTTGTAGCAGAACAAGTATCCAAGCAAGAATTTGAAGAGGATGAAGTTGTGCTATCATGGCTATACAAAGAGGATTCTGAATCTAAAATTGTTCAACCTAGTGAATCTATAGCACCTACAATCCCTTCTAATTCATATGGTCCAGGGAACAAATTGATAGCCAAGATGGGATATTCCGGTCAAGGACCTCTAGGAATCAGAGGAAAGGGTCTTGTGACACCCATTTCACATATTGGTAGAGCCAACAAAGATACTGGTGGCTTAGGCTTTGAGAAGAAACCCTATCATCTCAAAGGTGGTTGTTCTCATGTCATAGAACAAATTGCACCAGGAGAACCCCTTCTCAAGAAAGAAGAGACAGAACCCTTAGATGATGATTCAGATAGTTCAAAACTCATCCCCTATGAAAAATTGCCTAAAGAGATCAAAGATCTTCTTGATGATAAAGATGATCCTATCAAAAGAATTAATATAGTAGAAACACAAGAACCTACTGTAGCGCAAGAGATGGTTGCACCACAAGAACCAGCCAATCTCGAAGGTGATCAAACTGATCAAGAAGAAGGGGGTAGTTATTCTAACACTGATTCCCATGAATATGAATTCAAGTCAGAAACTAAGGGTAATCCTTCTTGGGGTATTCATCCTGATTTCACACATTTTCTAAGATTTCCTAGAGATCCTGAATCAGAAGCTGAGTCAAATGACTATGAATGGGGTGCCATTCCAGAAGAAGATGAGCTTATAACAGAGAAATATATTGATGTTATTCACCAATATGTATCTCAACCCAACATAGGTCTAGAGCGAAACAATGAACTTAACGTGTCTGATCCACCTATGGCTGAAGAGGATTCCCATGATGATGTTGAGCCTATTCATGAATTGAACATTTTGAGCTGTAATATCACCTTTGAACTTGAGTGTCAGGTTAGGACCAATGATGACATCTCATTGTCTATGAACACCATATCCCAAGCCTTTCCCGCTTTAACTATCCAACGCCCTGATCTTATCGACCAAACTTCCACAAACCCAAGCCATGGTGTTTACACCTTTTCCAGTGACTATGCCCTTGCTTGTTACCTTAATGTAGTTGAGCCTATGAGGACTTCCATCAGTGAACTGAGTGTCAGCATGACCGAGTCAGACATCAAATATCTTAGTCAAAAAAATAAAAATAAAAAGAAAAAGAGTTCTGAGGGTGAAAACCACTTTGTGGCAGTCTCAAAAACTACAAAAGTAAAAACAAAACACGTATCTAAAGGTGAAAACCTCTCTAAGGTGCTTGCAGATGAGATATTTGATGTCCTTCCGAGTCATTTACAGGATAGATCTCCAGTGCTGATTGAGCCCACTCAATCCATCAATTTGGGTACAATAGAGGAACCACAATTGGTACATGTAGCACAATCCTTATCAGAAGAAGAGAAACAAAAATTCACTACATTCTTATCAGAAAAAAAGATCAACTTTGCATGGAAATATTCAGATATGCCAGGATTGGATCCCAATCTCATTATGCACCATCTATCCATTGCTCCTGGAGTAAAACCAATCAAGCAAAAATTGAGAAAGATGCATCCTCATGTTGCACTCTTAGTCAAAGCAGAACTAGAAAAAATCCTAAAAGCTGGATTCATCCATGTCATAGACTATGCTAAGTGGATCTCCAACATTGTACCTATTTCAAAACTAGATGGTTCAATCAGAGTGTGCACGAACTTTAGAGATGTGAACAGAGCATGCCCTAAGGATGATTTTCCACTGCCTAACATTGATATGATAGTGGACATGACTGCGGGCTATGAAATGTATTCCTTAATGGATGGCTTTTCTGGGTACAACCAAATCAAAATTTCTCTAGAAGATCAAGAGAAAATAGCTTTCACATGTGCGTGGGGAACCTTCTATTGGAATGTTATGCCATTCGGACTCAAAAATGTGAGAGCTACATACCAAAGAGCAATGACATCTATTTTTCATGATATGATGCATAGAACAATGGAGGATTATGTTGATGATACCTTGGAAAAATCCATGATTAGAACTGAACATCTAATAGACTTGAGCATGATCCTCGACAGAATGGAAAAATTTAGTCTTCGACTAAATTCCAAAAAGTGTGCTTTTGGAGTCACTTCTGGAAAGCTCCTAGGATACATCATCTCCAAGAAAGGTATTGAGGTCAATCTAGCTAAGGTGAAAGCTATCATAGAGATGCAACCTCCCAAGAATATCAATCAAATGCAAACTTTGCAAGGGAGAGTACAGTCCATCAGAAGATTCATATCACAGTTAGCTGACATATCACAACCTTTCACAAAGACATTACATAAAGGTGTGACCTTTGCATGGAATGAAGACTATGCAAAGAATTTTGATCATATCAAGAATTATCTCTCGAATCCTCCTATCTTAATGCCTCCTATTCATGGGAAGCCATTAATATTATATGTCTCCGCAATAGATACATCACTGGGGGCATTGCTAGCACAACATAATGAGAACAAGAAAGAAAGAGCCATCTACTATATCAGCAAAACTTTAGTGGCCCATGAGAAGAACTACTCAATGATAGAGAAGGCATGTCTAGCTGTGATCTTTGCATCGTAGAAACTGAGACACTACATGTTAGCTCATACTACTCATTTGGTAGCTAAAATTGATCCACTGAAATATCTCCTAAGCAAAGCTGCCCTCACAGGTAGACTAGCTAAATGGGTCATGCTCTTGAGAGAATTTGACATTGAATATGTTGAAAGAAAAGCTATCAAAGGACAGGTCATTGCTGATCAATTAGCTGAAGCACCACTGTTTGATGATACACCCATGCAAATGGAATTTCCTGATTCCTCTATCATGCACCTCTCTTCTAGAGCATGGTGGTTATTCTTTGATGGCTCCTACACACAGAATGGATCTGGAGTAGGCATATTGTTCATCACTCCTCAAGGATACTCGATACCCAAAGCATTTAGACTAAAGTTTCCTTGCACAAACAATATTGCTGAATATGAGGCACTTCTCAATGGTATGAAAATGGTAATACAGTGGAGAGTTACAGAGATGCACATCCATGGAGACTCACAATTGGTTATCCATCAAGTCAATGATGTGTACCAAACCAAAGATGAAAAGCTCATTCCTTACAACAGAATGGTAGATGATTTAAAGAAATACTTCATCTCTATCACATTTGAGCAAATACCTAGAACGGAGAATAAGGCTACCGATGCAATGGCGACACTATCTACTCTCTTACAGCAGCTCGAACATGAGCTATGCTATGAGTTCCTGGTGGAAGCCCTATCCTATCCTGCATATGACTCCCCTAAAACCCGCATGATCTGCACTGTTGTAGGTTATGACTCATCTCGCTACAAAAATCCATTCTCCTATCTCCATGACCAAATCATCCCTGAGTCCTTTAACCGTTTTGAGAAATGAAACCTTATCCGATCTGCATCCCGATATGTCATCATTGGTAATGATCTATACAAATGAGGTCTAGATGGTACACTGCTTAGATGTTTAGAACGAGAAGAGTCTCAACGTGCATTAGAGGAAGTCCACGCGGGTATATGTGGATCGCACTCAAATGGTTTAACGTTAGCTTGAAAACTTATTAGGGCTGGGTACTATTGGCCTGAAATGGAGAAAGAGGCTATTAAATTTGCTAAAAATTCTCAACAGTGTCAAGTACATGGCAACTTGATTCATGCTCCAGGGAGAGATCTAATTCCCTTTACTACACAATGGCCTTTTCAACAATGGGCATTTGATCTCATAGGTGCTATCCATCCACACTCTTCTAATGGACATACCCATATAATCACAGCTACAGATTATTTTACAAAATGGGTAGAAGTTGTTCCTCTAACACAAGCAATGGGGAAACAGATCTCTATGTTCATCCTGAACTACATCATT
Organism: Chamaecyparis obtusa; assembly: GCA_027943335.1. Taxonomy (NCBI): domain Eukaryota; kingdom Viridiplantae; phylum Streptophyta; class Pinopsida; order Cupressales; family Cupressaceae; genus Chamaecyparis; species Chamaecyparis obtusa. The sequence goes on from BSBK01003396.1 coordinate 2,081,693, forward strand.
TGCAGATATGGGATCCCTCATTCCATAGTCACAGACAATGGGGGACAATTCAAAAACAAGGACCTAGATGACTTATGTGCCAAATTCAAGATTACTCAACATTGGTCATCTATCTACTATCCTCAAGGGAATAGACAAGTTGAAGCTTCAAACAAAAATCTCTTGAAGATCTTGCACAGAACAGTAAACAAAATCGGTAGAGACTAGCATCTCATGATCAATCCAGCTCTCTGGGCATACAGAACTAGTATCAGAATGCCTACAGGGGCTACACCTTTCACTTTAGTTTATGGGTCTGAAGTGGTACTGCCTATTGAGGTTGAAATCCCATCACTCAGAATTAGAATGCATGGACTTATCACTGATGAAGACTGCAGAGTGTCTAGGTTACAAGAACTTGAATTACTAGATGAGCGCAGGCAAGCATCGTATGATCATCTCAGAGTGTATCAGAAAAGAATGTCTAGAGGCTACAACAAGAAAGTCAGACATAGAGAATTTCAAGTTGGCGATCTAGTGTTGAGAGAAAATCCTAAAAATCAATCACCTCAAGAACGCAAGGGGAAGTTCGAACCCAATTGGCTGGGTCCCTTTGTTATCAATGCTACTTTTGGCTCTGGTGCCTATCAACTCTCAATGACTGAAGGAGAACAGCTCTGAGAACCAATCAACGTTCTCCATTTGAAAAAATTTTACGCCTAAGGCATTCAATCTATGGTTAAATATCTTGAAAAAATCCTAAAAATCAGAAAAAGTCCTAAAAAAATGAACATCTTGGTGAAAACCTAGCAATAGGCACCTTGATGATTCACAAAAAAATCAGAAAATATCAAAAATTCAAAAAAAATCAAAAAATATCAAAAGTAAAAAAAAATTGAAAAAAACAAAAAAACAAAAAAGGGAAAAGAAAAGAAAAAGTGCCTTGGTGAAAACCTAGAAACAGGTGCCTTGGTAGCAAAAATAGAATCTTTGCCAAGATGGTGAAAACTTGGCAAACGGGTGCCACTTGTTCCAAATGCTCCATCTATCAGTGCAATCTTGATCTTTCCTAGCTTTCAGTCTTGCTTTAGTTTGTACATATCTCCCGGTTTGTTTCTGCATTTCTAATTTTCAATAAGTCAGTTTGTACACCAATTAGCTTGCGCGTCTATATCCTATCAATGTTCAAACTTGGGGCCAATCAGTGTCATATCCTATGGTCTCCCATGTATCTAAGATGGATCATATCTAGTTAAAGTCCTTTGAAGCTTCATGTGAGTCAGTCAGTCTGTCTTGTCTCCAGAAAGGATTTTGCATCTACAACAACAATCAAACATCAAAACAAACTGAAAACAATCTGTGCTTTTTACATTCTTTTATCTCCTTGTATGCTTACTGATTCGCATTGAGATTTTTTCATATTGTGTCCCTTCGAGCTCCTCAATGATGTCCTTTACAGGATTTAGAGAGTGATGACTAGGGGCATAATCTTTTCTTTGTTTTCTTCTTGTATGTGCAAATCTAACAACTTTGGAAATTTTGGATTGAAATGGTGTCCGACTGTAAGAGCCTCCATCTTGAATTGGATGGCCATGCATACCTCAACCATTGATACCCAAAAAATTCAAGAAAGTTTGATCTAACTATTGTCTTTTTGAGTGAGTTCTTTCTCCTACTGTAGAACGTGATCTTGCCTAAGGATGTGAATGATAAAGGGTCACTACGGGTAATTCACATTGGATTTAGAATGAACTCTTGACTCTTTGATGTGTTTGCCATGCAAGGCGTATTTAGGTCATCATGACATTTATGTTTTGATGCTTATACAAATTTCTATATCAAAATGGACATGATATTCAGGTCATCCTGGTGTTTATGCCTTGGTGCTTATATCTAATTCGACATTCTGAAAATAAAATCAATATTCATATATCCATGGTTGTTGACCAGTGGGTGTTGTATTGATTCCTGTGCATACAAATCGATATTCATATGTCTATGGTTTCATAGCTAGTGGGCATTGTATTGATTTATCTGGTTACCTAAAATTTCAATGATGATAACAAATTGACATATGATCAGTGAGTAGGTCCTAGGTCTTAGGTTGCATTTCATTTTGCATGTCTCTTTGCATTTTGCATGTTTGCATGATCTCACAATGATTCAATGAACTTCAATGCTTAAATGATTCTTCAAATCACATCTTCAAATCTAACAAGAGTCGAATCTCACACGAAGGTTCCTCCAATGAAACAGCAAGTAGAATCCTTTTTCGGGATCAAAATTGAAATCTGAGATCATTTATCTTATTCATTGCTTGCATAATCAACCTTCAATCATCATAGAAATCCAGTATTCAACTTAAATGATTATCTTCCATCAAACTATCAAAATTTCAACTTGGTCAACCATGGTCAACTCATGGTCAAACCTAGTCAAATTCGGTCTCTAGGACCTCCAAATGATGCAGAATGCATTCTCAGATGTGTATAACCACTTCTCAAATCAATTAACATGCTTCTAAACTCTCAACGCTGACTTTTCTTGTCAGATTTCAATTTTAATCCCGAAGGGGGCATGGTATTGCATATCATTCAAAGTCTGTAATCAAATTTGAAATCATATCTTTATGGAAATCATATCTTCATCAGTGATCAAGACAATCACGTCTAGTTACTAATTCATCAAAAAAGTCCTCATCGCTCGGGGCAAATCTATCATCACTTGGGGCATATCAGATTCATCAAGATCCATATCAATCTGGTAATCTCCTAATCTTGTAAACTGTATCAATTTTTGCAACCATCAGATCATAGTGTTCTTTCCTTGGTTCTTCGGCAACTGAAGGGTTTGGATGTGATACCTGCTAGTTCTGCTAAGACAATCGAGTCTAGAATGGGTCACTCACTTCTTTGCAATCCTAAGGTTTGGAATCAGGTGTTTTAACACTTTTTCGCAATCATAGGTTCATTTTCTGTTATAGTAAACATTATCTTTGGTCATTTAGGACCTATTATCTCCATATCAAATCAATATCAATCAGCTTCTGTCTCAATTTCAAACATCGGTTTCATATCTCTATCAAACACAGACTATCTTTGAACCACTGCGCTTCGCATAGTAATTCAAAGAGGGGCAAAATGTAATACCCCAAAAATGGGCTATAAGTTCATTAATCTCCTACATCTTCAATTCGAACAAAATCAACATCGAAGTCCTAACCTAAGGCACATCTGAACATCATCAAATCCAATTGATTATCTTATATTCTGCATCAGGGAATATTCCTAGTAATATTCCTAATCATCATAATTATCTTTAATTTTATAATTATTTGGCAATAAATCACATTTATCCTAAAATTTGATTAATTAAATATTTTGCATATTTAATTAGTTAGATTTAATATTTGCCACTTAATTGTTTAATTAAATTTAATTCTATCTATTATTAATTGTATTATTTAATTTTGACAATAAATCAAAATTCCTATGAATAATTGATTAAATTCTTATTTAATTAATTAAAGCATGTTGTCATTATTTAATAATATAATTTTTAATAAAAGTTTGATAAAATGATTGATTAACCCATAAATCAATTGTTTTATTTTTAAAAATCAGTTAAGTTGGAAATAAATCACTTTATTATTAAATTAATTCATAATTAAAACATGCACAATCATAAAAGCAAACAACTATCAATTATCAATTAAAGCTAAACTCTATTTTGAGTTAAAACTTAGCTTTTGCATGTTTTTGTGAGTTAATTATCCTTTATTTAAAAATAACTCAAAAATCAACCTGAGTTATTTGAGTGATTTATGGCTTTTTTTCCATGCACCTCCAAAGCCCTGGATTTCTATAAAATCAAGGCTCAGCTCTTCATAATTCATCTCATATTTTGCACAATCACGCTGGAGAATTGGAATTGAAGAATCAAAGCTCTTGTGAATCGACATCTTTGTGAGATCAATCTTAGTTTTGCATTCATATTGCATATCATTGTTAGATTAGTATTGCATATCAATTTTCAATAGCATTCATAGCATATCAATTTCATCTAGCATAGATTCATATCAAGTTTTCATTCTTATTGCATAGAAAATCCAAAAAAAAAAATAGATTAATTGCATTCAATCTCATATCTAGATCAATTGCATTCAAATCCTTCATTTAGGTGTCGTCTAGGTCACTGATCTCGATTACAATCTGAGAACATCAATCTCCCACCTATTAGAAGGTAGTAAATCACTTGTTAGATTAGATTTCAATTTTGCATGATTTTGATTATCACTAACCTCTAATATTTTACTGAGTGTTGTGTCTACAGATCAGGTACAATTTTCACACACACAAGTATGCTATCTAGATCTCAGTCATTTAGGAGCTCAGATTAGTGACCATAGATCAAGTCACTCTTGACTCCCTAATCAGTAAGTTGATAGCATTTGAATTGATAAATTTTGATAACAACTTACCCATACAAGAGGCTACTTTTAAGTCTTCTATTAACACCTCTTCCACCAAGAAAGGAAGAGAAACTAATAATAGATCTACTGGTAAGGTTGGAATTTTTTTTGAGAATCTTATCTTAGAAGAGATGGAGCAAGATGAGTTCAAAGTACTCATCGCTAGGATATTTCCCAGAGGAAAAGGGAAGTACAAAGGAAAGCTCCCACTAAAATATTTCTCTTGTAATAAGATAGGACATATTGTTGCAAGATGTTATGATAATGATAATAAAGATAAGAGTAACTGATTCAAGAACAAAGAAAAGAAGGAATGCTATCTTGCAGAAGGAGTCATAGACAACAAATCTGAAGACTCTAAAGATCTAGAAATTGCATTTGTTGCAATAAAAGAAGAAAGACCTATAATAAGAGAGATGGCACTTATCTCAAGATCTCATCATCATGATGAGTGGATCATTGACAATGGATGCACTCACCACATGACTAGTGATAAGAACAAGTTCATCAACTTAAATCTCAATAATGGTGGATCGGTAACCTTTGGTAACAATGCCCCCTTCGCTATCAAAGGTAAAGGCTCTATTGCACTCAACAATGATGTTATATGTGAAGATGTGTACTGGGTAGAAGGACTTAAGTACAATTTAATGAGTGTTTCTCAACTAAACAATAAGGGGTTCCTATTGGAATTCGAGCAAGGTTCTTGTATTGTCAAGAACCAATCAAGAGCTCATGTTGCTACCGGTAGACAGAGTAAAGGGAATATATTCTATCTGGACTCAATGGAAGGAGCCTACCTCATAGCATCAGCCAAAGGAGAAACAAACAAGATCTGTCTTGCAACCAAAGAGAACAATAGTTGGTTGTGGCATAAGAGCCTCTGCCACATAAACTTTGACAGTATTGTCAAAGTGAGCAAGAAGAAATTAGTAAGAGGACTTCTTGAGATTACAAAAACCTAATAGAGGTATTTGTAAGGATTTTCAGTTAGGAAAGCTGATAGGAACAAGTTTCAGTAGAAAATATTTTTTTGCTGAAAATGTTCTAGATCTTGTACACACAGACTTGTGTGGACCTATGAGAACAAAGAGCTACTATGGAGACAAGTACTTTATGCTTTTTGTAGATGATTTCTCAATAATTATGTGGACACTCTTTCTTAGATAAAAATCGTAAGCCTTTCACATGTTAAAGATCTACAAGGCTCGAGTGGAGAAGGAGACTGGTAAAAGCTTAAAGTGTCTAAGGTCAGATAGAGGAGGTGAATACACCTCTCAAGAGTTCACTCTCTACTATGAGGAAAATAGAATAAAAGGTAGTTATCTACACCAAGGACTCCTCAGCAAAATGGAGTAGCAGAAAGAAGAAACATGACACTAATTGACTGTGTGAGAACCCTAATGATTCAGAAGGATGTCCCTCATCACTTTTGGAGAGAAGCTATTAGCACTACTATATACACATTGAAACAAGTTCAAGTCAAGAAAGGAACCGATAAGACTCCCTATGAATTATGTTTCGATCACACTCCTAGTGTACGCTACTTCAAAATTTTTGGTAGTAAGTGTTACATTAAAAGAGATATGTATTCTGCCAAGTTTGAGTTGAAGAGTGATGAAGGCATATTTTTGGGTTATTCTACCAAGAGTAAAGCCTACTAGTGTCTGAATAAGAGAAAATGAAAAATAGTAGAAAGTATCAATGTAAAGGTTGATGAATATTCAGAAACAAAGGGGAAGATCAGTCATAATAAACATGACAGTATGGAGGATTATAATGCTGAAAATAATTTAGAATTCAATGAAATAACTACTGAAGATGAAAGAGAAGAACATGAAAATAGACCTCTAGAGCATGATGTTGTACCTAAAGAAGATAGACCAACTCAATATGATGAACAAGAAGTTTTTCATGACCATGTTGAAGAAATTGCTCAACCGAAAGAACTAGACTGGGAATAGAGACTGGTTCTTCCAAGGTATGTCACATATCACTCAACTGATAATATTATTGGTGACAAACATGCAAATGTCTTGACTAGGAAAAAGGCTAGAGAAAATATCTATTTATTTTCTTGTATAGAGCCCAAAACCACCAGGGAGGCTTTGGAAGATGAAAATTGGGTCAAGGCTATGGAAGAAGAGATTGCGCAAATAGAGAAGAATGAAACATGGATTCTTGTGCCAAGACCACATGACAAGAATGTCATTGGGACAAAGTGGGTCTACAAAAATAAACTAAATGAAGAAGGAAAAGTGATATGGAACAAAGCAAGACTGGTCTGCAAAGGATATGCATAGGAAGTTGGACTAGATTATGGTGAAACTTTTGCACCTGTGGCTAGATTGGAAGGAGTGAGAATTCTTCTTGCTTATGCTACTCACAAAAAGTTCAAAGTATACCAGATGGATGTAAAGTCTTCATTTCTAAATGGAATACTGGAGGAGGAAGTTTATATTGAATAACTAGAAGGCTTCATATCCACACAAAAGAGTGTTATGGTTTGTAAACTCAAGAAGGATCTATATGGGCTAAAACAAGCCCCAAGGGTATGGTATGAAAGACTACATTCATACCTCCTGACAATAGGATTCACAAGAACCAGGGACAACAACAACATGTATCTCAAAACTGGAAAGGAAGGGAACCTGATTCCTAAAATTTTTGTGGACGACATTACCTTTGGAGGAGATGACAAGATGAGCAAGGCCTTTGTTGAAGAGATGAAGAAAGAATTTGAAATGTCTATGATAGGAGCCATAAAATTCTTCATTGGACTACAAGTCCATTAGCTAAAGGAATGCATTTTTATTTCTCAGTCCAAATATGTACAAGAAATTCTTAAAACCTTTGGGCTAGAAGAATCCAAACTGGTTGTTACACCTATGATAACTAACCTCAAGTTATCAAAGTAAGATGATGCAAAAGAAGTAAATGAGACACTGTATTGGTCTCTGATAGGCAAATTATAGTATGCAGTACATAGTAGGTTGGACATAGCACATGTAGTAGGTATTGTAGCAAGATTCTTTGCTAATCCAAAAGAGACACACCTAATAGTAGTGAAGAGGATTTTCAAATATCTGAAGGGCACTGAAGAGTATGGCCTATGGTTTCCTCACAAGGGAGGCTTCCAAATAAAATTATTCACTGATGTAGATTGGGCTGGTAATATTGATGACAGAAAGAGCACGAGTGGTGGTGTATTCTTTCTTGGAGAGAGAATTGTGTCTTGGACAAGCAAGAAACATAACTGCATTTCACAGTCCATAGCAAAAGCTGAATATGTTGTTGCAGCAATAAATTGCATAAAGATCATCTGGATCAAACAACTACTTGAAGGAATCCAAGAGAAGATACCTGACCGATTACAATTTACTATGATAGTACAAGTGCAATAAACATATCCAAGAATCTTGTCATGCACTCAAAAACAAAGCATATTTCTATCAAGTATCACTACTTGAGAGAATAGGTACAAAATAAATAAGTAAGATTGGAGTGTGTTCCCACAAAAGAATAGATTGCTGACATATTCACAAATCCATTACCAAAGAGTACATTTGAGTATCTCAGAGGTAAGTTAGGGGTGATACCCCTTCCTAATCTTTAGGAAATAGGAAAACATGTTCATCAATTCATTATGCTTCAATAGAGGAATCAACCTCATCTTTACTGAATTGATGAATAAGACTGTTGCTCGAAGGGGGAGAAAATTTCTTTAAGGTAGTCTTTTTGACTAGCCTTTGGAATTATTGTTAAAGGGGGAGATTATGACCAAACACCAGTGTGAACTGGTAGTGTCATTATTTGTTATGGTTTTTTCCATCAATACCAAAGGGGGAGATTGTTGGCATTATGGGATGGTAACCGGTAAGATTGTAACCGGTACATGGTGAAAGAGATATTGTCATTGATTTGCAAAGAGGTGTTGATATTTGTGACTAAGGACACTAATACTAGATCTGTGAAGAAAATATAGGTACAACTGACAACAACAAGTATGAGGAGAGACTCAACAAGTGAAAGAAGGGACTAGTTTGGCAACTAGTGACACTGTGCATGAAAGAAGAGACTATATTAGATCATCAATGCAACCAGTCACTGAGAGAGATGCAACTAGTAACCAGCAACATCAACTGAGGAAAGGATGCAATTGGTATAGCTAGAGGAAGGGAAGATGATAGGTCAAAGCTCATACCTATGTATAACTTAAGGATCTTTACCGATCAAATGAAGATCTCATCATGATAGGTTAACCGGGGAAAGTCATAGTCAAGACACAGTTATCTAACTCTTTGACTGGGATTTACTGCACTAAATCTAGTAGACTATGAGTTATCAAGATGATTGGTACGAGATGCGATTGAAGTTTTTAATGCTGGAGTTTGTGGCATAAAATCATGGAGATATCTCTTGTAAAGGAAAGCTTCTAACATGCATCTATCATTTTCTTTCATCAAGAAGATAAAGCATAGCATGCATCAGATGTTTCCTCAGTGAACTAATACTCAACTAGGTGATGGATTCAAAGGTGATCTTTAAATAGGTCATGCATGAGAAAAGCAATTAGGGCAAGAAGTTTATATTCTTCTGCCTAACAAGAATATAGTTTTCCCTCATTCTGCCAAATTAAAGAGTGAACCTATATGTTGAAGAAGCTAAAGTGAAGAGAGAAGAGAAGAAAGAAGAGTGGGAAGAGGAGCACAACAACAAAGGAGAACATACCTACAACAACCAGTGATGTTTCTCAGTTGAGTATAATAGAGATCATATTAGGCTAAGCAAATCCATTTTTAAAAGGTCAAATCCTCTATTGTTCTCTAACAATTACAATAGAAAAATCCTAGTATTTTGGGTGGACATTAACAAGTCCCTTGTACTAAATCCCTTAACTAGGTGACATCTGTTTAGGTGTTCTAAGTCCTCTAACCAGGCAAGCTCTAATAGGCCTTATTATATCAAATCCCTTAATCAAGTCGCATCTAACTAGGCGCTTGTAATCTTTTAACAAGGAAGGCTCCTAACAGGGCGCACTTCAGAAGAGTGCAGAATTTGTGAGGTTTCCTCACACCGTGGTTTTCTCCTGATTTGGGTTTCCATGTGATAAATCTAGTGTTGCTTATTGATATATTTATTGATGCTATTTTTATGCTAGAATCTATTATGCTTATAGTTGTAGTATACTACATCAGATTTGTTTTAATGTTTTTATAGGTGCTGATTCACCCCTCCCCTCTCAGCACCGGTTGGGATTGTTAGAGATATTATGAGATTAGATAGTTTTAGGTGTCTCCATGTTTTCAGATTAGATTTTTCTAGTGCCTCCATTCTTTGTAAACTTGAAAAGAAATGATGATTAAAGAGTGCAATATTTGTTTTAGCTCATGTAGTTTTTCTAAGATATTAATATAAAATTTCAAGTGATAGCATAATAAATAAAATAGTGATGAATTGTAAACAAAGTGTAATGCCCAAATATTCTCAATTTTCCTTAGCATAATATTTAAGATAAATCGATGGTTCAACATCGAAAAGGGGTAACCATAATAGTCGGGTCCTATAAAATTCTTATCACAAGTATGATTAAATTTCCTAATCTAGGAAAACAAAATGCAGAATAATCCTATTAGTCTAGGATCTAACAAATCCTTGTTTAGGGTTCTAATAATATCACCAAAACATCACTATGGTATAACCATATAATACATCATCAAAACATTACTCATCCTCCTCATAGGAGTTACTAGAATCATCACATCAACTATTAATTTAATCCAAGATAAACTTAAGACTTAACACATAACTAATTTGGCATTTACATCTCGACTTCTTGAATCTAATCCTTTTGACAAAAGTACTCAATGGAACCTTAATAGTCTAGCTGGATCTATGATCCATAGGGTAGCATACTACATCCAAGATTCACTTACACAATTAATAACCGAAAGATATCACCTCTGTCATTGCAACACTTAGTTGATAGGTACTGATATGAAGGTACAATATATAGGTCTATCCTGAGGTACAATTCCATTAGGGATTTACCAATCATCTAGATACTAAAAAACCCCTTAATCCTCTGACATCGAAGTGTCGAGGAAAAGGTGGAAATGGGGTGGGCCTTACACAAAGTTGGTAATCAAATTTGTGAGCATTGAGTGACATATTTTCAAGGAATTTAGGAGATAAGGAGTGATATATTGAGGGATAACATAAGGGAAAGTTGATTTATATACTATTACTTTTTTACGGTTAAAAAAAAAAATGGCTCTGCTCGCGAATAAGGAAGTTAGGCTCAAGGAAAAGGAAGCTTAGCCTGCGAATAAATAGGAACACTTATGAAGTCTTACTGACAGCAACAGGAATTTTTTCTGCAGCATAGAGTCACTTGATAAGCAAATAGATTTCTTTTGGCAAACAAAATATGTAGCATTTTATCGATTTGGTAGTAGAGAAAGGCCCAGAATTCAACGGAACCCTAGTTCTCTTTCTAAAGACAAATAGAGTTTTCAAACATCTCTAATATCAGAGGATTGGAAACCTGCGTTTCTTCAAAACTCCAAAAGAGCAAGAAGAAAGAAGAATCAATTTTTTTTTCCCTCTAACAATGTTTGCACATTCCAGATCCCTCTTAGGAATCAGTTTGATCACCTTCAAAATAATAACCTAGACCAGAGAGTCAATCACTAGAACATGCCCTTCTATTCTCCTCCACATCGACGCCCAAATCTAGGTTATAAAAATGAGTATAGGATGAAAACAAATCCCATTCACATCGCTCAACCTTATACTCCACCTTACAAGAGGAATCAAAATAAAATCAAAAAAATTCGTAACCCATTATGCTCAATGGTTTCATCTGATAAATACACACCACCCCATCAAAGGCCTAGTCTGCATAACAGGGATGGAGCAAAAACCATTAAAGGGCTTCGAATTTTTATAGAGGGACTATGGAATCAATGCAATACTTTTGGGCTTTTTGGGAAATGGTTCAGTGCCGGGAAGGCTTTCACGGGTATTAAGGATTGGCTTCAATCAGCCTGCAAGTCACAAGTAAGTATAAATTTTCTCTTGAATTATTGTTTCTATCTTGAATGTGAGGATTTATCCATTAGACAAACTTTTAAATGAAGCACAAATTTTCTATCTAGGGCACACAGTCAAATTTTAAAAATGGATACCCAATTTTACAGAGAATATCTTTAACAACACTGAAACTCCAAAATGGATCAAAATTCCTAATGTGTCGGTAGAATTATTACACAGTAGAATTATTTATCAAATTGGGGAAATCTTTGGAGAAGTTATGGGTCTTGAGGAGAACTATATGGACTCCTCAGAGGTTCAAATCTTGATTAAATCCTCTGACTTATCTCATAACCCAAATGCTATTAACTTCATAAGCAACAAATCCTCTTATCATCTGCTAGTGAAACATTTTAGAGAAGACATTACAAAAAATATTCTCTTCTTCTCACAGACAAAATTAGATAGAAAGAGAGTCTTGAATACATCAAATCTTAAAGAAATTCTGGAATAGGAACCAACAAAATCTCACAAACTGAATAAAGGTCTAAAATTAAATATAGAAGGAGAAAGGAGCTACCCTAGGTTCCTGATATCTATAGCAGAGCTGCCCAGAATTATGTTCAACAAGGTTTTAGGAGGTTTCTGCTTTATAGACCCCATCAGCAAACAGGTTAAGGAACATCAAAATATGAAACATCCCCCTCTAAAAACAAATGGCAACAATAGAACATCCAATCAAAATAGTCTCTCTACAACAAACAAAAAAAGGATGAAGAGCTGATATTAGGAGGAAGTGTTTCTTTTGAAGAATTTCAAGTTATAGGAAAGGGACCTGAAATCAACAAAAGCTCAAAATAAAAATCTTTAGGGGGATTATTAGAAGCTAATAAGTTCTCGACAACATACAACCTAAGGAAAAACATGGATTTGGTCCAAGAAAACATTGGTTTTTCACTCTCATCAGATGATGAATCTAGTGACCCTGAAGAAAACAATAGAAGAAAAGGCATACTTATTGAAGAATTAATGAAAGAAGATACATCCTTATCATTCCATGACATCTTAGAAATGACAGCAATATCCCCATAAAGAGGATGTGATAATGTCACCGAATATTATGACTTAGATGAGGCAAGACTCAATGAAAACCAAGTCCTGATTTTTAATCTGACTCCTTTAAATGTCAAAAAACTAGACTTTGAAGAAATCAAGAACCAACATAAAGTAAGCATTACTTATGAGGAGGAAAATGAAATCAAGGATTTTTTGGGTTTTAACATAGGAAGTTTAGAGAGGCAGGAGGCAACCAAAGACATAAATCCTGAGTGTATTCCTCAAACCAAGGGCACATAAGCTAAGGAGATGGAAGAAGTCCCCACAAATAGCCCCTCCATGGGCAAGATGGTGGTCAACAAATGCTTAGCTCCAAACACTAGGAAAATCCACAATGAGGATCAGTCAGAAAATTCAAAAAACTTGAAATCTGAAAAAGAAAAAATTGATGAAGAAGTTAATATAATAACAAATTATATAAAGGAAACATTACTAGAAGAACTGATGGATGAGATTTGGAACCCAAAAGAGGATGAGCATCAAGAGAAACTCCTTGAGGAGATCATTGATTTGAACAGTGTTAACTCAGAAATTCCTATAGAAGAATTATTAATTAATTTGGAAGAAAAAGAGATGAAAGAGTAGGTTTCTCTAGGCATAGCACAAACTATTGAAAGCAAGACTTCCCCGGATTATGCAAAAAAACCAAAGAAAAGAGGAAGAAGACCCAATGCTGAATTAAGAGGCTTGGCAGGGGAAGCTATGGGACAGGTGAAGATAACGTCTATTCTAAATGCTGAGAAGGGGAAGAGCCTTCCCACAGCACCATGAATGTCCTTTCTTGGAATGTTAGGGGTATGAACACCCCTAACAAGCAACGTTTAATTAAACGTTGCATCAAAATTCACAACCCAGAGATTATGTTAATTCAAAAAACTAAGTTGGATAATTTGGAAATAAACAATTTTAAGAAGAAATTAGGATTAAGGGAAATTGAAGCCTCGACGGCTAAAGGAGAATCAGGGGGCCTACCAATTATTTGGGATCCTTGAAACATTTTAATAAACATTTCAGAAAGAAGACAATATTGGATGAGTGGAATGGTCATAAACTTTAGACTTAATCTAACTTTTAATTTAATAAATGTGTATGGGCCTATTCAAAACAAAGATAAACTTAGAGTTTGGAATGAGATAGGCTCATAACTAGATCAAACAAAGGATACACTTTGCTTTCTAGGAGGGGACTTTAATGTAATAACTAAGATTTCTAAGAAAAAAGGTGGAGCAAGTTCCCTTCCAATAGCAGCTAGAGACTTTATACAATGGAGAGACAACAACTCCCTCCTCGAATTTCCAACAGAAGATAACTCCTTCACATGGAATAATAGAAGACCAGGCTTCTACAACATTGCAGAAAAATTAGATAGATTCTTCTTTAAACGGAGCTTATCCAACTAGGATATTTCACTTACCGCTAACATCATTCCTTTATCTAGATCAGACCATTACCCAATTACTCTCAATATCTTAACACAAACTAGACCAAAAAAAAGTGCCTTTAAATTCGAACAAATATGGCCAAGGGATCTCGAACTCCTAAAATTAATAGAAACCTAGTGGTTAGAACCCCAGATTGAGGGTTCTAAGATATATAGATTAGTAAAAAAACTCAAATGGATTAAAAAAAAATTACTGGAATGGAATTCATCTAAGTTTGGCAACATCTTTGAAAAGAAATTAGACCTTGAATCTGAACTAGGTATAATCAACTCCCAAGTTATTAAAGATGGGATGAATGATGACCTTTATCATAAGGAGAAGGGTTTACTAAAATATTATGAAGAAATCCTAGCTAGAGAAGAAATTTTTTGGAAACAAAAATCAAGAGAAACTTGGCTAGAAGCATATAAAAATACTAATTTTTTCCACAATAGCACCAAACAGAGAAGAATTGCTAACAGGATCTCCTGCATCAAGAACGAGGAAGGTGAAATTTTTGAAGATCCCAAAGACATAGAAAATGAGGTAGTAAACTACTTTGATAACATTTTAAATAATAGGGAGACATCAAATCTAGGAAGTCAAAGAGAACTTCTCAGGAATATACCTAAAGTCATAACTAAACAACACAACCAAATGCTTACAGGCAAATTTACAATAAATGAAATTCATTTAGCCTTAATGCAAATGAATCCAGATTGTTAGGAATAAGGTGTCTCAACCTTGGATAATTCCTATTCTTATTATTTGTTTTGTAAAATGTATTTCTTGCAAATAATGTAATTAAGTGTGAGTGTACATGTCTAGTTGGCATGTTGATGTCACTCCACTTGATGTGTCGGCATCTTGAATTGTGTGTAAGGAGATCATGGTTGAAATGGTTATGATGGATTCCTATGACACGTAAGAGCTATGTCTGGAAGATTCAATGACAGGTGAAGACATGTGGCAACTGATAAAATTGAGTACTATACACTCTTCCCAATCGAGTTCCTTTTTTCTTGGAGAATGGTAAAACCCTAATACGGCTATCTTTGGAAGTTTCCCTAAAAAAGGAAGCGCATGATATAAGCATTTTTAGGGTTGTGAAGAGATGAGAAGTAAGTGTATTGTTGAAACGTTTTATGCTATCGTGATTTGTCTTCAAGAGTTGGAAAAATCTTCTGAAAGAACTTGCATTGCAAGTGTATTGTAAATTGTAATAGTTTTGATTAATACACTGTGCAGGTTTTGGAGTGCTGGGGTTTTTACCGAAAGGTTTCCCCAAGGTAAATCATTGTGTCATTCTCTATTTTCTGTATGCATGGTATATGGCTGCAATATCTTTGTTAAATTAGTTAACGAATCTAAAATTGTAAGGATTTAAAAGAATTTGCACAATACTTTCCTTTAGAGATTAGTGTAGGAAGTTGTTTCTGCACTTGAGTTTCCTTACACAGATAAATCCCTAGGATCGGATGGATTCTCAGCTATTTTCTTTCAGAAGTGCTAGTACTTCATAGGTGAAGAAGTCACGGGAGCATTAGAGGGGGCTAGAAATTCAGGAAGAATTCTTAAACAAGTTAACAATACTTTTATCGCTCTTATACCAAAAAAAGAGAAACCTTCGAGTCTCAATGATTTTAGACCTATAGCCTTATGTAATACCTTATATAAACTGTTTACTAAAACTATGGCCCTTAGACTTCAAAAACTTCTCCCCTTGATTATTAGTGAAGAACAGACAAGGTTTGTTCTGGGAAGATCCATCTTTGATGGGGTAATCATAGCACAGGAGGCCATTCACTCCATCCTTAAAAATAAAGACCCCAGTATGCTTATCAAATATTAAGAAAGCATATGATAAGGTAGATTGGAGATTTCTATGTAAATGTATGGAAGCTTTTGGCTTTTCCAAAAGCTGGATTAACTTAATTTTTGAGTGTATATCTACTCCTATGATTTCGGTCTTAGTAAATGGAACCCCAAAAGGTTTCTTTGGCATCTCTATAGGACTTAGACAAGGAGATCTGATCTCCCCTTTCCTCTTTATAATCATGGCCGAAGCTTTAGGAAGGATAGTGTCTGAGGAAAGGAATTATAAGACAATAGAGGGACATCACCAATGACTTGGAGCCTACCACTCATCAACATTTTGTTGATGACACTCTTTTATACGGAGCAAGCAAAAGAAGGGATGCCAGATCCTTTAAAAGGATTTTAGAAACATACTCAAAAGCTTTTGGACAACAAATCAACCCGGATAAATCAAAAATATTTTTTTTTCATATTGATACAAGAACTAAAGATGACATATGCAGAATCCTCAACTTCAAGGAAGGTAAGCTTCCTTGTAAATATCTAGGTCTCCCCCTAGTTAAGGATAACAGGGCAACAAATGTATGGGACCCCATTATATACAAGATTAAAAACAAAATGAGCTCATGGAAAGGAAGATGGTTGTCCTCAGCTGGAAAAACTACCATGGTAAGATCAATATTGGCTGCAATACCAATTTATCATTTATCATGTATACACTTACCTTCAAATAAAAAATCTGAAATCACAAAGCATTTAAGGACATTTCTTTGGCAAGGAAGCAATGAAAATAAGAAAATTCTACTCATATCCTGGGAAAACATTTGTAAACCTAAAGAGGAGGGAGGAGTGAGCATTAAAAAATTAGGGGATCAAGGGAAGGCCCTAGGGGCCAAATTACTATGGAGGCTCTTTAGAAACCCTGAGGCAAAATGGGTGAAAATACTAATTCAAAAATACTTGAAAGATGGTTCACCCATAAATATCTTTAGAGAAACCCATCCCCCAAAAGGATCAAGGATATGGAATTTTATGATGGAATGTAGAATCATTATTTTGGAAAAATTAACTTGGTGCTCGGGTCTGGGGGAGGAGGTACTATTCTGGGATGACTCATGGGGGGGTTATGAGGTAATATCTAGGAAATTAAATAACCTAGCCCTCATAAATTCATTAAAGGAAAAGATTGGTCTCAATCTCAAAGACTACCTCATCCTTAAGGATGGGAATTGGATTTGGAAATCCTTGGAAGAATATGGGATCTCGGCTTCGGATGAATCAGAAATCAAGGATATTCTTAAAAATAGAAAAATATCATTAAACAACTCAATAGATAAATTAGTGTGGGATGGATCAAAAATAGGGGAATACAACACAAAAGATGGATACAGGATCATCTCCCAAAGTTATAACAAACCAAAAATCTCTCTACCAATCCACTTGTGCTGGGGTAAGGAATGGTCTCTAAAAGTAGGCTTTTGCACTTGGTTAGCTATGAATTACAGACTTTTAACAACTGATCATTTTAAGAAATTAGGCTTTTCAGGTCCAAGTAGATGCCTGCTATGTGAAGAAGATGAAGAGGATGGAGACCACTTATTTCTAAATTGCCCCTTCACAAATCAATGTTGGAACTAGTTGCAAGGGAACTTAGGATGGTTCTCATCCTTTCCCCAATCTCTTAAGGCCATGCTGCAAGCATGGCCAATCATCAAACAAAAGAGCATTTTTGCAAATCTATGGTCTCTTTCCCCATCTATATTAATATGGGAAGTTTGGAAAGAATGTAATAGAAGAATCTTTAGAGAAGAAAAAATGGAATGGGAACAACTATGTAATAAAATTGAAGCAGCAATCATAGAAAAGATGAATAGTAATACACTCAAAATCCTGAAAATAGATCTAAGGATGAGTCAGTGGGATGGAAGAATGAGGGGAAAATGGGAAGGTTTAGTCTTACCACCTTTTATAGGGGAAAATCCTCATAATTCATCGTAAAAAAGAAAGGAATGCATGTGGAAACCTCAAAAGAATTATTGGTACAAACTTAATTTTGATGGGGCATCCATAGGAAATCTGGGAATTGTAGGCATTGGATACAGCATACACAACCATGAAGGTAAGGAAATTGCAGCACTTGCAGCTCCTATAGGAGAAGAAACAAATAATTGGGCAGAACTTTACACTTTAATAAAGGGTATTAAAAAATGTGCTTCCCTGGGATTAAAGCACTTAGAAATTGAAGGTGATTCTGCAATAATTATTAATGCACTAAGGAAAAAAGTAACTCCAAATTGGAGATTAAACTCCCTCCTCTCCCAGGCTTTGACCCTATGTGATTCCTTTCTAGAAATATCAATTAATCACATTTATAGAGAAGGTAACAAGAGAGCTGATGAACTAGCTAACTTAGGAGCGGATGGGATCTCTTTGACATAATTGGAAAATGCAGACATAAAAGTTAAATGAGTTACAACCCTAGATGTTTAAAAATCTAAAATCCTATTTACTAACAAAGTTAGAATCTTAACCAAAAGCGGACTTCTCTCAAGCTCTTTAATAGAAAAGTGAAATATTGAGTTTGATCTCTTTTAGATGGGATTGAGGAAAGCACCCAGCAACCACCTAAGGGTAGTTGGATTAAACTTTACAGTGATTTGAATTCCTAAAGAAATATGAGAATGGTTAATGGGAAAGAACTAGAAGCAAATGAAGCCTCTATTCGAGTGGATACTGAGAATTTGGGTAGGGATGTATACTTTAATCAAAGGATCTCAAAATGATGCTTTCCTGGGATTAAAGCAATTAGAAATAGAAATAGATTTGGAAATCATTAACAATAATCAAGCACCACTGGTAATAAAACTACCTATTTCAAGTAGCAAATCTATGAAGTTCCTTTCCAGAAGGGCCAATTAATCATAAACATTAGGAAGAAGAGAATGGAAGTTATAGCTAAATTAGAAGGAGAAGGGATTATTATATCATAATTCAAACTTTTATCCTTAGACTAGAATCCGTTCCAAATCTAGTATTCAGAGCTTTAAAATGTTAGCAATATTTATCGATTAGAGTTCAAACCTTTTAAAGAATTCTTAAGCATCTCACCCCTAAAATATAATATATTCTATTTAAAGCAGACAATCTCCCCTCTAATACTTTGTTCTCAGGGAGAAAGCTCAAAATAATATATTTAAATTAATCTCGCATAAAGAAAGCATCCTACTACGGGCATAGGTACTCTACCTCAATGTCATCATCTTAGGTAGGAACTCCATTGGATCAACTATTAATTAGAGGCTATCATTACCTACCGAAGCTCACCAAGTAATTTCACCTTAATGAGATTAAGTTGAGATACAACTATCTCCACGAGATGATGTACGTATTAATTATGAAATTTCATGGTTCGTATTTTCACAAGCCTTTGGACTTCACATCAAAATTAAGCTAAATTCAGAGTATTTCTCAGCTTTGTTTAGCTTTAAGAAAGGAATTGAAGTTATATTCCCACAAAAAACTTGCCGAAAACAAGAAGGCTCTACTTAGAGTTTCCGCGCAAACATGGAATCTAGGATTATCACTTTTCATATTAAGGAGAATAGGCAAATGGCATTTCGAGGAGCAGTAAAGCCAAAAAGGCTGAATATAATCTTGAAGCCTCTATCAGACATAGTTTGAAAGGCATTGATCAAAGGGCTAGGAGAGGAACACTTTGACTATGACTTTACCGTTCGAGTAAATGGGCAGGTTATTGGATTGTTCATATCCTTGGCAATTTTTAATGGTACTGATAAAGAAAGAGTTATCAGGGAAACAAGATAAATCTTTGAGGAAGAACTCCTACTGGGTTTGGAGAAGGTAGTTCACGGAATAGACAAAAATCTAACCATTTCTTTCCCAGAGCTATATATGAAGAAGGATTTGGAGGCCCTCCCTGCCATACCTAGCTTCCAAAGGCTTCTAATTCTCTTTTTCAAAGATGAAATGAAGTTTGATGAACTTTGGCCTTCAATGAGGAAGAATCTAGACTTCCTTATAGCCACGGTGCTTAAGGAGGAAGTAGACCTCAATGAAGTTCTCAACTACTAGCGAGCGGAAGGATTCGAGGTCCCACTGGAAATGGACATGACATCGCCAAGTAATATTAGGGTCATAGCACCGCTAGTCAAAAGATCATCAAGGGAATACAAAGCAAAGCCGGAGGAAATTATCATCGTCCACAAGAAAGATGCTGATTGGAACTACAAAATCATCCGTAAAGACTAGCAGGACATGTTAAAAATTCAATTGTTACTATTTCTTTTTTATCTTTCAAATGATGCCCTTTTAAACATTTTAGTATGGTTCTCGGATATTATAATGGTTTAAAATAGAAAAGACAATAGCAGGTATGGATTAGTCATGTTATATTTCAGACCTTTAATATATATATAGCATAATAATTATATATTCATGCAGTTTGTCCCCTAGGATTTATTTTTCCAAGAATTTAGTCTTTATTTTCCTCCGTATATAACAATTTGGGCCTTAGATTTAGCTAAATTTTTCTGTTATATGGCATATTTCTTTCATAAATTATGATTCTCATCACTTAATAATACTTCAATTTTATAGAAGGCTTGTGCCTTTGGTGAAATGGTGGGGCTTCTTGCCTATAGTGCCTACAACCAAGGTTCAAGTCTCCATAGGGTCACTCTCTACTGTGGTTCTTAATTGAGAGTTGTTGACTTTGACCCTTGGTGAAATAGTGGGGCTTCTTGCTTGTAGTGCTTACAACCAAGGGTTAAAGAATATTATTGGCTTCTGCCTATTGCCCAAAATTTTGGGGGGAACACCCCACAACGCAACGGTAAGTTGCGAGCCTCTCAATTGGGAGGTCTTGAGTTCAAGTCTTCTTGAGCCCCTTGTTGATCTTGGCTTTGGCCTATTACCTATCAAAAAAAAAAAAAACTTCAATTTTATAGTTTTTCCTTTCGAGTTCTTTTAGGGCTGGATTAAAATCATCTTAATCCTCTTCCTGTTTTCCACAAGATAGTTTGTTTTTCCAGGTTTCTTAAGCCCTTTGTTTCCTTCTAATCTAGTATTAATTTTTACTTTATTAGTCTTTTAATTTTTTTGCTAGGTTAAGCAATTGGTAAAAATGGTATTATTCAGTTCTTACTTCAGGTCGTAGCTGAATCTTCTGATAGTAGTCACTTTAGTCTCATTCTACCTCCCCTTTTCCTTTTTTACGAAGTGTCTTTTGTCCTATAGAGGGCATAGGCTATTAGGGTAATGAGAATTTTGTCCTTTAGGTAGGATAGAATTTTTTTTTTAGACTTTTTGTCTCCCTTAAAGAATAGTAATCGCTTGAGATTCTTAATCCTTCTTCTTAAGGAGGAGGCTCTTTAATAGATAGTGAGGACTACATAGTTATCATCCTGTAGTCTCTAGTAAGCTAAGAAGATGTCATCCCCTATTAAGTTGAGAAGCTTTCATAAACAAATTGCCTTCGATGAGGCTATTTCCTCAAGCAGGATCAAAAAGATATTAATGATTAAGTTTAGTATTATTGTCAAAGTAGTTTCTGTGATTTTGGGTAGTGAATTTAAGGGAAATCCAAATAAATACAGAGTCAATACTGATATCCCAGTAATGTTCCTAGCCTCGGCCCTCCAAGTAGATCCTGATATTGAGACTATTGGAAACCTCTACAGAAGAATCTTCAAGAGAAGATATCTTAGGGATCTGGATAAAGTCTTAAAAAGCATCAAGATAGATTTAACTATTCCAAAACCTAACAGATATGAATGGAGTGCAGTGCCCACTTTTCCCATTCTTGAAGTAGAGGATTGGGATAGATACATTGAAGAAACTCCCTCCATCAGAAGGAATCTGGACTTTTTGTTTTTCTTTACTCATCTTTGTCCCCCCAGGAAGAAAATTGTATGAATGGTTTTATCGTGGAAGATGGTATAGGGCTTAAACTGGTAAGAGAAGATAAACACTCATCAACATCTTCTTACTCATCTAGCTAGGACAAGAAAGGTAATGCCATAGGGACAAGGAAGTCACAATGAAAGTTTCTCATATAAGGAATTAGCCCTATTTTTCTACAAATGATCAATTAAGAAATAAAGTATTAGCCAGGTCTGTTGATCAAACAAGGAATAAGGTATAAGGAATAAAATTTTCAGTCATCTAGGGCTTTTTCTGAATCTGTTAGATCACTATATACGGCTTATACTCTTACACTAGGCAACAATGTTTATAAGATACTTTAACTTCATGTTTGGCTAGTGAAGTACTTTAAGATGTGAAAAACATGGATATAATAGAAGAATGGTTTTCTTTCAGTCAAATTTTAAATTTTTATCTCTCCCTTAAAGTATTTTAGTCTTAATAGTTCTGGTGATATAGGACTGGTAAGCTCAGCCATGACAAGCTTATTTTAACAGGGCTTTTTCAAATCTTTTTCTGTTATGTTTCATCTCTATGGATAAAAGAGAGTGGGTGATTAAGGTAGTTGTGGTCTCTCACTTTTGCACAGCTAGGCAGTTGTTCAGGTATTTATAAATATAGAGTCACATATAAATGTGTGTACATAAATACAAATATATATATTAATATAGGTTATACATAAATGTGTGTGTGTGTATATATATATATATATATATATATATATATATATATATATATATATACACACAAAAATAGATATATATATATACATCTGCACCGTTATCATCATATATATTCATGTGAATATTCTTTCATATGAATATATATATGAAGTTGGATATATATATATGTGTTCTTATATTTATTCATTTCCAGTTCATCAAATATCTTAGGAATAGGTTCTTTTTTAGACCTCCCTGACAAAGCTTTCATGATAACAAATGGGCATCTTTCTTGGTTATTTTCTAACATTTAGCAACAACTTTGTAACAATTTTCGCAATTTTAAATAGTATCTAGCAGGTTTCTCTTGTAACAGTTTTTTGATAAGAGTTTTCTGACAAGAGTTTTTCTGATAAGAGTTTTCTGATAGTTAGCTACTACTCTGTTACAATTGTCGCAGGTTTAGTAGTATCTAGCAGGTTTCTATTATAAGACAACTATGATTCTTTTAAGTATTCTATTACCGTTGTTCCACTTTGGGTTCAATTAAGGTATGACAGTTCATTTGAGCATAAAGGACTTTCTTATTGTCCCTTTATTAGTTTTAGTCTAGAATTACCTAGTAATCACTAATTTTGAAGTCGACATATAATGATATATGCTTCGACTTCAGGAATATGATTACTAGGTGAACTATGGTTTCCCTTGTAAGTCAGAACAAGAGTCTCTCAATGGGTACCGCTGAATATCTTAAGATTTGTCTACGAGACTCATTACAGGTTTTTCACTTTATATAGGATTAGATTCTTCTCAAAATTATATGCTTTGATTATTAGAGCTAGTTTAGATATGTAGACCTAGATAATCGATAATCTTGAAGTCAGTATAGAGGGGACATATACTGACTTCAGACTAACGTTTTCCTAGGTATGACATTTAGATTAGTAGAATATTAGAAGATCCAATATTGGGTAAGACATTCAGATATCTTCTACCTCTTTTTAATATGATGATAATAGAGCTTCTTGTGTTCCTTTGGTTTTTTCTTTCTTTAGTTATTCCAAAATGGCATAGTTTAGTCATTACTATATATTGATATAGCTGAGTAATTTTGATTATGTAGTCACTTTGCAAACAAGGATGCTGACGATTTATTTTAATCTAGGTCGAGAAAGTATAAGTTTAGTTGGGTAGGGATTTCATTATTGGCTCTGATGGATTTGAAATGGCTTAAGGTTTCTCTGCTAAATTTGCAATGGCTCAGGGTTTGATAGTAAGAAATTTTAATTAATTTTGGCAGGAAATGTCTTTCTTTCTTTTCCTCACCAATTACTTTTTAACAAACTTCCTTAAGAGTTTATTATACTACTTTTGATATACTAATAGGAAATGAAGGTATAGTTTAGATGTTTCTAGTTTGACAGGACTTGCATAGTACGAATCCTAAGCATGTTTCAAAGGGTGGAAGGCAACCTAACAAAATCAAATCAAAATAAAACTCTGGGAAGGAAGGAAGTCCATTTCAGAAGATCGGGTGCAACATGTAAAATGTGAAACTCAACTTTAGCTAAGATGATTATATAATTTGTAATCTCTTTTGGGTATGCTATGTAAAGGAAGGGGATGCCCTCCTATAGATGAAATGTATTAAAACCGGACCATGGTCCTCAGCAAGGCTAGAGGGTTTCTCAACCTCGCTCTTCCCTACCAGCACCTGCACTGAGCGGGGTCTTTGTATCTGTTTAAATAATTAATATAATCTCGACCTCGGCCTGTTACCAAAAAAAAAACATAAGGGAAAGTTCATTTGTAAAAATTGGAAAGAGGGTATAATGCATACAAAAGAATTATGTTTCATTTGTAGTAAGAAGGACACAATTGAAAATTAGAGGTGATTTGAAATCAAGTGAGATCCTACATAAAATACCATATTAATTGAAGATGTAAATAGTATGTCATTCTTTGGATGGTTTGGTTATATGTGCTACTTCCTATAGTTGAATGAGTATAGTGACGAGAAGACAAAATAGTTTGTTGAGACCTTTCTCAACAATAAAGC
Source organism: Chamaecyparis obtusa (assembly GCA_027943335.1). Classification (NCBI taxonomy): domain Eukaryota; kingdom Viridiplantae; phylum Streptophyta; class Pinopsida; order Cupressales; family Cupressaceae; genus Chamaecyparis; species Chamaecyparis obtusa. The sequence continues at coordinate 2,106,197 of BSBK01003396.1, forward strand.
TATCAATAAAGGTCTTCAAGTGGACATTTTGGAAGATTCAATTTTTTAAGTAACATGGCTTCTAAGGACAAGGGAGAGATATCCAATATCTCCTAATGTAGTTTCAACATGATTTGAGTTTACAAGGGCAAGGGAAATTTTTTAGTCTAGAAGTAAAGGAACTAAATGACTATCGTTTCCCCTACTATAGAGAAGAGTAGCTACACATATAATTAATAATTTGAGTTGTGATGGACACCATTCTCTCATATATATTGCAAATTTAAAATTTTTGAGTAATTTATGTCATAATAGACTAGTTAATGTTCCCAACTATCTACATTACATGTTAACAAGGATGGTTGTTGATTTTAGAAGGAAACAAACATAATATTCTTTGTCTCACTATAGCTTGATAGTGTTATTAGTAAAGAGAATCATTTCCATGCAATACCTCTAACATTTTATGGAATGAGTTTTAGGAATGGGATGACCTATAGATTAGGCTTCTTAGAAATGTTCTATCCAATGAACATGACATGGTCAAGAGGAAAATGATAACGAAGCTGGTCAAAGTTATGTGTAGGATGATGAAATTGAGAAAATTAGAAACCCTAAGGGTAATGAGGAAAATGATAGCAATATAAATTTGACCCCTCCTGCATCACCTACCCTAGGTGGAAATTTACATGAAAATAAATGGTGAAAACATGAATTAGAACAAAGGATTAAAGAAGAAACCCTAATTAACACAAGAAACCTTCAACATCATTTACTCATAACCATTGGTGAATCACCTGTAACCTCTTTGAGATCTCCTGTAGTACCTTCACTAGAGAAAAGTGTGTCTTCCCCATCCAAAAAGTCTAATAAATATAAAGAGTCAACTTATTCCTTGAAAGGAAAGCATGAAAAGAAAAAATCACATAAACCCGTGAAGAAGAAGAAGAAGAAGACGCATGAGTCTCGATGTGACAAGAAGAGACATGAAGAAAAATAAGAAAATGAAGGGGAAAATGAGCCTAATCAAGAAGATGAGGGGTACAATGATGAATAAAAGGTTGACAAACAAAATGATACATGTAGTATTAAAGAAAATATATAGGCATCTACAACCAAACCAAAGCTTAAGTCAAAACATAAGAAGAAAAGTAGAGTAAGGAACAAAAATATCTAAAAGACATTCCCATAATCTTCAAAGGAAGGAAAATGCATGTAAATGTCTAGAAAAAAGGGACGTGTTCCACTTTGAGACAAATTCAAAGAGAGAAGGTTGGTTTAGGGAAAAGACAAACCTAGGAAATAGATTTGTATAAAAAGAGTCAAAGTGGAGTATGGAAACCAAGGACTTGTAGGGGAACAAAGTTATAAGAGATTTGAATTAAATACTAAGCATGATATAGACATGGATGAGGATCCTTTTATGGCCCAAAAATAATATAAGGACATGTTAGATATGGATTCTATTGCACCTACAATCTTTTGAGAAACTAGAGCTAGAGCCTGCCCATGAATTTATCTTGATAGAAGACAATTCAAAGGATGGGATTTATGTAGCACTCTACAAAATTTAGGAACTAGAGGAACACCTAATGAATTTTATAGAAAGGGAAAAAGAACAAAATGGTAAGGTAAATAATTTGGAAACAAAAATTACACTCCAACTGGGAGGAGATGGATTAAAATAGTAGTCAACTAGCATGGCTATTATGGGATCAAAAGAAGGAGCCCCTTGTTAAGGAATTAACTATACCTCTAATGAAAACCTTAATACTAGGACTTTCAATTTAGTATACTCACCTCAAATTTGTCTAGTATCAAACACAATGGGAGAAAATGAAACAACTGATAAAGGTTTCCCATGGAGTAGCATTGGCTGAAAATAACTTGAAGCTTAAACGTTGATGGTTGGCCCAGAGAAAATGATTGACCTTGCAAACCAATTGAGGATTTGTAGGCCACCAGCTATAGTGTACCCTCTATATCTCTAAGAAAAAAATCCTATGCTTGTAGATTAGTTAGTTATTGAGTAATTCACTAATTTCTATGATAACACCTAGATCATTTTAAATTACTTTTTTTCAAAATGCCTTGAGAAATGCAAGATTAGTTATGTAATTTTTATCTCCATAATTTAGTGTTGTAATATAATGCTACTTGGAATCCATAACTAGATGTAGGTAATTTTTAGATTAGAGCCCTCATCTTATATCTTTTATGTGGACAAGAATGGGGAAATTTGTCTTTTGCTTACTAGGAAAGGGAAAAGAACCACCCATTATACATAATGAAAGAATAAGAAGAGCCTTGTAAATTTTTTTATGAACATCTAGACATGGGAAACATGAAAGAGGTTGCAGAAAAGGTAACCCAATGTAGGATAATTGATTATAGTAGAATAAAAGAATTGATGGGTAGATATTGCAGAGAAATTAAGGGCTATTGTCAACACAAGTGGACTAAATACAACCCTGCATTGAAGAAGGATCCTTACTCCATTCACAATTTTACAGCACTAGAGTTCAAAGCTATTAGGTATATAAACATAACCTTGGACACTGAGGTCAAGTGGGTGCTATTAGGATTTCATCCACCACTTATCGAATCTCTAGTACTATACTAGACTAGGAGAAAATTGTTGGATATTTCTAAAGAAATAGAATTCTAGGAGTAGATTATAGGAGAAAAATATTTTTACATGACAAAAGGTGTGTAGGTATTGAAGAACACTGAGAAAGGGGGGGGGGGGTTGAATCAGTGTTTGGTGCTTTATAATTTTATTAATATGATTACACAACCACAAGATAACTAAAATAAATAGTAAACTGATGAATCATAAATAAAACATCCACAATCTAATGTCACCTTGATTTTTGTGTGGAAACCCAATTAAGGGAAAAACCATGGTGGGGATGGAACCCATAAATATTTCTACAGATATATAGCTAACTTGGTCAAGGGAAATAGTACAACAGGGGAATGCAATTGCATTTAGGCACGCCACCTGGAGCTCACTTCTCAATTACAAAAGAGAGGGCTACAACCCTTACAAAGAACATTGCTTACAAAAAGAGTTTGGACAACAATCCAAAATAGTGAACGGAGAAGTAGCATTACATATTCCAATATAGTTTCATTAAGTACATCATATGTACATCAACTTAACCTCTACAATCAGGTACATAAAATCTCTTATCTTTTCACAATATCCTCCTATCATCGCATGTGTGAATCATCACATAAACTTAGACTTATGTATCTAGCATCAAGGTATAACAAATGCACTATCAACTCCGATCAATAAGATAGGTAATGTGTGAAACCTTAAGTAGTGCATCGATAAAAAATCCATCCTAACCTCAACCAATATGTAGATATCATATAGAATGTTTTCTCTACCAAATAAATGATCAAACTGATGAGATCATCGATCTCATCGAATCATTGATCAATCCAAGTCCTCATGTTTCTATCTTCTACATTTCTCTACCAACTCGGTACTTAGGATATAAAAAGTTGGCCAAATCATATATAACATAAAATTGTTGCAAACACAAAACTTCATCGCATATAGCTCTATCAATCTTCCTCTAGCTTCACATCATATAATTCAACTTATCTCCTTCTTATCGAACTATTTATCAAGCTTGTTTGTTGTTGCATGTTCTTCCATACTTAGCCAAATATCCATCCTAGCCTTCGGTATAAAAAAATATGTTGGGTGATCAAATGTAGTAGTAGTTTCCACCAATGATAACATACAACTAAGCTACAATAATGTCTCTTTCCCAACAATATCCCCCTTTGGCATTGATGGCAACACTTAGAGAAAAATGACTAAGTGTTCCAAGAAAAATGCCAAACTCAAAAAAGTTTCTCCTAACAAAAAATACATGATCCCCCTAAGATAATAGACTCATTTTTCTCACTCCATCTCTCCCCCCTTTGACATAAATGCAAAAGGTAGGGAATAACTACAAAATTTTAGCTACCAAAATCCTAATCATCCACCTATATACATAGATATAGAGAATGCACTTACAAAGATTTGAAAACATCTAAAAAGTTGCTCCTTAGAGCTACAAATTCAACATTCCAACTCTTCCTCAAAATCTATGCAACTTGAATCTTCCACAAATTGCATAAGCTAGCTTTTTTGTTTCTCCAACATCAGGTGCATTTAGGAATTCATATGTTGCAGTAGTTTCATTTACTCATCTTGTCAAGATGTCAAGCTTAGGAATGATTTGGTTCATCAACTCTTTGATCCTTCACTTCATTATTTCCTTCTTAGTGACAAGGATATTAATTTTATCATTTAGTTTGGTCACTTGAGTTGCATGAACTAAAGCTAATTCTTTTAGAGGATCAAAACTTTGAGATAGATCAGTCATTTTATCTTCAGTCTCCTTGATAATTTTATCAACATCAGCTACACATCTGAAATGATCAATACATGACTGATATACTTTTCTTCCTTGACCCAATTAGTCCTTAAGATTATAAATATTAGCACCTAATGATGTCCTATCCTTTGAAATCATGAAAATTAGTTGATTAAACCTTCTTTTATTGAATTCATTATATACCTACACCATATCTGATTTCTTCATCAATTGGAATTGTGTATCAAATACATCTAAAAGTGCATCTAGTTGGTTGTATAAAATCATTTAGATCCGATGCATATTTTGGTATGATTTTTTCTCAATATACTTATTTCCCTTGTTAACATATTATTACCTTTATCATTTGATCTTAGGAAATGCTCCCTTTCCTTGGGATGAACATGATGAAAGTTCCATGAATTGATCTTTGTTAAGTGTATCCAATTGAATCAGACCTTGAATTTGTAAATAAAAAATTTATTTTCCTAATAGTGAATGTACTACCTTTGTAGTGTCTCTTGCCTCCTTAGGTTGTTCACTCTTTATCTCTTTAGTCTTCTCAAGGGTCTACTCATCTATGAGATATAATTTAGTTCTTACCCCTTCTTCCTTCTGATAATTTGTATGAGCTATTTTTGTCTTTGGTTGTCTTTGTTCAAGATTAATAGGTTTGTCATCAGTATTCTCTTCTTCTTCTCCCATGACCTCCTTATACTCATCCTTTGTCATTATAGCCTTGTAGTTTCTTATGCCAGTAATATCTTCTTCATCATCTAGATTTGTGGAGAGCAATATTGGTACTCCATAAATAAAAAGGTTTGGTTCAACTACTATTTATAATAAAATATTGTATGCATAGTTGATTCATGTGATTTCTTCTTGTGTTTTACTAGTGGAGGGCCTTGATACTAATTGTCTAGTAATATCTTATTATTGCCTCTTTTGTTTCTTCCACAACCTCATCATTCTTTTCACTCATGATCAAGTTAATTCTTGTCTTTGTTAGTAACACTCTTTTTGATTCATCAAGAAGTATCTTATATTTTTCAATTGTAATAGCTAGACATAACTTATTTATCACCCCTTCTCTAATTCTTCTGTCCTCCTCTAGTGCTTTCAATCTCTTCTCCTCGAGTTTATAAAATAGATCATCAAGGATTTACCCTTTGATCTCAACAAGTGTTTGGTTAAACCTATTCAGATAGTTAATTATTTCTTCCTCTATCTTTCTCTTCTCATCTTCATCAAATCTATGATAATACTTTTCACTTTTACTAAAATGCCATGCTCAACTAATTTTATTAGACCTTCAGAAAATGGTGGCTTACTAGATATGACCTCATCAGGTATCTTCTTGATCAGAACTTTAGCTCCTTTGGCTCCTTCATTCATCAATTTTTTCTTTGAATCATCTGGCTCTATAGATTCATCTTTATCTTCTTCCTTGGCTCTCTTCTTCCTTGGCTCTCTTCTTCCTTGGCTTGACTCCTTTCTTAATTGATTCAAAAAAAAAATTAGTTTTTCATTCTTTGGTGGTGTTGTCTTCAGTTTAGCAGGTTTAGGGGTTACTATCTTCCTTGATGTCTTCTCCTCTGATGCTTTCACCAAAATCCTAGTAGTTATTCTTTGGAATGGATTGTAAGGAGGGGGTTTGTCATCATCATCCTCAAAATAAATCAGTTTTACTTATTCTTCTTATGCTTTCTTCTTTTCTTCCTTGAACTTGGTTCTAGATTTTTCCATCTTCTATTTAGTGAAACCTATTCTTTATCCCACGACTTCAAATTCTCTTCTGAATTTTCTCTTCATACCTAGTTTTTTCACAACAAGATGTACCTCAAGACTCTTTTCTTTGTATGTACCAAACATTTTCTCATTCTCATTAGTTGGTTTCTTCAATAGGTCATCAACATGAATTTCAAAAATCTTTGGATCTACCTCATATCCCATAGGTAATACCCAAGAAGCTCTTGGATCCACTACTTCTATTAAGCATTCATCAATCTTAACCATAACACAGATAGTGTCTTCATATTCTCAACCAATTGTCTCAAATTATCCATCAAGTGATTATATTTCTCTTGGAAAGTTTTGAAATATCCCCAAAGTTCTCTTCTCCTAGATGCTTGATCAAGCATGAGATAATAGCTAGTGATATGCTTCGCTACTGGTATGTCCTTCCTCCATATTATACCACTGAACCCTGGAAAGTGGTTCATGAAGTAGAAAAAGGTGTATATCACCAATGATTCATATTTACAAAATTATTTCTTGTCCTTCTTGATCTTTTCAAGAATCTGCATAAGCTATGCTCTTAATGCTTCACATATATCATATTGGATTCCTTCTTTTATCATTTGGTAAGATGTGTAGATTATAGTGCCAAAGATTGAATTTTCCCTGATAGAATGATAAACCTTGTATCCTAACACCATAGATGAAAATTTCACATATAGTTTCTTGATGTCATCCATTGTCATTTCCCTTTTATCCCATTAAGAACCTGTCAATTTTGTAACTGGGTAAAAGCACAATCAGGTGTCACCTTTTAGGCTAACTTATCAGCACAACTGAATTTTAGTATTTCTAACTAAAAATTAATTTTGGTCAAACATATGGTCTAGCTAGATTCATTCTAGCTAAGTTAGATAAGTTCTTTAACTTTTCCAATTGGAAATGTCTATTAAATGTATTTTTTATACCACTTTGGGTCCAATTACCATAAAAATAAAATTATTTCAAAAAAGTGGCATTTCAATAACTCTTAATATTTTTAGTGATATTTTTGTAAAAGTAAAAAAATACCCTTTTGTAGAGATCAAAGTCAAGAATATCCTCAAATAGATTTTATAGTGTTTTAATTAGACATAGTTTATTGTAATTAAAAATATTGCAAGTAGGTATTTTAATAGTCAAGAAGATGTTGATTCGGAGAAAGAAAAAAATAGTAAATCATATTAAATAAATTTGAATACCATATGGTGCACTAAAGGAGAGAGTCCTCTTCAAGAATATATATTTTATTTTTTGATTGGGATAGATTTGTTATGAAAAATATGTTGCGAGATGAAAACTGTCGATTTCAATGAGTTCGAATTTGAATTGTTATAAAAGAGAAAATATAGGTCACAAACCAATTTTTATTTCTTCATGCACTAGCTACATATGTCATCTATGACATATTTTGAAATTAGGGGAAAAAATATTTATTTACATATAATTTGTTGGTGGGAACTAGACCCCTAATTTATAGCATTTTTCAGCAACTGAAAAATCATCTTTAAAAATTAAAAAATTATATCAATTTTTATTAAAAATATGAATCATAAACTTCATCCATTTTATCACATTTAATTAGTTTACATCATCTTCAAATTCCAAACATAAATGTTATTTTTATACTATTGAAGTTGAACAACTTTGATTTTGTTAGCCTTTTCCTTTGTAAAAGGGTGACAGCTTATTGTGCTTTTACCCAACTAGGTTTTGCCAAATCAATTTAAAAGATGGAACTTCACCATTTGCACAAAATCCTGTTATAGCTTCCAAAACCTCCTTGGTAATATTATAGGGCCTATCTAACCAAATAAATTGATTGTGTATTTTGCTCAAAATTATCAGTGTCCATTCCGGTTCATCAAAAGTAATATGCCCCATAATGTGCAAGAACTTCATAGTTTCCAATGATTTGTTTTCTTCCTTCATTTTTCCTTCCTCACACAAAGATTCATATGTTTGATGAATTAGGCTTTCTCCTAACTCCTCAATATTACAATGGATATATACCCTAATGTCTTCAACATGTAAAACTCCATTTAGTACTTTTGAAAATGCACCCTTAGAATCATCTTCCATAGATTTTAGGGGTGTTTCTTAAAAATATGATGGGATCTATCCTTCGCATCTACTATCAAAGGTGTATCCATGATTTCAGAAGATTTAACAAGCTTGAAGCAATAAATACCTTTTAGCACCGATGGTAGGGTTTGCAAGTTAGATTCCTAAATACTTCTCAAGAATTCACTCAAATTGCCTTCAAACACATTCTAAGCTCATTCACAATGTAACACAATGCCAAATGATGTCTCATAAACCCTTTTTATTCCTTCGCATGCTCTAAAAATCAATCATAATAAATATGACTGAACCCTAGCTCATAAATTTGTTAAAGCCGGTGAAGTAATCTTTGCCTGCAAACCTCAAGATCATGGTCAAACTTGTCAAGTGTGATGTCAATAGGATACAATTCTTCAACTATTTTCATTGATTTCTTCCATCGATCCTTCAAAAATAGGGGGTAGGTAGGATTTTTCATGAATAACTCCCCTTTAGGTCAAAGACCTAATTAATTTGTTGATGAAATATTAACACCATAAACTAGTGCGATTTATCCTATAGAATCAATTAGTTCCTTTCTCATCCATATCTTCTTCATTTCCTTCTTAACCTCTTCAACATTAACAATTTTCTTTCCCTTATCATTCCTAGTATGATTTATCTATACTGAACCTCTATCTTTGTTATATTTGTAGTTCTTAACAATGTGACCAATTTTTTTGCAATTAAAGCATGTCGCATTTGAATTTCTATACCTCTAATTTGTCTGATTTAATTTGCACTGCTTCACCAAGTGTCCAAATTTGTTGCATTTGTAAAAATTAACATTTCCTTGCCTTATCTTTGTTCTACACTCACTTGATTTGTGTCCATAGTTATAGTAGTATAGCAATCGCCTAAAAAGGATGTAACATAAGGTCTACTTTTGCACTCCTTCACTCTATGACCAAATCTATTGCAAGTAAAGCATCTGCCATTGAAATTAGGTTTCTTCACATGTTTCTCCTTTGGTTCTTCCTTCTGATTATTGAATGTATTGATTTGTCTACTTGATCCTAAAATTTCTCCTTTCTCAAAGCCTAATCCATGAGTATCTCCTATTTCTATTTATCTTTCAAGTTGTTCATCAAGCTTCGCCGAACTGGATTTAAATCTCTCTTTGAGTTCATTATTAGCTGCAAGTTCTCTCCTCATAAATTCATTAACCCTTTCAAGCTCTTGATCATTGTATCTAGATTCTTGAAGATCAAGTTGTAATTGACCAACCTCACAATTCATTTTGTGACATTCCTCAGATTTATGTTTCAAGGATTGCTCAAAATTCTTCCTTGTCTTGACTTCCTTAGTCATCTTCATCACCATGTCTTCCATTTCATGCTTCAGATTATCTTTATCTTTAATAAGCTATTCATATTCATATTATTTGTCTTTCAAGGCTTGTGAATTATCAATGCTTTCTTTCAACTATAACTAATCAATAAGATATTTTTTCTTTTCTTTGGATTTGTTCAATTGTTCCCTTAGACTCTCATCAAGACCTTCCTCAAGTTGTTAGACTTATTCTAAGGCACTAGGCTTTGATACTAATTGTTGGTATTGAGGAACACTGAGAAAGGGGGGGGGGGGGGGTGAAACTATTTTTGGTGCTTTATAAATTTTTTAATTTGATTGTACAACCACAAGCTAACTAAAATAAATAGTAAACTAATGAAGCATAAATAAAACATCCACAATATCATGACTCCATGTTCTTTGTGTGGAAACTTGGTTAAGGGAAAAACCATGGTGGGGATGAAACCCACAAATATTTCTACAAAGATATAGTTAACCCAGTTAAGGGAAATAGTACAATAGGGGAATGCACTTACATTCATGCATGCCTCCTGAAGCTCACTGCTCAATTACAAAAGAGAGGGCTACAACCCTTACAAAAAGAGTTTGGACTACAATCTAAAATAGTGAACAAAGAAGTAGCATGACATATGCCAATATAGTTCCATTAATTACATCAAATATACATCAAATTAACCTCTACAATTAGGTATATAACATCAATAATCTTCACACAATATCCTCCTATCATCACATATGTGAATCATCAAAAAATCTCGGACTTATATACCTAGCATCAAGATATAAGAAATGCACTATTAGATCCAATCAATAAGATAGGTAACGTGTGAAACCTTAGGTGGTATACCAATCAAAAATCCATCCTAACCTCGACCAGTATGTAGATATCATATACCATGTTGGCTCTACCAAAATAAATAATCAAATCGATCAGATCATTGATCCAGTAGGATCGTTGATCGATCCAACTCCTTGCATTTTTGTCTTCTACATTTCTTAGCCAACTTAGTACTCAAGATATCAAAACTTGACCAAATCATAACACAAAACTATTGTGAACAAAAAAAATGTCATCGCATATACCTCTACCAATCTTCCTCTAGCTTCACATCATACAATTAAACCGATCTTCTTCTTACCGAACCATTTATCTGCCCATTCTTCCATACTTAGCCAAATATCCATCCTAGCCTTTGGTATAAACAAAATATGTTGGGTGACCAAATGTAGTAGGTGTAGTTTCCATCAATGACAACATACAACTAAGCTGCAACAATGTCTCTTTCCCAACAAGGTGTAGTGGTCACTAAATGTGTAGATTTTAGGATCGATATGTTGTACTTCAATAGTAGGCCTTAGTAACTACTTGATGAACATATGTTTAAGTTGGGGGGTGTGATCAATCCTAAAATAGGCATCTTTTAATAGTTTTGGTTTATACTTTATATCCTTTATGCTTAACATTAGGCCTATTAGACCTATTTTGATACCTTATATATGATTAAAATGATCTATGATAGATATTGTATTTTGTGATGTTTATGACTGATTATAATGGGATGTTATGAATGAGAACAAAGTGTACATACATACAAACATTTATATATGTGTATATGTATTTATGTAAATACAAACATATATCTATATATGTGTATATATATATTTATGTAAATACAAACATATATCTATATATGTGTGTGTATACATATACATATACACGTGCACACACACACACAAATATATATGTATGTGCACATATACATATACATACATACATACATACATACATACATACATACATACATACATACATACATACATACATACATACATACATACATACATACATATATATATATATATATATATATATATATATATATATATATATATATATATATATATATATATATATATATATATATTTACATGTACATGTACATATACATATATGTATACATATACATACATATACATGTACATGTATATATATGTATACATATACATATACATATACGTACATATACATACACATATATATATACATATACACACACACATATGCATACACACATATCTATTTTGTCAAGACTAACCTACAACTTCAGAGAAATAGTGGCTTATACACAACTAAGTTGGAAGAGTAACTATGTTTCATTCACATAGAGTGAGTCCAAGGTGTTAGTCCACATGACTATTACACCCTTGTTGGCTTCATCATGAAGTTCTCATGTGTAGATGGAAAGGAGAAGTAACTGACATTATCACCCATTGTGTATTTATTCTGCCCAATGTGATTTCACAATGTGTAATGCAGAGTTTGAGTCCTTGTAGAACTCATCATTGTTGATTAGTTAGTTATTGATATAGTTAAGGAATAAGTCATCATCTCTATAGGAGAAACACATCTTTGTAAAAAGAGTTCAATTACAATTATAACCACTATCTTTGAGACTATCTATAAGGTCTAGATTGGTCTAGAGTTATGTTGTTATGATTATCTTGGATTTACCTAGGTTGTAGGCGTAGAAGTAGATGATAATTCTTGTTATTGTATGCCACTATTATCAATGCAAGTGAATGATTGACACTGATCTACATTTAAGTTTTTGGTTTTATGAGATTATGACCCCTCAAGCAAGGGCCACTTGAGGTAAAATAACTCTCTTGTTAGATTTGATTAGATTTAGTTCATGTAATAGAATAGTAGTTACATTATTAATGTTAATTGCTTTCTTTAGTTAATAGTTAATCAGTTAACTTTGTTGTTAATTATTCAGTTGGTCTGCCCCAAACCATTGCTACACTCATTGTGCCTATTATCTGCAACCACTACTATGTAGACTAGACCCATGTTAGCATCACTTCTATTTTCTTTAATTGTTGCTTTTAGATTAATTATTTTCATGAATAATAGAAGATTAAGAACCCTCTACTACACATATAGTGCCAACATCATCCAAATACACACATCTTAGTTGATAATTAAATGAGCCCTCCTAGAAGAAAAATGTTATTTAATGGAGGATTAGTTGCCTTGTTAGGAATGTGCATTGAGTTATGTGTAACAACCAGTTTTGCATAGTGAAGACCAGTCACATTCCCTTTGAGCATGTAGGGTTTTGTATATAAAGGAGGGTTTTAGTTCATCCTAGAGGGACAAATACGAAAGACAAAAACAATCAAGTCATTAAATAATCAATAAAAAAGAGCTCGGGACAAAAAGAAAACATCATTGCATAATAGTTTGACATGTCGCTTATAAACACCAAGTTTTTCATAAAACATAAGTACAAGAAGGAGAATCTATTTTTGAGACTTACTAAGGCAACAACTAGGGCCACATAGTCATATGAGTGTTCCATGTAGATAAATTAAAGCTATCATTATGATATTGATCTAGATAGTCACCCTCATTTGACCAATCAATTTTGAAGGTTGGACTAAAGTTTCTTTTTGAGGTTGAAACCTCATTTTATTGTTAACATGGTCATGATTTAGAGAATTATTCCAATTGAACTCATCAATTACAATTATAAAATCAAGATTCATTATCAAATACAAATACATACATTCCAACAATTCATAATAATAATAATGTAATGATGATTAAAATACGAACATATAAAATCTCTTATCCTTTTTATCATTTTATATTTTATATGTTCAATATATATGTTATCAATAAACTTAGATCTTAATAGTCAATATTTGTTTATTATTGAACTAATTATCCTCGATTATTAGTATAAGAATTACTTTATTTTGTTATCAAAGCACTAGTTATAGCTAACTTTGCACACCTTAAGCTCTTAAATGGTACATTAAATCTCAATGATTTTTGTTTTGGTTGTCTTTGCATGCGACTTAACTGCTTACATCTATTGTTCTGGCTTCTTGGTAGTAAAGATGAGTGTTGTGGGATCTGTTATGTGCATAAGAGTAAAAAAATGGTCATTTCAAAGTTTCATGAGAAACATGTTCCCCATTACCCCTTTACTTGTTCGCATTGACGGTAATTTTTTTTACATAATTAATCTAATACTTATATACAAATGCCCCAATAATTGTATGATAGTAGTACCACAAATGCCCCAATCATTAACTTTTTCCCTCAAAAAAATAAAAGACTATTGACCAAATCTAAAAAAGACAATCCAAATCTAGAAGGTAAACCCTTCCCATGCCTCCCCTACAATGCCATTTTCATAAACATCTAAATAACTTTAAGTTCAGAACTCTTGAATAAATATGAAGCAAAAATACCTATAATTAACTATTTTGTATTTTTAGTATTGTATGGTGTTGTTGATTTGTATTCCTTGTGTGGTTGTGAACAGATAAGAAAAAAACAGTTAGAAACAGGGGAGCAAGCTGGGTTCACACTAATGTGATAAGCAAGAGCAGGCAAGGTGGAGGCATACAACTATGAATGCGATACGTTCGGCAGCGCTGCCGAGGAGAGCCGCATTCATAACTTCTGCTACATTATGCACTTCTACTGGTAATCCAATTAAACGTTATTCTTGTTAAAATTACTGCATATTTTAGTATATGATAGAAAAACCTGTACTCAGCAAAGGGCTCAAATTTACATGTCATCTAACTCCTATTTGAGAGTTAATCAATCTGCATTACTGACGATTGACAACTTTTTTCTTACCAAATGTATCTCTTTGTGTGAGGGAGGGAAATTATATTCTCCTTTCGGTTTTGCAGTTAGCGTGCCGAAACAAACTTGACTATACGCTCCTTGACGGGAGACTATGGTTTTGTGCTCTAGTATAATGCTAATTGAGTAGCAGCTCTGGTTCTTAGTAGTTTCACAACATTAATAGATTAAAGATAAGATTTTCACAGTTAAGCATAATATCATGTATTAAGATACCACACCGTAGTGTTTTTAATTCCAACCGTTCCGAGTTCTCTTCAAGGATCCATTTCAGAGATCAATTATGATTATTCTTTCATTTTATAAAGGATTATTTTTTTGATTGGTAAATTTGGGGACCAACCGATCCAACTGGTAAGGCCACATACCGTGGATTTCATCTTCGTACATGGAAATTCTCCATCTACCAAGGACTAGTTCTATGTAATCTATTACCAAACAGCCAATAGACATACCATTATACGCCACTCTATACAAATACAATTAACTTCACTTCTGTATCATATTTAGTTCATCTTAAACCTATACTTAGAAAACGGTTGCCCATTTAAGCATTCCATTACTTTTTTTTTCTTATACAAGAAATTGTTCAAGGTTCTAATTTTTAATTTAGCGAGAAGTTGGTTTTCTAGCTCTTAGATTCCTGTTTTCCACTTGGAAGGATTGGATTGTTATAGATAGGATGAGAACGAAGGTCCTGTTTGATAACACACTTCTGATAATATAAAAAAGTCAGAAAACATCTACGGTGGTCTAATTTAAAAAATATTACCATACTATTACTATTGCATCACCCTTGAATGCCCAATGCAGGGCACTCAAATGCTCTCCATGAAATTAGATCCTGTCTCCTCTTGAGAGTGGATCTAATCATTTAACAGCAGTCATCCCCATCAAATTTGTCTCCTTGATTGCCTATAGAAATGAAGTATACAGAGTCTTCTATCACTCCCAAATAATATCAGATACTAAATGGAAGCTCCTTCTGCAAGAAGAAACACGGTAAACTTTGGATTATATTTGATTCAAAATATTGGATTCAATACGATGAAATACAGAGAAAATAATTTACCTGCACAATCAATACCATGACATTCTAACTAGAATAGTGGGGCTTAAGAATAATTTTATATAAATGCTGTGATAGAGCATTGGAATAGTCTAAAGTATCGTGAAAAACCCATTCGTTTAGTTATATTTTAAGACTAAGTATACTAAACAGAATACCAAAGAGAAACCTGAAAACTGATGGAGCGCTGTAAAGAAGAGGATCGAGGCAGAGATCGTAGGGCAAACCAGGAGCGCGGGAAAGAAGAGGATTGGTGCAAAGATCGTAGGGCAAACCATGTTAGTCCTAAGGGTCCAAGATTACTAAGAGGGGCGGGGGGGTGAATCAGTAATCTAAGATATCTGCAAATTTCCACTTCTTTAACTCAAAATCAACATTCACAAGTTTACCGATTGATAAGCAAATGGAACTTAATCAACTAGACACAGCCATCACAATGCATGCAACACATAACAAAAAGATTTTCACGTGGAAACCCAAATGGGTGAAAACCACGGTGGGAATGATGACCCACAAATAATGTACTCTTCTGAAGTACGCCCTCTTGGGAGCTTAACCCTATTAGGAGTTTACAACGACACTGTTAGGTGCCACCCAGCTATGGGATTTACCTCTAGCCCTGTTAAGAGCTTTACCCTGTTAGGAGTAACTCTGTTAGGAGATTTCAAACTCAAGTTAATGAGCCACTCTATTAAGAGATTTACAAATAAAATTTGTTAGGATCTACCCGGTTAAGGGATTTCCAAATAAGAAACCTATTAGGGTCTTGTGATCTCGAAATAGCAACTCCTTTGCTTGATCAGATCCTCTGTAACACATACATTCTCTCCTTAGACAACTCTGGAATACCCTGGCTTGACTGTACCGTCACAATCATGATCTTCACGCACAAATCTTCGATTTCATGATATAAATATCACTGCTCAAGCCCTAAACTCGCCACCGCCCAAAAACTTTACCCAACACATTTAAATCACTTCTTCAATCTTTGTGCTCAGAGAGATCGCGCCAAAACACACATCCCAATATAACAACCTTCTTTACCAAACAAGTCGGCCAAAGGATAGACCGTTACAATTTATTTTATCAAGAATAGTCAAACACGTTTTGACCAACTCAGCTTTTATCTTGATAAAACATCTACCTCGATCAATGTAATGCCAATACATCACCACAAATGAATTGAGACACGTCAGTATGACAGCTGGAACACACATGAATCATCACAACGTGATAACCGGTCACCAATAGAAGATCTACCATCGGTAACTCAAGAACACTGTCACCTTTCACTGAAACAACTTCTTTAACCACAAAACATGCTTACTGTTCATCCAAATCAGTCGCGGTCATAAACATAGCATCAACACTTAGTCAACAATATCATCCTATGATTGCGACGACTAACTCATCATAGATTTGACAAACCGATCAAATCACTCATTGCCTGTTACAGACTGTTCTAAGCAGTTGCCTTGACAAACTTCAACCAATCATAACTTACACAAATCATACATTCAACAGTTGCAATCATAAAGTTAACATCTATAGACATCCCAAAGTCTTCTGTAAGGATCGCGACCACTGAAACCACTTACAGTATACTATTCATATTTCTCTCATACTTGGCAACATACTAGGAACACTGGGTCAGTACTTGACATCGATGACAACACAATAACTGATCATCACAACACCAAATCTGTACCAACACACCACTTACCATCACTGCATTAGTTATGCCAACAAACTAGGATCTACGTCTTTGGATGTATGGAAGGCATTACAGAATCGGAGGGCGTATAGGGTTTGGAAGTAACAAATATGCATCAGTAGCAACTTGCAGAACTGACTTGGAGGACCCAAGTAGAGATGGCAGGATGATTTTGAGGGAAGATTCTCATTTCTGCAAGGCTTAGAGTGGAGGAAGGAGGCAAGGACTATTAAAATACTGACTATTTGCAGTTAACAAGGAAGGAGGAAATCATTCAAATATGTTTGGGAGGAAGAGAAGAGTTCATGGCGATGGAAGAGGTGAAGGAAGCCTAAACTTTCAAAGAGGATTACAGGGAAACGAAAAATGGTATGATAGCAGTAAGGAGGTAGCCCAACAAAATACCAATATTTCCTCCATCAAGAGCTGGAAGGCCGATAAACCCTCCCCTTCCAAAGAAATTTTGGTCGAGACAATACCAGAATATTTTTAATAAGAGGAAGGAGTTATTCAGATTGGAAAGAGAAGTTGGAAAAATGGAGTATAAGGGTAGGTAGCATGACAGAGGATTGATTACAATAGAGTGCAATGATAGAGGATCTTTAAGAAATAGGACCCAAAATGTTCCCTTCTTTAAAGTACATTTAGGAGGAAGAGGGTTAGGGTTCCAATCCATCATAGACATGAATCATGTGATTAGTTGGGAAAACCAAATCAGAAAGATATGGGTTCGGAAGGGTTCAAAGGACTCAAAGATCTTCAATTCAAATGACAAAGGAAAATATCTTGAAAAAAATGAGAAGGGTGAAGATGGTATGAGGGACACAACAATCCAAAGACAGGCGGATCCCAGAAGTATTAACTGTGACTTTTTCGGATGAAACATTAAAAGATCGTATTAGTCGGCTGCAGCAACAAGCAATTATCTGTAAGTTCTGGGATTTATCCATTTCGCTTATTGATTTGAATAGATGGATTAACAATAACTGAGAAGATGCAGATGAAGTAGATTTTGTGGATACATATAAAGGATTCTTCATAGTGATTTTCAAATCCAAGGAAAATAGAGATAAAGTCTTTAGGTAGAAATGCTGGTTTTATAAGAAGTCTGGATTACATATGCAGCAGTGGATCCCAAATTTCAATGGCAAAGATGATAACATGAAGTTTATCCCTTTTTGGATTCAATTAGATAATCTTCCAGTAGAATATAAGAAACCAGATATTGTTGAAATCATTTGAAACAAACTTGGAATTTTTCTAAAGATTGCTTCTTACATTGAAACTAAAAGTCCTAGGTTATGTGCATTATTGGATACGGGAAAGGCTTTTCATTCTTTCAAAATCATTTCAAAATTTGGAACTTGGATTCAAAATGTATCATATGAACATGATGATATGGTAAGCACCGAACATCATTCAAAGAACAGATGCTACATTGATTCAATAGGGAAAGAAGATTCTTGCAGTAAGATGGTTAATATCTTAGTAGATAATCCTAGAGAGGGAGAGGAGTGGAGGTCTTTAAGGGGAATTATTTCTAGTTTATTTCCAAAAATTGAACTAGAAAACATTGCTACAGAGGTAAGTTATAATGGAGGGGCTCTTTGGGAAGACAAATGCTTTTTCAGATTGCATCTTATTGTTTCTTCGGAAATTATTTTGGAACTTGGTACGCTATTATAAGGAGACAGAGGAATGCAGGCTTTCAAGGGGAGCATTGGGGCACTATTCAGCCAGTTGAGGCAAGTAGAGAGACACTGTTTGAAATATCAACGCGGAAGAAAATGATTATTGGACACTTACTCAAGGGAAATAAATATGAGATATCACAAGGGATTGCCGTCATGGGGAACATATCAAAACAATTCATGGGGGAGAGATGGATCATAAACATATCTGAAAATCAGAATAGACAAGATTTTTTGGTTAACAAGTTGATCATTGGGGGGATGGGGTAATCAACAATTATCTAGACACCAAGTTGATCATTAAGGAGGACATGGCAACAGATAAAAATCCATAGGATAGAATCTCATTAAGGAACACAAATTCACATGATAGACTCTTATTAAGGAAAGTGAATGAGATGTTAGGAATATCAAGAGCTATATGCCATCATGAGAATGGAGTTGTCAAGAATATTAGGCTCTTTGAAGGAGATGGAGCCTCATATTCCTTAAAGGGAGTTCTTTAGGAGAAAATAAATATAACAAAGGATATAGGAGAGAGACAAGTCTCATTATTTGAGCTTAGGGATCATCGAGTGAATGATCGAAGGGAAACAAAGGAGAAATCAGCAATCCACTCGCAGGAGATGGAAAATTTTGTTCAAATTTTTTTGGAAGACGTGCAGAACAAATTGATAGAAGAAATAGCTGATCTGGTGGTAGTTGAGAAACTCATTAAGGAAGTTATTCCAAAACAAGAACAACTATTAGCAACTGAAGAGGTTTGGAATGGATTTTTTAGAAGAGAGGTTATTTGAGGAATTAAGAAAGGAAGATACTCCAAATCAAGAATAGCTAATAGTATCTATGGAGAAAGAAATTACACCTAAAAAAATCAAGAGGGGAAGGCCATAAGGTAGTTTAGAAAAGAAGCAAAAAGAGTTAAGTCATTGGAAAAGAAACCAAGAAATAGCAGAACCAAGAAGTCTTAATACAGGATAGAGAAAATCAATAAGGCTTGTGGAGAAAGAAAACCTTTCACGCTCAAAATTTTTACAAACAAGTAGCAAGTTAAAAGGCAATGAGCTTGTAGAATCAAGTAGCTCTAGAAGAAAGAATATTAGAATTGATACAGACAATGAGCAAGATATCCTAAAAGAAGTCATCAACAAGGGAATAAATTTCGATAAGGAAGTAGTAATAAGTAAAAACCTCATCAATGGTTAGAGAAACATAGTAGCAACATTGTTGGTTCTTCACAAAAGGGAGGGAGCTCCATCCACTTAGATAATACAGAGGAAAGGAAGTGCAAAGCTATTACAAAAGGAGGTTTACTGTCACTTCCTACTAAAAAGAAGCAAAACGATAATTTGAAAGGATCAAAGAATTTGGAGGAAATTAGTTCAGTTGGAGAATCCCAAGGAGCAACTATTCCATTATGTACAAGCTGCCTATGAATTGTTGGGAATAGTAGAGTAGGAGAGGATAGACAATATAGAGGAGAATGTTATAAAGCGTAACCTCATAGAAAAGATATTGGAATCGGATAAGTCAGAGGAGGAGATGTTAGATTTTGATTTTGAAAGGATGATGTAAATGGATATGATTGAGGAGGAAGGGGTAGATGTGGGATATGAGTTTCAAAACCAACATCATTAGAATGATCAACAAATTGATTTAGAGGAAAATTTAGTTATAAAAACTTGAGATCTAGGGTTATGGAAGTCAAACTCAGCCAAACTGTCTCTAGATTGTGGAAATTGATCAAAAAGAAGAAAAGGTAGAAAGACATTGTCTCATTTGAGAAGCTTGGATGGAGAGGAGTCAGATCAAATCAAAATCACAACTTATTGGAATGTAGAGAAGGGGAAGTTCCTTCCCAAGGAGACATGAAAACTCTATCGTGGAATGTTAGGGTTATAAATGCCCCTAACAAGCAGCGGTTAATCAAACGTTGCATTTTTTCAGTTAAAGCAGACATAATTATGTTGCAAGAAACTAAGTTGAGCAAAGAACAATGGTTAAGATTCAAAAAGTCAATAGGCAATTGGGAATCAAAATTAGTAGAGGCCACTGAATCATTTGGAGGTTTAGCAATCATATTGAATCTAAGTAGAGTTTCTTTTCAAAAGATTGAGGGTAAATTTAATTGGCTTAGAGGAATGATGAAGAGCTTGAATGGACCTTTAAAGTTTATAATTATTAATGTTTATGGTCCTATTTTGACAAAGAAGAATGTGGAAGTATGGAATAGAATTAGCAGCATTTTCAAGCATTGGCCTAAGGAGAACTTCATCGTATGGGGTGATTTTAGCGCCATTCTTCATCTCTTCGAAAAAAGTGGGGTAACCAAAAGGAGTTTCAACCACAAATAGATTTTAGAAGATGGGTAGCAAAAGATAATCTTATGGAGATTGAAATGGAAAATGGACTTATACTTGGAATAATAAGAGATTGGGATTCAACCATATAGCTGAAAAATTGGATAGATTTTTATATAAAGAAGACCTAAGCTCTTTTCCCTTTGATTTCAAATCCTCAATCTCTCCAATATCAAGATCAGATCACTTTCCCATTCAGCTAGAAATCTTAGGTGAGAACAAACCACTGCTTTGCCCGTTTAAATTTGATATGTGGATCAAGGATGAGGATTTTTTTGAATCTTATGGACAAATGGTGGAATGAATCCCAGTTTGAAGGATCCAAATTATTCAATTTCATTTCCTAGTTAAAGAAAATAAAAAACAATCTGCAAAAATGGAATAGGGATCACTTGAAGAATATTTTTGCATCAAAGAGCATCATAGAACAAAATATTAAGGAATTGAATTAGTAGGTAATACTTTAGGGTATGGACTCTGAGAAATTCTTTTAGGAAAAGGAGTTGTTGGGGTATGAAGGTATCTTGGCTAAAGAAGAAACATTTTGGAGGTAGAAATCAAGAGAGATTTGGTTGGAAGGAGATAAGAACACAAAATTTTTCCATAATAGTACAAAACAAAGAAGTACAAATAGATTTCATAAGATAAGTGATGAAAACAATGTAATCATAGAAGATCAGGAGGAAATCCAAAGGAAGATTGTAGGATTTTATACAAAATTACTAAATAATGAGGAGGGTTCAGACTTGAGATCTCAACAAATATTGTTAGAGGACATTCCTTGGCTTATTTCAGAGCAAGAAAACAAAATGATGATAGCCAAATTCTCAAAAGAAGAAATCCATAAGGTCTTAAACCAGCTTCATCTAGATAAGGCACCAGGTCTGAATGGATTCCCAACAGGTTTTTCTCAGAAGTGCTGGCCAATTATAGGCTCCGATATGACTAAAGCACTACAAGTAGCGAGAAATTCAGGGAGCTTCTCAAGAGAAATCAATAACACTTTCATAATACTTATCCCAAAGAAGGAGAGAGCAATGTTGTTAGATGAATTCAAACCAATCTCTCTATGCAACACCATTTACAAAATCATAGCGAAAGCAATAGCTAATAGATTAAAAAACTTTTTGCCAACGATAGTATTAGAGGAACAAACATGCTTTGTACCAGGAAGGTCAATTTTTGATGGGGTAATCATTGCCTAGGAAGCAATACATGCAATGCAAAAGACAAAGGAATTAAGTATGATTATTAAATTAGGCATTAAAAAAGCGCATGACAAAGTTGATTGGAGATTTTTGTGCAAATGCATGGAAGGCTTTGGTTTTTGTAAATCTTGGATTAACTTGATATTCTATTGTATATCTAGTCTGAGATTCTTATTTTTAATAAATGGAAATCCTCATGATTTTTTTGAATGTTCAAGAGGGATTCAACAAGGAGACTCTCTTTCCCCTTTTCTATTGATTAATATAGTTGAGCCATTAGGTAGGAAGCTGAATAGTGCTCACAAAAATGGAATCTTGAAAGGGGTTAAAGTAACAACATCCTCTATTCAAGCAGTGACTCACCAACAATTTGCAGTGTTGTCCTCAATTTTGTATTCGCAAAATTGGAGAGCCTTACGCAATTTTCCATGAATTCGTAGTTAAAATTCTCTAAGTTTGTCATTCTTAAGATGTTTTTCAAACACAATCAATTGTACATTGAATTGGCTTAGATTTCTCATTCTATAGATGCCATTTTCGAAGGTTTCTGTCGAATTTTCCTTTGTTTTTCTTGCAAAAACGGGTTTTTATTTCTTGATTGCAGGTACTTGATTTTTGGTAATCTTCAAGTCTTTGATTGAATTTTATTGATTGTTTTATTTGTTTTCATCCTAGGTTTATTGCTTTTTGAATTTGCTGGTTTTGAGTTATCGTAGGCCTAATTTGGAGTTATATTCTAAGAGATAATAAGGAATTAAGCTACCTGCAGGTGGGTCTTTAAGCCCGATTACAGGTCCTTGTTCTTTGTTTAAAATCTTGCAATATGGGATCAAAAGTCCACCAAGGCCTCTTAAGTCATAAAGTTGGGCTTTTTGCGAGTCATTACAACTTGTTTTGAGAAGCATTCACTTGTAATGGAATAATGAAAACCCATTGCATTTGAAATAACATTTTTAAAGGGAAAACAATCATTTTAATGAAGATGTTATATTGTAAATAGGGTTTTAAAACCCGATTGCATGACTTCTCTTGAACAAAAAATGCTTGCAGAGATGCATATAAAACCCACCTATGCTCTTAAGACCTTGTTTTTCAAGTTGATTGCAAGTGTTTTAAGGAAAAGTATACGTAAGTGGGCAAAAATCCCGTCTATGCATTTTAAAGGGGAAATAATTGTTTTAAATGAATGTTGGAGCATGTAGTCGGGCTTAAAAAGCCCAACTATGTTATTCTTTCATGTTTTAAAACTTTTAAACATGCGCTGCGGTCAAAAAAGCCCATTGGTATGTAAAGTGCTGTGTTTTTTGAATAAACAAGAGACATTTTTTACTTGTAGTCACCATTAAAAATCCCGTCTAAAGCATTTGCAACGATTTTTAAAGGAAAAAATGCATTTCCAACTCTTGCAACTACATTCTAAAAGCCCGTCTAGGGCATTTACTCATGTTTTTGGAAAGAGTAAAATCATTTCCAAGATGAAACGTCAAAGGAAAAACCCGTCTAGGGAAAATACAAGTGATTTTTGAAAGAAAAAGATCATTTCAAGTTGCAGCCTTGCTTGTAAAGCCTGATATAGGGCATGAGATACAAGTTTTAAACATTTCAAAGCTTGTAATGCTGCATACAAACCATGTATTCCTCCTTAGGCGCAATTTTTTGCAACCATTGCAAGTCAGCTCGCAATACACAATTTAAACCCCGTTTTTGGTGTTTGAATGTGTTAATCCTAACCAGTGACAGAGAGGGGGGTGAATCAATCAATTCAACAATTTGAATTCTTATCCTATGAAACTGAATAGAGCTATTGTGTGATTATGTAAATTTAATGCATGTTAGAGTAACTTGAACAAAAATCACATACAAAAGCTAACACAAGATTTATACGTGGAAACCCTTGGTTAGAGGGAGAAAACCACGATGGGATAGAACCCACAATCTTCACTACTGCAGTAATAAAGTTGTCTTGTTAAAGGCTTACAACAACACTTGTTAGAGGGCTACCTTGTGAGGGGATTTGATATAGATCGGTTAAGATCTTGACCTTGTTAGGAGTCGCCTCGCCAGAGGACTTAAGAACATCAATCAAGATGTCACCTGGTGAAGATATTTATACAATGGAACCTGTTAGGGTTTACCCTGATAAAGGGATTTTTATGAGCTTTACACAATAAGAGAAATGATCTTCTTTAGACACTCAATTTGTCGATCAGATCATACCTGTTCTATTCCTCTCTCTGCTTGGCTATTCAATCTCTGTCTTTCACTCTTGGTGACTGTATCCCTTCTCAGAAGACTCGGCTCTTCTGCTCTGCTTTATCTCTCTGCACTTGATTTCTCCAACAACACATTGCTAATGCACGATAACCCATATATATATAATGATCTTCACATTACCACATGGAACTGTGGCGCCAAGCTGTAACTCTTCAAAAATGCCCCTGTTCTGGAAGGCATTCCAAAAATATCGCATGTAGAACTCCAGTTCATCCCAAAACGCTCGCATATGAAACTCTAGTTCATCCCAAAATGCTTGCATTCAAAGCTCCAGTTCATCTCAAAATGTTTCGCAAAAATCGGATCAGATTATAAAAGCACGAACTGATAGATCTAATACTTTTGAGCGGTAACCAGTGTGCTACCGGTTGAGTCATCTGCCTCTTGTGGTTTCCTACTAGACTGGTTGGCCAAGACCAGTATTATTGTGACCGGTGAGGTACACTGGTTACTTAGCAAGTTTGATGGTTGTCAACTGGGACAACTACCGGTTCACTACTGCTGCTCTAACTTAAAGACCGGTGTGTTTGATGTTTGCCAATGATGACAACTAAGCATAATGCCAACAATCTTCCCCTTTGGCATTGGTGGCAAAACATATCACAACTTGCAAAAGAGTATATACATATGAAGTTCTTATCATAATACTTCCCCTGTCAACTAGTATATACCGCTATTACTTCCCCTGTGCACTGGCAACCCCTGTGTCTATCGCTACTGACCAGTCTCTACCATATCAAAAGACATTGATCTTCCCCTTTTTGCCTCCAAGGGACAAAGGGTGTGAAAACTCATATTTGAAGCTAGTTAAAGATGTCCTTGTAGATTTTTTGGCTAAAACAAGGAATGGTTTCCATGCAGCTATGACTTGGTCAATGTTATACTTAATTGCTTGTAGAGAAACAATGAGGTTTTCCATGTCCTCAATTGTTTTGTAATCTGGCTCACTGAGAAGTGTGTTAGTGTCTTTTGCTGCTTTTTGCATCATATCAAAAGTGGGAGCTATGTACAGCTGAAATCCAATGAGATCTTGGATTCTCTTTGTATGCTCCTCAGATGCTTTTCTCAGTGTAAGTGCTAAACTAGTTAGCTCATGACTGTACTTTGTTGCCGAAGAGCTCTAAGGATTGAAACATGTTATCTCTTTCAGCTCTTGTGTTGTCCAATTGGTTCTTTCTGTGATATCCTTGACAAAATCTTCAAAATTTGAAATTTTTGTTATTAATTTTCCTGCATCTTGAACCTGTTTCTTCAGTTGCTCTATGCTGGAAGACACAGTTGCTTTGATGGCAACAATCTGGTCATGACTTTTTGTTTCACAATGATCAATAGCTACGACTTCTGGATCAGTTGTCTTCTCCGATTGTTTGTGCCAGAATTTCTAGCTCATCTATGATGGGTTCTTCTTTGTCAATATCTGCATCTGGAGCAAAATTGTACAAAATATTCTTTACACTATTTAGAACCATATCTTGTTTCCTCTTTTTGAGCAACTTGAGTTGTCTTGTTGACATTTTGCTGATGACAATCAATGATTCCCCTATTTGTGGAGTTTCTACTTTCCCTTTCTTGGAATCAGGGTCTACTGCAAATGATAGCTTCCTTTTCAATGAAGAGGAGCTAGGTATATTTGCTGGTTGTTTCTGTTTAGTGCCTTTTTCTCCTGATTTGTGCTCTTCTTCTGGTTTCTTCTCCTCTTCCACCTTTTCTTCTTGTTGTTGCTCTTCTTCTTCCTCTACCTTTTCTGCTTGTTTCCCTTCTTCTCTGTTGACCTCGTTGACCTGTAAGGTGACTTTGTCCTTTTGGGCGTTATTTGTTTCTTTTCCTTCAGCCATCTTTGCTGATGATTTGTGAGGAGGCCAACTGGCTCTCTTTTGAAAACTAACGCTTTACTCAAATTTAAGTGTACTTTTTTGAAAAGTTTTCAGAATATACAAATCAATTTCAATAATTGTTTCCAGATTTTTTCAGTAAAAAAGAACAATTATTATCATTAAAATCTTCATCCTCAGAACATCAATCATTAGGATAAAACAAATTGTCATCAACTCATACAATAATTAAACCCTTTAACTGTTTATCAATTGCAAGAAGACAAATGAAATTCAAAAGTAAGACACCTTGCACAAAATATAGCTGCTGATGAATTATTGCCACTATATGTGAATTGGCGCCAGCACATACACAAAGCGATCAGCTTACTAATGGTGTCTCCCAACAATCCAACACACAAGGCACTGATTTGAATGCGGATACAAACAATTTGTATTTCCTTAATGCTTCCAGCCCCCACGCAACACTTATTGCTTTCCAAACTGCATACGCCTCTAGCAGGAAAGTGTATGGATTTGACAGAATTCTGTACAGTTCTGTTCTTCAATAAATTACCTGCGATCCAAGCTGCCAATAACAATCTCATCCAGCACATTCGTTGGTAATTCAAAGCCAACTCAGAATGCAACCAACACTTGGAAGGAGTTATCGTTTTCTTCCAATTTGCAGTCCAAACCCTTGTCTTCCTCACTTTCATTCTCCACAGCAAATACTCCAATATTGAAATAAATTTGTAATCTTTTCGATTCCTTCTCACATCTCATGAATATCTATTAATTCAGCAAATGAATTCCCAACATTGTAAACATCCAGCAAGAACTTTGATACTCTCTCCAAGACTGAAGACCAAATATCACAAACCCTTGCACACTTCTAGAAAATTGACTTCTTTCTCCAAGAACAAATTCACAAATTCATCAAATTGACATAAGGTGAGAAGAATGGCTTTTTCATGTTATATTTATAAGCTTTATGAAAAAGATTCCACTTCACACTTTTCACTAATGTGGCTTCTTCAACACACCATCGTTTTATAACATTAAAGTCATAAAGTCATAAAGTTATTAAATTAAAATAACTTAATTTAATAACCACAATTAAAATATGAAGCCACTGAATCGCTCTGACAAAAAATATTCTAACTTCTGACAATAGAGCCCCGAGCTCATACTAGCCTGCCAGAAATAGCCAACTGACCAAAATAGACTTACTATAAATAGTAAGTCTTGCACTGCGCAGGCGCCCTGCTAAACAAAGCCATACCCAAAATACCACTTACTATAAATAGTAAGTCATCCAATCTGACCCAAACGAAAAGCAGACCTGGCAACTAGAACCTCCAGAATGGAATCCAACCACTAGCTCTGCCAACTGACCCCCTTTGATCCCCTGATTAGCTTACGAGGGTCTCCAAACTAAGCTAATCCCAAGAGTTTGAAAAACGGGGACATTACAGTCCTCCCTTCCCAAGATTGCTTGTCCTCAAGCAATTAGGAAAAACAAGCAACATCACAGTCCACCCGGATCCCAAGGATGGTCATGGGTAATGTCTCTATCATCACCATACTCCGATCAAGAAATCATCAGCTTCAATAGTACAAACATCAGCATCTGAGAAACTGCACTCAATACCCACATTGAAGATGCTGCAACAGGATCGCCACGTGGGAGAAACTCAACCGAGAGTAACTCACACAGGAGTAACTCAACAACAGACTGGACTTGCCCCCAGTCTTCATGCCAACCAAATCATCATACCAGTCATCAAATGGATGCACTGAAGAACTCTGCAACTGGTAGATATCCTGCACGTGAGGATCAAATGTAAAACTGTAAGCACTCCTCATCGTGTACAACCCTGTAAACTGCTCAGCTAGGCCTGACTGGCCTCCTGTAAAATCCTCCTGATACCCAAGTGTATTGATAGGATCCCAAACATCATCATCATCATCGTACAACACCTGTAAGGGATCATCACTGAGCTCAAACAACGGATTGTCATAAGTCATAACAACATCCACATCAAATAAGGGATTGTTCACAAAGTGAACTGCTCCCATTTGCTGATATGAGCTGAAAATCTGCGAATTGTGAGAGACATGATGTGTAATCTGCTCTACCTGAATGGACTCCTCTCTGAAAATCCTCACTATCTACTGCACAAAAGGACATAGTGCGTAGACTCCCCTTAGCAAGACCCGACAACACATACTCTCTGCCCTAGTACTCAAATCTAATCTGCATCGGGCTCATGCTAAGGCAAAACTCCTTAATCTCTTGTATCCACTGCATTCCCAAGACTATATCCATCTCTCCCAAATCAAGCACAGAGAAATCAGATATCAACTCGTAATCACCAAGAAACAAGGAGAGGTGACTGATGCGCTTGGTACAGGTAAGGGTGTAGCCATTTGTTACTCTGACTCTAAACGCTGCAAACTCCTCTACCTGAAGCTCACACTGACTAACAACTCGCTCATGAATAAAGTTGTGCGTGGCTCCAGTGTCCAACATAGCAACACAGGGTTGTCCTTCCACTAATCCCTTCAATTTGAAAGCGGAGGGAAGTGGCACAAAGGTGGACAACACAATCGGAGATAGTTTGGCATTAAGACCAAACTCTGGAGTAACTCTCTGCTCCACCTTTGTATCTAAACCAGTTGCCTGATGAGAAGACTCAACCTTACTCTCACCAGAATAAACCCACATAGAGCGATTTGCCCTGCCCTTAGGCCTCATAGGACAAGAATGCTCTTTGTCATAAGGCTCTTTGCACCAATAGCAAAGCTGCCTCCTCAAATCCTCTCGCGTGGCATCAAGTCTACTTGCAAATTTCTTTCTATCAACAATTGGTGGAGGTACCTCTTCTGCAGGAGGAATAATAGGACTAGGAGTAGCCTTGCCTCGTGAAATAGAAGGCTCAAGATTCCTTGCCTTCTTCATAGCGTCTCGCAAAGTAGGTGGATCCAGGGACTTAACCCACCCTCTATACGGCTCAGACAAACCCTCTATGAAAAGCATGACTCTCCTCCTCTCGGAGATGTCATAAACCATAACTGATAGGCGTTGAAACTCACTGATAAAGGCCTCAAGGCCACCTATTTGTCTCAACTGAGCTAACTCTCTGAAGTAAGTCTTAGGATCCTTCTTGTCAAATCGCTCTATCAGTCTATCCACAAACTACTGGTACTCAACAATATGATCATGATGTAGAGACACTAACCCATGATACCACCAATCATGACCTACCCCATCTAAATGAAGCACGACAAATCGTATAGCATCCTCAGACGTAGGATGAAGTGATAGGTACGTATCCAGCTTGTGGACCCATGCTCTAGCTGTAGTCTTCCCACTTCCATCGAATTGGTCTAATGTCAACTTGCTGGTTGCTTGCTTGAGATCATTCTGCCTAGGTTTCTGCCTCGTGTCAGGAGCTGGCCTGCCTCTGGAATGCTCTCGCTTCTGTGTCAAATATCTATCAAAATTCAAATTTTTTTATAGTGCCTCTGGAAGAGTATCCCATTCTGCAAAATGTGCCACCATGTCATCGACAAATGGTGCTGGCTCTATCTCTACACTAACTGCATCTAGCTCTGGCCTCAAGAAAGTAGGACGAAGAGGCCTGTCATAAGTACTAGTATGGTTAGCTCTATAATCATGCTTGTCATCTACTCGCGACCTGTGTGAGTTGACTGAAACACTCCGCGCACCTCTATCTTTAACACGATCACGGGGTAATACGATATGCTGAAGAGTGTTTGAAAGCTGTTGCAATACATTTGCAACATGATGCTGTCCATTTGCGATATTCATGAAGGCATCTCTGGCCTCCCTATCAATATCATTCCCAATGTTATTCCTGTTCCTGTCTCCTGCCTGTTCATTCTGTGGGCCCTGTTCATTACCTTCGGGAGGTGGTGAATTTCTACCCCTGCGGGTATAGTGCCCTCCTGATATAAATCTATCTGCCATTACTTTATCCTCATACCCCTTCAGAATGGCAAGATCAATGCTTTGATACCACTGTGAGGAGCCCAACTGGCTCTCTTTTGAAAACTAATGCTTTACTCAAATTTAATTGCACTTTTTTGAAAAGTTTTCAGAATATACAAATCAATTTCAATAATTGTTTCCAGATTTTTTCAGTAAAAAAGAACAACAACAATTATTATCATTAAAATCTTCATCCTCAGAACATCAATCATCAGGATAAAACAAATTGTCATCAACTCATACAATAATTAAACCTTTTAACTGTTTATCAACTGCAAGAAGACAAATTAAATTCAAAAGTAAGGCACCTTGCACAAAATATAGCTGCTAATGAATTATTGCCACTATATGTGGATTGGCGCCAGCACATACACAAAGCGATCAGCTTACTAATGGCGTCTCCCAACAATCCAACACACAAGGCATTGATTTGAATGCGGATACAAACAATTTGTATTTCCTTAATGCTTCCAGCCCCCACGCAACACTTATTGCTTTCCAAACTACATACGGCTCTAGCAGGAAAGCGTACGGATTTGACAAAATTCCGTACGGTTATGTTCTTCAATAAATTACTTGCGATCCAAGCTGCCAATAACAATCTCACCCAGCACATTCATTGGTAATTCAAAGCCAACTCAGAATGCAACCAACACTTGGAAGGAGTTATCGTTTTCTTCCAATTTGCAGTCCAAACCCTTGTCTTCCTCACTTTCGTTCTCCATAGCAAATACTCCAATATTGAAATAAATTTGTAATCTCTTCGATTCCTTCTCACATCTCATGAATATCTATTAATTCAGAAAATGAATTCCCAACATTGTAAACATCCAACAAGAACTTTGATACTCTCTCCAAGGCTGAAGGCCAAATATCACAAACCCTTGCACACTTCCAGAAAATCGACTTCTTTCTCCAAAAACAAATTCACAAATTCATCAAATTGACATAAGGTGAGAAGAATGGCTTTTTCATGTTATATTTATAAGCTTTATGAAAAAGCTTCCATTTCACACTTTTCACTAATGTGGCTTCTTCAACACACCATCGTTTTATAACATTAAAGTCATAAAGTCATAAAGTTATTAAATTAAAATAACTTAATTTAATAACCACAATTAAAATATGAAGCCACTGAATCGCTTTGACAAAAAATATTCTAACTTTTGACAACAGAGCCCCGAGCTCATACTGCCCTGCCAGAATTAGCCAACTGACCAAAATAGACTTACTATAAATAGTAAGTCTCACAAACTGGAGATTCCTCATAATCAATCCTGAAACATCTGATAACACTGCGCAGGCGCCCTGCTAAACAAAGCCATACCCAAAATACCACTTGCTATAAATAGTAAGTCATCCAATCTGACCCAAACGAAGAGCAGACTTGGCAACTAGAACCTCCAGAATGGAATCCAACCACTGGCTTTGCCAACTGACCCCCTCTGATCACCTGATTAGCTTATGAGGGTCGCCAAACTAAGCTAATCCCAAGAGTCTGAAAAACGGGGAGATTACATGATTTCCCTGTTTCTTGTTCTACCGGTCCGATTGGTGTAGCCTGCTCACCGATTGGGGTTTGCTTACCGGTTGTGTCTTGCTCATCGGTTTTGTCCTGCTTACCGGTTGTATCTTGCTCACCGGTTGTGACTTTTGCCTCGTCACCTTTTTCCTTTGACAACGCTGTTTGGGTGAGGAAGTAAAGGGGAGGCTTTACATTTGAAAAGGGTGCTAAAGTTATATTCTAAAACTTCAAGGCAACTGGTCAATCAAGACAAATCACAAATATTTTTCTTCTTTGCTAAAGAAAAAGTGCAGAAACATTAGGTTTTAAGGAAAGTTACCTTTTTCATATCCAGGAATGCCTTTGGATAAAAACCTAAGAATGACCGTGGCTTGGAAGTCAATAGGAGAAAAGATGATGAAGGGTACTCCCCGTATCCAACCAAATACACCCAACACAACAGGGAAATAAATAGAATATTGCAAGAACAAAACAATGGCAAGAACATAAACACTTGCTTTCTATTATCTTCAATGAAATGACAATACAATATTCAAAAAAATTACAATAATTTGCAAGACAGAGCCACAATATACACTTCTGGAACTGAGCCCTAAAACCCCCTTCTTCCCTATTTAAGTAGCACAATTAACTGCCTTAGCAAATTCTAAAAAGTGAAATTTTCCCATTTTGGCACCCAGTGGTTCAATTTCCCACCTTAAAGTCATTTTTCTCTTTCTTCCTTTTTGTATTGAAACTTAAGTCTTGATGGCTCAACTTCTGAAAGCCATGACTTGTGAACTGTTGAGTCGATTGACTATTATCACCCCATTTCCAAAACCTCTTGAAGCGCTCTACAACCCTATGCTCGCAAAGCGTTAGCTGATCAAAGCTTGACCTTCAAAACCAAGCTCAAAGTTTTTCTACCACCCCGCCAAACAAAAAATTCAATATCTTCAAAACTAGACTTGATCTTGCCATGAAACTTTACCAGCAGGCTTATATATCCAAAATGAACCTCCAAGGAAGCAATTGGAACAATCCGTGCTCAAATGAACAACTTACTAAAAATAGTAAACTTGCCAAAAATAGTAACCCTACCCAAAGATAGCCCTTATTGAAAAACTAGACAATATTTTTGGGTGATGCAAGATTGCTCTTACACCCTGGATGCTCCTGCATCAAAAGATGGATAGGAAAATGGAATCGTGGAAAACTAAGTGGTTATCCCGGGCGGGTAGGATCATAATGTTGAAGGCAACCTTGTTACTGATCCCCATTTATTTAATGTCATGCATATCATTGCCATGTGGGGCTTATGCCAATTTAGTGATGAAAATGAGAACTTTGTTTTGCCAAGGTACAGTTTTGAAGAAAAAATATGCTCTAATTTCATGGGATAAAATATGTAGACCTATTAAGTCTGTAGGAATTGGTATTAAGAATCAATTATGGCAGAACAAAGCATTAGGAGCAAAACTGTTTTGGAAATTCCACAAGGAACCGAGACTCAAGTGGGTTAGGATTATTAAAGGCAAATACATCACAAATTCAAATGATGAAGAAATTCAAAATATCCAATTTTCCAAGGGGATCTCGAATATGGAATTTTATGTCCAAATGTAGTGATATGATATTAAATCAAATCTCATAGAACATAAGGGATGGAAGGAAAACATTATTTTGGTAGGATCCTTGGGGAGGTTACCCAATCATAAGCAATCAAATAGAATTGGACAGAATTAGACATATTTGTAAACAAGCTTGGAGACATCATGTAAGAGATCACATTATTTTTAACCCCATTCATGCTCACAAATGGTAGTGGAGGAACTTTGAAGAGTTAAATTTGTCACCGCAAGAGATTGATAAACTTAGAACAATTTTGAAAAACAGATCTAAATCCTTAAAGCAAGGCAATGATGATATCATATGGAATGGGTCTAAGATGGGGATGTACAATGCCAAAGATGGGTATAAGATAGTCTCACAACAAAAAGATAGGAATGATACAGAAATCCCAATTCATTTTTGCTGAAATAAATTATGCATGCCAAAGGAAGGACTCTTCACACGGGCAGCTGTACAAGGTAAGATTCTAACAGAAAATTAATTTAAAAAGATTGGTTTCTAGGGACCATCAATATGTTCTTTATGCAACAATAATGAAGAGACTATCAATCACATGCTACTTGTCCCTTTGCGCAAAAATGCTGGCAATGGTTATGTGCTAAACCGGGGTGGTTAACAGCTCTACCAAATGATATTATGACACTTTTTCAATCATGGCCAAGGATAAAAAATCAGAGCCTATTTGGTAACCTTTGGATTATTTCACCTTCATTAGTAGTATGGGAAATTTGGAAGGAAAGAAATCAAAGAATATTTCAAGAGAAAAATATGGAATGACAAATGTTAATAAATAAAATGGAAGCAACCATTGTAGAAATGATGAATTCAAGACTGCATTATCATAGGAATAAAACAAACTACTATACTAGTTGGGATGACAAAATGTACAAGAGTTGGTTTGGACTCAGAATCTTCGAAGTTGTTGGGAAAGGCAATCAATAAAGCAAAAAGGATAGAGAACATTGTAGATGGTGTCCTCCAAAAAAAAGATGGTTCAAACTCAATTTTGACAGAGCATCAAGAGGTAACCTAGGGATCTTTGGAGCATTCATTCATGTAATGGTAAGATTATTGCAAAATTGGCAAAACCTTTGGAGATTGACACCAATAATATAGTGGAATTTAAAGCCCTAGTGGAAGGATTAGTTTTATGTTTAGAATTGGATCTGAAAAAGATTGAGATAGAAGGGGATTCGACTATTACTATAATAGTATAAACACTCTCAAAACAAGGAAGACCCCAAATTGGAGATTGCAATCCTATTTGGACAAAGCTTTGGAATTGATTGGAAAACTAGAAAGTGTGACAATGAATCATATATATAGAGAAGGAAATACATTAGGAATTAGCTAAGGTAGTAGTAGATGGTAAAGTTTTCATGCAGGTATTTTCATAGGATTAAGGTGAATAATGCTTGTTGATCACATGGAGGATAATATCTAAATTAGCAATGTAGTAAGGAAAGCAATTAATGATCACTTTTACCAAGAAGAAATCATTGACAAATTGGAGCTGTTGAGGTGAAAACAAATAGATACTTTGAACCAAATGCTTAAATCATGTGGTTAAAATAAAGGAAACATAAATGGATAGATTTTATATAAAGAAGGTAGAGTAAACATCTTTATTTTCAATTTTTTTGGATGATTTGTTGACGTCAAGAAAGAAGTAATGTTTGTTGGCGA
This sequence comes from Chamaecyparis obtusa, assembly GCA_027943335.1. Lineage (NCBI taxonomy): Eukaryota > Viridiplantae > Streptophyta > Pinopsida > Cupressales > Cupressaceae > Chamaecyparis > Chamaecyparis obtusa. The sequence continues at coordinate 2,141,393 of BSBK01003396.1, forward strand.
TTTAGCCTCTGGAGATATCTTTCTCCCATATCTAAGATAGTCGTTTCTACTTTTTGCTGGCGGTTCCTCATTTACGGCAGCAGTTTTTGCCTCTATATTGGGTTGGTTTATGTAATGAAAGAGATTTTTGTTCTTGTGTAACTGTAGTCGCTTGAAGAGTCATGTGCCATGGCATAACTTGAATGCTAACGACAGACTCTTCATTGTCAAAGAAAATGCAAGTGTCGGGTTTTGAGATGCAGTTCATAATGTTTAACAATGTGTTTTATGCCTTAATGATAAATGGAAACTTTTGAAACAGAGTATGGAAATCTATATTGCACGCAAAGGAATATGTTATAATTTTAAACACTTTGGTTCACTTGGAAGGTTTTGTAATGTGAGTTTTGTTGATGATCATAGATTATATTTAGCAAAACTTTAAAGAATTTGTCCTTCAGTGCATGCGGCAATGGCCTCTTGTGTTCTCATAACACTTTTGCCAACACTTTGAGAAAATATTGAAATACATGGAATAAAGATTCTTATCAAATATTATGATCCACGGGCTACTTTTGTATATCACCATGGGAAAGGTGCAAGAGAGGTTTCATATTTTATGCAGTTAGAAGTATGGAATTAAAAAAGAGGGCAATATTTCAACAAGTGAAAGATTGAGGCAACAAGTTCTTGCATCTTGGTTATCATGGATCTACAATGTTGTATTTATGGATATGGAAGAAATGTGGAGAAGATAAAATTTGGTTTGGTGGAAGTTCAGAAGGTGCTATCCAAAACATGTTGATCACAAACGAGTAATGGCCACTTTTGTTTCAAAGGATGATTGCAAAGAATAATGGGTTGAGGGATTACTACTTTACACAAACAATGTGCATGCTTAAGTGCAAAGGAATTATTGATGGATATGAGACAACTATGCAATGAAAGTGTTCAACTTTTCTAAATTTATATTGTGCCAAAATAATTTCAAAGAAGTGTGAGGCATGTATAGGAAATTTTATGATGGCCAAAATTTCCCAGAGACAATTGACAAAGTTACGCAAGTTGCCAATGAAGGATGTCAAGTTGGTAATGATGTAGTTGAAGAATATCTTCTTAAAAGGGTAGGTTGTTGGTAAATGGATGATGTTTGGATCGAGAGAAGACTTAGTGCCCAATTTATCAAGAATCAATTCTTTTATCTTCTCAAAATGTGCAGGCTTTGTTTTACCCTTTTTGTGTAACTATAAGTTAGAAAATGGACGTTTCTAGAAAGATGATGCAAATCATAACTTTGTAAAGGCTTTACATTCAATAGGTACCTATTAGGAGTAATCACTCATATAGTAACTAAAAGTGATCACTTAGGTAGCTATCCTAAGTGGCTACCCTAGTAGTTATTCTAAGTGGTTACTCTAGGTGGTTATGCTAAGTAGTTATAAGTTGGTTATCAAGGAGAGCCTATAAATACAAGGCTTTTGCATTGTAAATGGGGGGGGGGGGGGGGGGACTTTTTGCAAAGGGGAAACTATGGAGAAATTTCCAAACAGGCTTTTGGGTTATGTGTTTTTGAACTTGTATATTTTCAAAGAGATAATGAAGAATGCATTTAGTCGTATGTCTTGAATGTGTTCAATTATTATTACTAATTTTTTGTATGTCAAATTGGTAATCTCTTTATGTAATGGTGAAATCCAATCGTTTTTCTAGTCTATGTAAGTGGTGGGATAAAATGCACACATTTTTTGGTATCTTGATTTGAATGTGATGGTATAGTGTATCTTTTTGTATGTCAAGGTTTGCTATCCTTCTTTTGTCATCATTGCATTCTGCGCTAAAACCCCCTTTGTAATCATTATTCGTTGTAAATCTCAACTAGTATTCGTATGTCTACTGTTGGGGTTATGTTAACCATTTCATTTAGTTTTGTCTTGTTTCCTTTTGTACTTTTAGATGACAAGTACACAAAAAACAAAAAATACCCTCATCATACGAGGGAGCCGCCCCTATCAAACACAAAGGAAGATTGTGATTGGATTGTGATCTAATTGCAATCTCTCCAACTGTTGGCAAGGTTGTCACTGCTCATAGGGAAAATAGGTTCATTATGAAGAAAGCATTCGCTGTGACAAATCTGTTTACCAACAGGCTCCAAAACAAGGATGGCTTGGTGTGAATCCACACAACACAGTCCAAACTGTTCATTGAGCCCTCAAGATGATTTGCAACAGTTTGTAGCCTCATATTGACCACAAGGAATTGCAAAAACTTTACCCAAAACTCATAGGAACACTAGGAAGGTCACATGTGGGAATCCCAAACAATGGTGGCTTGCAAGGTCGGGCAATTTACTGTATAAAATCAAAGCCAACTGAGAATCCTTGGAAGTACATGCAAAGGGGGTGCCTAGGGTTGAAGATCACTCAACACCAACATCCACAAAAAGTTCATCAAACCCTAGCCTTCAATGTGCATCTTGAGGTTTTTGACCAGTATTATGAAGGGCAGCCAGGTCTGGAACAAACTCTTGAAACATATCTGAAAACCACATCAAAAACTCCCAAAAAACAAAAGCCAAAGTCAACCAAAAACTTCTGAATCAACTCACCTAAAATATCTTCATTTTCTCTGAAAACTTGAATCCAAACTTCATTATAAAATTTTGTGTTTCTCGAGTGAAAACACTAAACCAGCTAGGGTGGACCTAGTGTTCTCCGAGGACTGAGGAGAGAAAAGCCAAAAAATCCAAGAAATATTTGTGCTAGATGAGCATTTACTATAAATAGCAATTCACTGAAATTGAGAACTGAGCTCACCAAGAACATTGGAACTCTCCTAGGCTCCCAACAAATTTGGAAACCTACCGAAAACCTTGAAAACTGGCCAATGCTCAGAACAATATTTGTAGACAGAATATTGTGCCCTTTGTAATGCACGTAGCTGCCATCCCAAGTGTATCAAGGATTAGTTGAGGGGTCACTGGTTATGATTTGAAGAAATTGTTGCATTTACACATTCTAGTGCCTTTCCTATTGAATTGTTTGTAACCAGTCTAGAGATGGTAAGGATAAAGCACATAAGGGTCCCTTAAATTTCAAGGAAAGGGCATTACCCTCCATATTCTTTCCCCTTTTTGTATATAATCTCATAATCATAGCCTAATAATTTTGTGGCTCACTTTTTCTATTTGCAAAAGAGATGTTCTAAGAAGTACTTGATGCTATGGTGATTTAATTTTTCACACCTACCTAAGGAAAGTGCATTTTATTTGTTCATTTCTTGAGGAACCTTGAATTCTTAGTAGAAGTAGATACATGTAATTCTTGTGATAGTGGGACCCAAAGAACAAAATTTGTGGAAATAATTATGTTCCCTTTGTAATGTAAGTAGCTACCATCCTGAGTGCATCAAGTCTTTGTTGAAGGGGCATTTGTTATTGATTGAAGAAGTTGTTGAATTGACTTGTTTGTAACCAAACTAGAATTGGGGAGGGTAAAGCACATAGAGTTCCTTAATCCTCAAATTTTTAGTAAAGGGCATTAGCCACCATATTCTTTCCCCTTTTTATAGATGATCTTATAATCATAACCTAATAATTTTCTGATCTACTTTTTCTTTTTTTGGAGAGTAGATATGTTCTTATATAAAAGTGACATCTTGCTAGATGTGGCCTCCATTTATTGAAAGCATGAAGAATGGAAAACATCTCCTCATAGGTTGATTTGGCAATATTTGCTTCATTGGTGCCCTTTTACATTGGACTTTTGCTTCAAATGTCCAATGTCTTCATGGTCTCCAAGTCCACACCATTTACATAGTAGTTGCAATTTGCCCTACTTGTGTTGGTAGTCTTTCACAAAGTGTCTCCATTCATTACATTGTCGACATTGTATGACTAGATGTTCTCTTTGGGGTTGTACTTTATTTGATTTCAAAAATTTCTCGAAGATGTGTTTTTTGGCTTTAGTGGAATGGTTTTCTCTCCTTGTGTAAAGAGTACTTATGTACTCTTGGTCTTCAAATTATCTGTGCACTCTTTTATTGATTGATCCATAACTTGGCAAATTTCATATAACACTTTTCTAGGATAGTTACCTTTGGTGTGACCTTCACTTTTGCACTCTATACACTATCGATCATTAGTTTATTTGTTGGTTTCTTTCTTTTCCTTCGATTCTTTCATTCTTTGGAGCATGTTGCTCTGGAATTCTTATATTGTTCTTGATTCACTTCCACAGTTGTCATCCAAACTTCCATCTTCCTTTGTTTTTCTTTATCGTGTGATAACATTTTGTCTTCAATTTCTATTCCCATTGCTTGATTGTAGGCTTCTACATAGGAAGAGGTGTTACTATCTTCACTTTTTTTCCTAATGGCAGAAGAAAACCTTTGATGAGAGCTTATTTTCTTTTTTTCGATAGGTAAGGGCAGTGCAAGGCCGCATAGATTAAAAAGAAAAAAAAAACTATAGAGTTTGCTTTCAAGCTTCAACTACAAACCACCCCACCCAACAAAAATAATCCTAAACCTGCCCAACAGCCAAGACATCTGAGCTGAAAAAATGCCTTAGAGGCTTAAGAGTTCTTTTGGCTACTTGCACTCCAAGCAGTACTCGATTATCAAACCAAAAGAGGAGACATAGGATGTCACCAAATGACAAGCTGATTGGCAAATGTGAACAGTCCAAAAGGGGTGGGAGCGTTGACAAATCACTAGACTTGTGCAACAATAAGAATCCCAACACCCTGGAGCCGTGTTCTGCCATATTGCATCATAGTGAAGAGGAGATTGTATCACTTCTTTAAAACCATTTATGTGATCATAGAAGTGCCTAAGGAAGATGACAAAATTAAGATCTATTCTAGTTGCTTTCCAAAAGCTCTGGAAACCACATTTTGATCCCATCTTTCAGCTTTGTTGGCCAAACTATTGGCCTCTCTGTAAGCCTCCATGTAAATTTGATTGACAATGTTGTTGGAGAAATCTTCCATAGTTTTCAACCCCATATTGAGTAGATCTTGTAATTTCTAGCAAGGGATTTTCCTTGTCTGCACAACATTGATGACAATGGTGGAGTTGCCCTCTATCTCCACGTTGTCAAAGTTCAAATTTTTACACATGCATAGACCTAAGATTAGACTCATGAATTCGGCCTCATTGTTGGTGTTTATGGGGAGGGGCATTGAGATACTCCCCATTATTTGACCCTTCTAGTCTCTGATAATGCATCCTACTCCAGAAACTCCAAGGTTGCCATGAGATGCCCCATCAAAGTTTGATTTATACCAACCATAGGGTGGGGTACATCATTTGGCCACTGCTTTCTTCTTTCGACTCTCCTCAATACCCTATCTTATCACTGCCAGAATGTGCAAACCAAACCATTGCTTTCTTATGAAAGTATCCCAAACAGTGAAGGATTGATGTTTCAATTTCTGCCCAGATAATTTTCTATTCACTACTTCCACACTTGCTGCTTCAACCTTGTTCAAAAAAGGGGGCAATGATATTTCCTTTTCTTGGAAGATTCTTTGGTTTCTTTTCTTCCAAACTCCCACAGGAGAATGGAAGGACTAATGACCCATAGGCTAGAGATTAGAGCTCTTTTGTTCGGGATTGGTCACCATTTGAGGAGAGTAAGTATATCATTGGGTAGAACCCTGCTCCATCCAAGCTTGGCTCATAGCCACCACCAACATTCTTGAGTGTCCCTGTCTAGAAAACTCCTTGGAACATAGTAAGATACACAAACTTAGAATATCGGTTTGAACAATTCTTTTGACAAGATAAGGAGGAACTAAAATGAGATGAAATAGAGTTGAAAGGAATGAAGGTTGAACTTGCAAACAACATTGCCTTATCAGAAAATAATGAGGAAAGATCTTGTAGTGACTGTAATTGAGTAAATCTAACCCTTTAGAAAGGAAACTATGTCCCTTCGAGAAGTAGTTTCACAATACACATTCAGATATTTCCAACTAGTTAAACTAGTGGAAATATTTTATTATAGATAAAGAAAAATAATATTTTGGTTACAGAAATGGGAAGACCAGACAATAGAGAGCTTTCGGTCCAAATCTGAGCATCTCGGTCAAGGATGCCAACGCGACGCATGGATGTTTGTGTGGCATGCTATAGTCATGTACGGACCAAAACAAGAAAGATTCAGAATTTGGTAAAAACCCTGGTCTTTATTTTAGATAACTTGCAAAATCCAAAATTAGAAATATAGTGGCAAATACTATATAGCAGAGATGAAGATAAATAAATAAGATAACTAAGTACAAGAAAACCTCCATGCAGTTGAATGTCTCCAATAAACCTACACACACAAGAGAGGAAAAATGTTTGGGGCTGTTTGGAGACTTGCCTCAGTCAAGTCCTTGTGATGGTGTTTCTACCTCCACAACAACCAGATAGATAGATAGATCAAAAGACAAGTAGATAAAATGAATGATTTGATAGACAAGGGATGTGATAAATCCCAAGATGCTCAAAGACACTAGGCAGATAGAAAGATATTACTAGATAGGCTTGAGAAAGCCAAGAGATGTGTATAGATTATTGTGGTAGTTCGAGAGTGCTATAGCAAATGAAAGAGCACTGTAGCGAGATAGACAAAGAGCGTGAGAAAGAAGCTGTAAAATGGCAAGAGATTGCAAGAGAGCTTCAAGAGAGAGAGACAAAGAGAGATTTTCTAAGAGACCCACATGGAGGTGAAAGAATGGATTTAAAAGAGATAATGGGTGGGAAAAAGAGGTTTCCGGGCCATTATAGAAGATTTTGAGCCGTCTCCACCAACAAAGGCAAGTGACAAGTGTCGAAACGCTTAGAACCGGCATTTGAATGTTAAGATGTCAGTGGACGAATGCGCCGTGCATGGATGTCCGCACGGCACGCTCATGTCCAGACAAATTAGGCTAAAAAATGACAAATGGCAAGAGAAACATGCGGTTAATGAAAAAAATTGATGCTGGAAGATAGCCGCTGACAAGGAATTTGAACAGCCTGAGATGGAAAATGCTAATGGAAGGGCTAAAATTGACCTACTCAAATGCTAGGGATAAACTGGCTACAAAAGTGTAGTCTAGATTGCAAATGCGGTATGCAATTTTCAACTCTACAGTAACAAGAAATGAAAATGATCAATTAAGAATAAGAAGTGAGAAAGCAACTAAATAAGGAAAAAAAGAAGATGAGTCAGTCAGACAAAGTTTTGGAAGGTTAAATATGCTTTGGATTTGAATCATTGAAGACACAAGCAAAACCATCAACTTCAACTTCTGTACCTACTGCATCTGCTTTTGGTGCAACTTGACTACCAAAACAGGAAGCTTCAATTCCAAATGTTGTATTAGAACTCACAATTTGGGCTTTAGTTATAGGTGAATAAATGGAAACTAATAGTTAAAGTCATGAGACTCCAATATCTGAAGTGGTGCTTGAGCGAGACAGTTGAGTCTAAGAGGGATTGTTTAGTCAAATAGTTCTGATACAATTCTATACTAGGTTTGTTATGAGTACTGAAATCTCAGTTTTGTAATTAATATGTAATCTTACATGAAGACCTTGCAAAATATGTAATCATGGAGTGTGTAATCACCAAATATGTAAATATTGGGCATGTTATCACAAACCATGTATGTGAATATGTAATCAAAGCATTAATTAATAGTCATTTACAAGCATTCTATTATTGTAATTTAATTATTTGTACATTAATAAGTGATGCAATTATAATGAATTATTTGATGTTTATCTCTATTAATTGTCCCTTCCAATTGTTGTGTGCAATATCTATTTCCAGTAGGACTAATAGTCTAAAAAGAATTCCCTATTCAAAATTTCTGTCTTTACGGCCATGGTCACATAGAGAGTATTACTGGCAGACCATTTGGGAGACTCCTGTGGCATTGTTTCTACTTTGTGATACCTGTTATACTTGTATCATGATTTCATCTTATTACATATTTTATTGATGTGATTGTGCTGTGAAAATATGTTTATTTCAATGAGTGACTTCTTCTCTGCTTTGCTAACATTGCTCAATCTAGAACTTAAGAAAAGGGTGGAATCAATTCTCTTTCAGATAAAGTCTCTAGCTTGAATGCTAACCTTAAAAAACTTGACATTTGTGTGGGAGAAGTTTCCAATTTGATTGCAAACCTTGAGGTCACTTCTCCTTCACTTCATTCCAAAATGAGTGTCTTTGATAATGATAAATGCAACACTCACTGACAAAATGTATGAATTTCTTACATTCCTTTTTCTGCGATGTAATAGTGGCTGATTTTTCCATAAACATCAAAGCTCATATAAAGTCTTCATTTATTCAGAAAACATGTATTTTCAAAAGCATGATATTCTTGGGATGGAAGAAATTAAGGGAGTTAAAATCAGAGAGACTGGATTTTTTTTGGTGGTTGAAAATATTGTCTGAAACTCATGAAAATTGCAAGTACTTGTGCATTACAAGTCTGGGTGACTCACTCGCACAAAGACTTGCAAATGAGTAAATGATTTGCGTGCGGTGATTTTTTTGCCCTAAAATTGCGAAGTCGTGCAAGTTAATCACAGAAAAATTGGCACAGAAAATGTAATAAAAAAAAGATATGCATTTAAAAGTAGGGTTTTTAATATTATTTTCACGGATGGTGGAAGGGTGAGATTGAAGCTGCTGGTGGACACGATTGAAGATGCCCAGTGGATGCATGACAATCGGCTGGGATCTGGCTGTGACTACCATAAAAATTACAGGTATATTCGGAGACCAAAACATGAACTTATAATACAGGCACCAATGAAAATACGGGTATAGTTTCAGTATTATATATTTACATGTTGTTATGTTTACAACTATAATACATATATTATAGAGAATTGAGACTCGAGACTATATTTCATTTATATTTAAAGTTTTAAACTATAATACATTGTAATATATTAATAATTTTTTACAGTTCAAAATATATATTTATAATTTTATATATAATTTTATAATTTTTACATATATAAATTTTATGTATCTAACTCGAAATTTGATTTGAATATGATGGAAATTAGTATATGTTCTACAAATCTCATGTATATGTGTGTTTTTTAAGAGTATTTTACGAAATTTTATATATTTTCAAATGTTTGATAAATTTGCCGAGTTTTTGGTGAGTCCCGAGTTTTCAAAAATTTTGGGCCAGCTGAGTAATTGCTGAGTCCAAGTTTCTCAACAATGAATCAAAGTACTTCTCAAATTTCTTGTATATAATAAATTACATGTTATTGTTTAGACAAGAGAACTAAACATAGATTTGAAATGTTCCAAAGGGTTGTGGTGCAATGGTAAAGTGGCGTGTTTGTAAATGGAGTTATTCATGTTTAAATCTCCACATTGTAATAAGGCAATATACAAATTGGTGGGCATGTGTGTGTGATACCACTTCAACAACTATTAAGTGTTCATCTCTATTACCATTTTGTTCGTGATGCAAACCTTCATAAAAAATAAGATTGATTTAAATATAAGAAAAATTCCTCCACTATAAATGTTTAGTTTTTAATTTAGTTGCATCCCATATTGACGGGATTTATCTTCAACTGCTTTTTAGTTGATTTTTTATTCTAAGAGATGATTCATCCTTCTTTATAGTTTGATATTGATCAAAGATTTCATTTATATAAAATGGCTAATTTCTATTTGTGTAAATGCAGATCATGTGACCTTCATCAAGGAGGTAGCTACAACTCGACCTCCCAAGCATCTTCATTGTCTCCTAAACATTCTACAGGCCAAAGGTTAAGTTTATAAACTGATACCAAAATGCACATTGTCTTGACTATTATAATAATTTCATTCAATTAATTAACACGTTCACTGTTCCAATCCTGCCCTGATAGGCAGAGAAGATAATTTCTTCATGCAATTTATTTGCACATGTTACATCTAAATAGTTTTACTATAATTTGGTTGTACTCCAGGTATAGGTGGATAGGAAATATTTGGTTTACTTCTGAGCTTTGTTGTGAGTTCAATGCGTAGGGGTATGAAAGCTGAACAACACTGAAGACAAATGGAAAAAAATCTCCTTACAGACTTTGCCTTCTATGTGGTGTTTGGCTTAGATATGACCAAAAAACAAGCTTTGCCTTTTACTGCATGAAACTTATTTTGACAAATTTAAATGTTCTGCCCACAAGGTAACTGTTTATTCTTTTGTAATCTCAGCCTTTGGTCTGAATTACTTCCATGATTGGAACAATACTTTCAGCAGCTCTTTGATGGCTACTAGGTGCATTTATACAGCTACTGAAGATTACGAAGGCTCTTAGAATAAATAACAAAAGAGTCAAAACACCATGATGATATACACAAATATTTTAAGCTGATAAAGCATTAGTATCAGCACCCTCTTGGTTTTGTTTTCTTGTTTAATAATAATTTACAATTCCCCATATGCATCCTAATGATGGATTTCAGGGGGGCAATACTACTCAGTCTAGAAGGCAGTTACTCTTCAAGCTCAACATCATCATCAACCATGATGTCATCCAATCAAATACCTTTTACTTCAACTCTTGATGTACCCTCCTTAGCTTGCCTCTCAAAATCTGCAATCTTCTTTCTCTAAACACAAAGTCCCATATCTTGGCTATCCAGTTGCTATATGAATCGATGTCATCCAAGTCAATTGACTTGAGGCTTTGAGCAGACCTTTATTGAGTGAAGGCAAAGACTGTACTGCACAAAAATGAGGTTATTGAGTTACTTTTGTGTCAATTTGTTGCACTTCTTTATGTGAATGACATCAAATAAGCTCCAAATGGGTTCACATTTAGAACCACTTCAAGTTTGGGCAAAATTTGGAGTGAAAATTTTGGTACAACATACAGTTGCCCTTCTTTATTGGAGAGAATAGACACGGTTGACCATTCTGTTAGTAAAATTGTCATTGATGTCAAAATTCATTAGGTAATCAGATAACATGCATGCAATCTGCAGAAATTCTACTTTGATAAATACAGATTGGCGAAATATCACATACCTTTGATATTTAATTGCTTCACTTATAGAGGCAAATATGCTTTGCATTGCTGAAGTTTCAGATGATAGGGATATGCCAATCTGTATGTCCTATGTTCTGAGGTTCCTTTGATTTCAGTATCGTGACATCTCGGTGAATGAAACTTTGTTTATGAACATGTTTGATATGTGTATATCAAGTCTGTTATACAACAGCACATTTGCTATGACAGCGGATTTATGTTTTGTGATCGGGCGAGTTTATCTTCAGAATGCAATCAGGTTAATATATTTTTGGTCTGTATATGTTAAACTGCTTTGATCGGTTTCCATATTGGTTATGTAGTTTCTTTGATCAGTTATTGGTTAATACAGATACAATCACCGCTAACCATTTTCAGATTAATTTGTAGTCTTTGTTTTGATTTATGACTGTTGCCTCTAGCATTTCTTCTTCAGCGATGGAAGTATTATTAATATTTGTTATTAGAGATATGGTTGGAATTGCCAACCATCCTTAAGTTGTAACTGAAGGAAGTTGCAACTATTTTGTAACTGTTCTTAAACTGTCTACTCATCCGCTGGGAAAGAGAGACACTATTTGAGGATACAAAAAGACAGGGCATTCAGTGTGTGGGATCATTTGATGAATTGTATCAAGTCTGATGCAAAAACAGTTTGTTAGACTGCAGATGTAATCGAGAGTTTGTGTCTTGTCATATACAGACAAGTGAGATTGCAAATCTGAGAGTTATAGTGAATGCTTTTGTAAAATCTGAGAGTACTTTGAAAAGTCTGAAAGTGAGTCTGTTCGGACTCCTATCACTCATATTTTGAGAGGAATGTTTTGTATCACATCTGCAAATTAGAGAGGTCTGAAAAGACAAAACGTTTTGTAATATCCAGAAGGTTGCTGCCTCAAGGATGCTGAGTTGGTGCTCATTTTGAGAAGTTGGTACTTCAGTTGGAGTTGGTGCTCTCAAGCAAGGGATTTGGTGATTCCTTAGAGTTGGTGCCCTTAAAGCATTGTACACAATTTTATTCGTGAAGCTGGATTAGTACAGTAGATCCTAGTAGCATTTCTCACCGTGGCTTTTCACCCATCCTAGGTTTTCCACATACATCAGGTGTTGAAGTTTTCTTGTGCAATTGCTCTCTTTTGATTTCAGTTTTTATGCTTCAAAGTTTTAAATTGTTTAAGAATCTGAAATTATATCTTCTTTTGATTCACCCTTCCCCTCCACCCCCCTCAGCAGAAGAGTTGTGTCCTACAATTGGTATCAGAGCCTGTATTTGAAAAGGGCTCAAGCAACTTAAGTAGATCTTGGATAGAGAACACATGGCTTGTTTAGAAGGACCCTCTTCAAATAAAGCTCCTTTATGTGATGGTTCTAATTATGCTTTTTAGAGGCATCCAAATGGAGGGTTATTTGTCATCTTTAGTGTTTGATGTTTGGATGTCTATTGTTAATGGTTATGTAATTCCTACAACTCCTCCAACCGATTAGGCTGAAAAGGGGTATGAAAATAATGCAAGGGCAAAGAATGCAATTCTTTGTGGTTTATCTAATGCAATTTGTTAAAATGATGTATTGTCAGACCGCTAAAGACATTTGGGACAAGTTGAGGAGCATTTATGAAGTTGATGCCAAAGTGAAGCAAGCAAAGTTACAAACATACAAGGTGAAGTTTGAAGGCTTAAAGATGAAAGAAGAAGAGAAGATTGGTGACTATTTTCTTAAGGTTGATGAGATTGTTAATCCCATTAAAGGTCTTGGAGAAGATATAAAAGATTTTGTTGTCATTTAGAAGGCGTTAATATCATTTCCTTCTAGATATGATTCTAAGATCTCTGCAATTGAAGAAGCCAAAGATCTTGATGAAATCACGGTGGCTGATCTACATGGCATCTTCACAGCATATTCGATGAGGATGGTTGGAGAAGACACACTTAAAAGAGAGGCAACATTTAAAGCTTCAAAGAAAGAAAAGGAGATAAGTTTTGAATCAGAATGTGATTCTCATGAAGAAATTGCAAATCTTGTTAGAAAACTTAAAAGAGTTTTTGAAATTACAAAGGGGAGTGGCCTTTTAAGGGCTTCAATTGTGGAAAGATTGGGCACTTTGCTTCTAAGTGTCCTTATGGAAGGGATGACAAAGATGATGAAGATTTCAAGAAGACGACAAAGAAGAATCAAATTTGGTACAAGCAAATGAATTCTTCAAAGAACAAGAAAAGTTTATATATCAAGGAAGAAGTAACAAAGTCACAAGACAACAATGAGTGTGAATCTGATACTAAAAAGAGAGACATTATTCATGGCTATTCGATCAAATACTGAGGATCAAGATAATGATGCTTCACATGATGCTAAAGAAGGAGAAACAAACCTTGAAGGTGAATCGTTATGTACCTTTAAAAAAAATCAGAAAATTGAAGGAGAATAACAAACAAAAGATTGCTGCCATGGAGGAAAGTGACGTGCTGAAGAAAGAACTTGTACAAGGTCATCAAACGATCATCAATTTGAAGATCCAAGTTGAAGAGGCCAAGAGAAGAGGTAATTAATTCTAAACTTTTTTTGAAATCTAAAGAATCCTTGAAATTAGAAAGTGAAGTTGTGGCTTTAAGGAATGAAAGTGGACATTCTTGGAGAAGCCACTAATATACTTCTCCCTTATGATGCATTGCTAGAGTATGGAATTTTTCACTTTGTAAAGAATGAGGTGCACATGATTGTTGCCTTTTAGGGAGAGTGACATCTTTGTGGAGAGAGCAAGCTGCAGCTGAGATTTGAGATTTCAAACTATCATTTTTGGGCAGTGACTGATTGGTATGATAACATGATGACTTGGGAACCTGGCATCGATGTGTTTGATGATTTGCTTCAGTTGGATCTTGATGAGTTGCTCCACAACTTCGGGCATGGTGATGTTTATGTCAAAGTAGAGTAGAGTGGCAGAAGCTTGTTGGATATTTGCAAAATGTTGGAGGATCACTTCAGTCTACATCCAGGAAAGATAAAGAGGTTACACTTGCAGTCATGATGCAGCATAGAGACTTAAGTAGATATGCGTACTGGCATCCACGTTTGGTTTGGGAACCTGGAACTCGGCAAAGGGAAATCAATTGGAGGGATTGCTTGAGGGAAACCAATTTTTGGGCCAAAAGGACTATTATGTCCCTTTGTTTAATAAGGGAAGATTAAATATTTTGGCTTTGTTCTTTGGTCCCATCCTAATTGTAACTTGTGCATCACTTTTTCTTAACATGGACCTATGTCAAATTAATCCCTTTTGGTGCCATTCTAAGCTGGCCTACCAACTTGTTTCATTCGGCTTGTGCATCATACATATTTCAACTTGGGGAGAGAATATAATCATCATTGATCATCCCATTGTCTTACCTCTTGCGATTCCAGTTGGAAATTGGGTCTCTAGCTTGTAGTTTTGGAGGTGCAAGATCCTTTGTAGTCTGCTGAGTTTGTCCAAATTTGTGAAGTATTCAATTGAAGACGAAGTTGTAATAAGTTGTGATATTCTATATTGTTTGAAAATACAAATATCTCGTTGTCAGCAATTCATTCCTATTGTTGGTGTATTATTTGGGTTGATGATTCATCCCTTACAACTGCAATGTCACTACATTATCGATAAGTGTGTTTCATATTGATTCTTGAAGATTGATATAATCATCAAGTGTTTCAAATCTTGCAAATGCCACAAATTATATTTGTACACTGTTAAACTTTCAATCCATATACTAATACTAGTGTTGTTGATGATTGTTAATTCATAAAGATTATATAAGATAAGTTGTGCAATATCCTTTTGCGACGAGTCTTCATTAGGAAAAAATAGCAATTAGAATCGCGGCCCCAATAATGCTGACAGTATTATATTCTTGCTAGATTGTTAAAGAGGACACAACATATCATTCAAGTCTGCATGGTGTCAATTGTAGCAGTTATTATCCCAATAATGCAAGGAATTCATAAGTGCCACATATACAAGTAGACTCCTATCCTTGGAATGTGAACATCTATAATTCCTATTCAAATATTATTGACATCCAACACTGAGGCGACAATAAGAAATTCGTATTCGATAACACATCGGATTATATTCCTCAAGCGAAAGACTTCAGTTGGTGAATTGGAATTGGAATATACTTAGTGCCCACCATTTGAAAGATAAGGAAGCTTGCGACTTATACATGGGCTTGGAATGATATTTGGAGACATAGTCAAGAGGCATTGAAATGTTAAGAATTCTGCATTGGACTCAAGTTTAGGAGCAGGACTCAGAAGATTGTCTGTATCCACTAGAAAATCATTTGTATCTTGTGGTGACATTATTGTGGTGATAGGCATCGCTCTTGATATCTAACTTAGCATATAGACTATTGAAGGTTTTGAAAACTCTTGACAATTCCATATCTAGAGCAATTGAATTAGCAGGCATTGGCATATCGATATATTTGGAGGAGTCAATAATATCTTGGTTGGAGCTAGTCATTTAGTGTGCAGGTGAGCGCCTGTTGATGTGAGTTTTATGACCACTCCAACATGCAAAATAAAACGCCTAGTATTCCAAGGTGAAACACCAAATACTTAATCCTCTCTTGAACAAAGACACCACATATGCTAAGATTGCAAAAAGATCATGGAGGCGATTCCAAGGTTCCTATTGCGAACTTGCGACTTTCTGTTGGACACAACTCAGTTTTATGATGTGGTTTGCTGGTAACCATGCAGAGACTTATGCTATTCATTCAATGGCCAATTTATCAACTTTGCAAATACAAATGATTTGACAATGTAAGCCCTTCAACTACTTCTAACAAAACAAAGTGCAAAGAGGTTTTGGGTTTAAGAATATAAACTAATTATAACAATGCAAGACAATATTGATGGTGAGGTGGAACTAAACTAGTCCTTGCTTCACCAAATCAACTACACAATGGATGGTGCAATCTTCTAAGGATGCATGGATGATTTTCATAATGTCAACACTCATTCAAATACTGTAATGTCCCCATTTTTCAGACTACGGGATTAGCTTGGTTTGACGACCCTCGCAGACTAATCAGGCGATCAGAGGGGGTCAGATGTCAAAGCCAGTGTTGGGACTCCACTCTGGGGATTCAGTTTATCAGGTTTGCTCTTCGTTCGGGTCATTTCGGTCGACTTACTATTTTTAGTAAGTGGTGTTTTGGGTATGGCCAGGATTAGCAGGGTATCTGCACAGAGTGTCAGATGTTCGGGATTGAGCTTCAGAGAATCTCCAGTTTGAGAGACTTACTATTTTTAGTAAGTCTATTTTTAGCAGCTGGCTATTTTTGGCAGTGGGTTATTTCCAGCAGGGCAGTTGGCGTTTGGGCTTTGGTGTCGGGAACGAGTTTGATTCAGTCAGTGGAATTCTGTGGCTTTGTTTTTAAAGTTATCGTTATTAAATTAAAGTATTTTAATTTAATAACTTAAGTACTTTATAACTTTAATGTTATAAAGTGAAATATTCATTTAAAAGCCTTTAATATGAAAAAGGTGAAATTGTGCTTTTTCCGAAAAAGCTGTAAGTACAACTCGAAAAAACACTTTCATGCACCGATTGATTATTTGATATTTTGTTTGTGAGAGAATTCTGCTTGGCTTTGGAAGCTAGGGTTTCTGGAACTTGGTCTTCATTTTTGGAGAGAGTTCTTCTGAGATTTGTCAAGTTTGGTCTTCTTCCAGGAGAGAGCTCGATCTGACACTGAATTAAATCCAATGTTGAGGTATATTGGATTGTGGTGAAGTTTTTTATTATTCTATAGGCAAAATTGAATGGTTCTCAAGAATTCGATTTGTATCTGCTGAGGTCTGAATTTGCATTGGGAAATCTGCATATCCTTCATTTCTGAGGCTGCAATTATTATTTGGCGTCAAGATTCCTTCATATTCCAGCACGTGTGTGTTTCTTTTGCTGGCCGTACTCTTCTTGGAAATCGTACAAGTTGGTGAGGCTATTTCCTATACCTCACGTGACAATTTTAGGTGCTGCCATTAAGAGAGAGAGTGCTGAAGTTCTTAGAGCACCAACATTCTTTGCTGACGTAAATGTCTGAGCCGTACAATTCAACCTGCTGGCCGTACATTGCCTGGGAAGTCACGTTTTAATTAGACTGTCACGTGACAGCATTTGGTGGGCATCAAAGGTGTTGGAGTTTGTGAAGCGGTTGGAAAAGAATACCACATATCTCAGAAAATTGCAGCAGTGCCAAGTGTTTATTTTCCTATTTTAATTATTTGTTTATGCAACCTGCTTGTGATGAGAAATAAAAAAACAATCAATAAAATTATCAAGGAAATTTAAATTGTCTTGGTTGATCTGAATTTAATAGAAACATCTTTGTAATTATTTTATGAGATTGTTATTGGCATAAGAAGTTGCAATCATTTCGAATTTAGAAAACTTTCAGAAAGAGCCAGCCAGGGTTCTTCACAAATACCCAAGTCTAGTGCAATCCAAACGAACATTCCCAATTGAAGTTAAGTACTTGCAATGAGTTTAGACCAACCTTACACTGTTACTTGCAATCAACAAGTACCAAAAAGTATGAACATAAGTTTCACCATTATTCACCAGTCAACAATATCTTTCATTCATCTAATTGACTACTTCTATTCAACATAAATAAATCCCATTCTAAGTGAGGAAACATAGGAACCATGCAACACTCCAAAATAACACAAGTAATCCACCATGATAACAACAATGAATTTGAAATTACTTTGGCAATATTATAGCAACAATCTCCCCAAGTCTCTTTTTAGTCTAACTAACTCATTACAAATGAGAAGGCCTTTCCTTTTATAGGGAGCTCAAGTACAATGAACGACCTAGATTGATTTTGAATCAGTGGCCAAGATTATGCCAACACAACCCTAATACAACTACTAGATACAAGCATTAAATGCTATCCAATTACAACAAGGCACCAATTTGTAGTCCAATGAGAAAATTACATTTCTTTGTGATACATATCCATTTGAGAATAGGCCAATGAGAAAATTTGTTAGGTGAAGATATTAAATGCATCCCACATGTACTCTTGGAATAACTTGATGGGATAGCTTTTGACACATGAGATTGGAATCCTCTGATTGGTTGGAGATGAGTGGGTGCCACCTCAGCATTATCTTGCAATCTTTGTTTCAATTCTACTTCTCCATCATCATAAATAAGTCTCTGCATCTCTAGCAATATCTCTTGATACTCAACATTTTCAAGCCTTCAATTAATTTTGATGGTTCATATTCCCAAATTGCATCATTTTCATGATTTTTTTCCATCTTTGAAGTTGTCTTGACATCTTGTCATGATGTTTTGGCCTTGATCTTTCTTCATGACCTTGAGCTTGATAACCTTCATCCTTCCTTGTTCGGGCTTGATCCCTCTTGATGAATTGAACTTTGAACTTGGATTTGCATCTTCATTTTGATTCCCTTGCAAAACAACAAAACTTGTCAAGCATATATCCTTTACATGTCCAACTTGCAAAATGAAATCTTACATTCTTACAATTTGCCAACTAGATTCGATCTTCAAGTTCTTAATACAAATCATTTGAAATTCTAATGATTAATTTAAAAATTTCTATCTCTAGAATTTCATTTCAATCTATTTCTATCATGCATTCCCTAAAACAATTTGATTTCCCAATTTCATTAAAGTTTGGATTTCAAATTTGCTGAGTCTAAAACATTGAATTTCTTCTTGAAACAACACTCAGCAATCCCCTTGAATTTATGATTTTCTCTTACAAATTTGATCTCTTTTGACACCTGATTGGAATTCCTTGATCTTTACCTTGAAATCTCTTACCTCCAACAAGATTAGTTTAATGGAATGCCTCTTGATGATTTGATTTTAGTCTTCCTTATTTGATTTCACACATGTAGTCTGCTCTGCTTTTTGCTTTGGATCAAAGATGATTTGATATTTGAACAAAGGGGTTTACAACCTCCATATATAGGCACTTAAACTTGAAAAGACATGACCCCTTAGCATAGATGACCTGAGTGAAGCTTGAATTTGATTTTTAAGTTGGTTGTTTTATACCAAGGCCGACCTGATTTGATTTGTTGTCAAATTTACAACTTAGTTTTTCCTTGGCTAATTTAATTTAGCCATTCACATGACTTGCAAGTGTTCCAGTTGTAGGGCGGAATTGAAGGGTGAGTTGGAATTTATTCCAAGGCAAGGTCAGATTCGGACCTGCCTATGGAATTTATTCCAGAGGTTGTTAAATTTACTTCCATTCAAAACAATGTTATTTTCCACCTTGCTCATTCAAGTTTTTGACTTTACAATTTTTCTTCTCCATCCATTGCTCTGTTTTCTTACTTGTAAACCAATTTTCTCAATTTGCCAATCAAATTTCTCCCTTGATCGCATAATTTCTTGCCCTTATCATTTCAAATCTAATTATAAACTATTGAATCTCCTTGTCAACTTGCCCATGCTTGCTCATCTCAACACTTGCATTTGCCTTCATAAAGATAAGTTTTTGTTTTGTCCTAAGGATCACTTGCCAAAACCTGGGCGGAATTTCATGGGGGCCTAGAAATTTGTTCCAAGGGGAGGTCTGATTCCGACCTACCCTTGGAATTGTCCAAGAGTTCACTCAAAATGTTCTAAGTGTTATGCATTTTCTTTGAAAACTCAGACTTTCCTCCTTTGTTTGCACAAATCTACACCTTTCCAATTCAAATTAAATGTCATTGTTCGCTCAATCTTTCTTTCAAGGTTTGGTTTTACAGAGCTGAATCTTGGTTTTGTATTTGAACAATGCTTGTGGAAGCTGGGCAGAATTTGAGACTGCCTCGGAAATAATTTCCAAGGAGAGGTTGGATTCCGACTCTCTTGGAATTTTGTGAAGAGTTTCGCCTAAAACTTGTCACGTATTTGTTATTTGCCCAAACCTTTTCAATGTTTTCAATCCTCCACCATGATGCGATTAAGGAATTCATTTTTTGTTCATAGACTTAGCTAAAGATTGAATTGCACTTCATACACGCTTGAAATTGCACTTCATACATGCTTGAAATCTCATTTTGGATAAATCGTTCAGATTGTGAATTTTACCATCTCAATTGCTTGGTTTCCATTTCAAGATTTTACTAAGTTCTAGATCAAGACTTGACAACCTTAGTCATTTCATGGTTCAAACTTTCAATTAAACATTGACTTGCATATAGAGTTGGTCAAACTTAGCTTATTGACATGGAGACTTCAAGATCACTACCAAACTAGAACTAGACAAATAAACCACTAACTTACAAAGCAAAAAGAGGGGGTCCCCATTTGCAATAGGGCGATGGTGTGAAAAGGTCACAATAGTGCTGTGATATATTCATAAGGGTGTGTTGGGAGAAGTTATCATTGTCTTATTCTTGGCAACTTCCAACACCAAGATAACACTATTGTAGAGTCCCTATTCCACCTTTGGTCATCAATGTTATCTGAGCCTTATCTTTGCTGATGTAATATCCCACACTAGGATATTGCCTCAATTCTGATTTTGGTTGTCAATTTTCAATGTTTGACATTTTGTCAAACACTTTACATGCAATGTACAAGTTCTGATTTCTGGGTGTTAGTGGTTTGCTATGTTTGTATTTAAATGATTTTGCAATTCAAAACATATAATAATACTTGAAATTCACATTATCTTGCAAGCTAAGTATAAATATTCCATTCATTTGCTAAAACCAAGCTGCAAGTATTTACAATGCCCAAATATATGCATCAACAATTATTAATTCAAACAAAGGAACTTGGATTTGGTTGATTGATGACTCTAAACAAAATCTCAGCCCACTGGATGTCGAATTTC
Source organism: Chamaecyparis obtusa (assembly GCA_027943335.1). Lineage (NCBI taxonomy): Eukaryota > Viridiplantae > Streptophyta > Pinopsida > Cupressales > Cupressaceae > Chamaecyparis > Chamaecyparis obtusa. The sequence continues at coordinate 2,162,266 of BSBK01003396.1, forward strand.
TGCCAGTAAAAATATGGATGCAGCCAATAAGAATATATTCGCAGCCTTGTAGAGATCTCATGCTGCCTTTCAAACCAGTATTGCAGCCAATATGGTAAACGCAGGGCTCATGGAATGATAACCACAACCAATGTATGCGATCGCTTCTCCAAGGGATTAAGATCACAACCACTAAACAGAAGATCGCTGCCCTTTAAATTCGTCCCAGCTGTTTTATGTCTAACGCAACACATAATCTAGCATAGTTCACCAACTTAGATGTTGTTTTAGAATGCCTACACCAGCAAGAAGATCATTCTTGGCCTGGAGAAGAAAAAACTTCAAACCCTCACGAACACAAACTCATCAAATTGCAAATAAAAGTTATCCAATAATGATTTCATTTGCAACAAGCCATTGCTTTCATAATAATAAAACAAATCTTCTTTACCACTCCAATAATTAGCTTCATGAAGACGCTTTTCACTTAAATTCCCTTTGCTTTATACTTAGGCACATATTTGAATAATATAATTTATTAACTCCCTTTGGCTCCAAAAACTACATTTTCATCAATATCATGATATTCTGACACACAAGGTCATTGTTTCTTGTGCCCAAGATTTAATGCTTTTTAACCCAGATCCAATGAGCTATGACACTAAGGTGACCAATATACAATACCAACAAAAATAGCAACCTTAGTGAATTTAATTAAATAATAATAATTCATCCGTCTCGCGAAAATGACTGAAGAAGCATCAGAATCGAAATCTGATAGGACAGGAGTGATCCTGATGAAAAAAGTCGATGAATGAACCTGACGGGGTGACTTACTAAAAATAGACTCTCCCTCCAAGATTCTTGGAGCCCAAACCGGAAGCCAAATATAAAAATTGAGAACATCATTCAACTCTAACTCATCTGAGCTCATCGAAACCATCCCTTGACTTACTATAAGTCCCACCAAACGGAGCGATAACCCTCAATAGGGTCCTCTAATCACCAGTATTAGCCTACAAGGACCCAGTAATAGGCTAAATCCATCCACTATCATGGTCATGCTAAAAAGGGGACATTGCAGTCCTCCCTCCCCAAGATTACTTGTCCTAAAGCAATCACAAGAATCAAGGAAACACAATGACCCACCTGGATCCCAAGGATAAATATGTATAATGTCCCTGGCGTCACTTGCAAACTCCTGTGAAGATAACACTATCCACAAAGCTAACTGAACATACTGTCACCATACCAACAATGGTGACTCTCCCAATCCGCAGTGCCAATCCTATCTCCACGTGGATCCCAGTAGAGACGAAACTCACATCCATCCATAACAAGGAAAGTTGGATATCCGATATCATCTGCTAGATCAAAACTCCTTGCACACCCTACCAATCTGCCATGAGTATGAAGTCTATCTGTGCAACATGAACTAGTACTCCCAAAAGCATCTGTACCATAACCGAGATGTCCATCCTCTGCAAAACCGTCATGGATATGCTGACTTTGCAAGTAGCCTCCTACTAACTTGCAACAACTAACCTTATCAATTGAAGAGGATGTAAGCCCATCCCATAAAGTATGGTATGAACTTGGAGCCAACCCACACTTGCGCAAAACCAAGTCCTCTACTTGTGGGTCAAAAGAGAAATGATGAGCAATCCTAACTGTGTAGTTGCGATAAAATGCTCCAATCTCTGTCAGAGGCTCATCATCATCAAACCAAGAACCAAGAGATGGCTCCAATCTTTATCTCCGAACAACTGGTTGGGCAGGATCCCAGGTAACCCTCTTAGCAAACCCAACCACAAAATCCCTGTGGGGAAGCATTGTAGTCAAAGTCTCTACAATCTTTCCCACCAAAACATGAATACCGCGAGAACCCTGAGTGAGAGTACCCTCAGAAGCTCCGAGTGGTCCCTCTTGCAATTCCGGACTCTCAAGCAAATACTCCATAAATGACTCTGTGCAGTAGAAATTATATGAAGAAACATCAACATTCTACCCTACAACCTTCAACTGATCCCTCTGAAATTGTGGCACTACCAAATGTGTATCGTTATCAGTATGAGATGAAGTAATAGATTTGCTTTCGGCAGAAGGAAACAAATCCTCATGAAAGCTTGTCTCCAAATTAGATGATACCCTGCCCATATCCTGTGAAGAAGATGGAGAAGTGTCATTAAGTGGCACACAACTCTCTGATGAATCCACTACTACTACATTAGGACTCTGAATAACCTGTTCTGTATCATTTGTCATCGTGCTAACTACTGAAGGACTTGGTACAACAAGAAACTCTCTGCAGTCCTCCACTGAAGTGCTCATCTCATATGTAACTACTACACTCATATCAAGGATGGATGTAACTGCACCCTCATCACATCCACCAACACCATCCGTGGAAATCAACTCACCACCAACCACCACTATATGTAGCTGAATTGGATCTGTGGCTGGCGTAGACTGTACTCTCTCCAACTCGCCTCAAGCTCACGGGTAAGCTCAACTACTTCCTCTTTCCCTAACTATGCCTCGTAACAAGTGCTACCCCACTCAAGAAGGTAATCTTTGTCAGCTACCAACTGTAAATAATTATGCTTCAAGATCCTAATAGCCTCTCGAAGTGAATGAATCTTTGCTAGGGAAAGGCAACTACCACCTTGCTCATCTGACATAGGAGAACCACAACCATATACAGCCAACATCTACCGGATAACATCATAATGCTCAAGAGCTAAAGAAATATCACTATCACTCACCTTCAGCTGACTGGTCACATGATGTCTCTGCATGCCCTGGCTCCCATATACACTCCCTGACTCACTAACAGCATTGTGATAGGAAGTTGTATCCTCACTGCTCACCACATGATCACGAACATCATGTGCGCTAATAACCTCGCACATGTCCATTAACGAGGTACTGCTACTGGGTACCTCTCCAAATATCTCATGTGAAGAAGTGGAAACCACAACTATATCAAATTCCTCGCATGCCTCTGCTTCCCCCTCCACAATAAGTCCCTGTAACCAGGATCCTGGGACCTATCATCAACCCATGACAACTTCGTGTCATCACTCAATGTCTGACATGATTGACCAGACTCACTGCAGTATGAAACATTCTCATACAAATCATCAGAGGTGCCCATAACACTAGTATCCACGTCATCTAATTGAGACTTCTCTACTATCTCGTATTGCTGCATACATGACTCAATGTCAACATGTAGATCAACATCACTATGGCATGAATCTACATCATGTAACTCCTCAACACTCGAATCGTGAGTGTTATCACCAAGTGACTCCATGCCCTCGTCTTCTACACATGAGAAGACTGCTGTCCCCTGCATTGACTCATTAGAACTGTCCGAACTCATATTCTCCTTGCAGTCTTCAAATACAACCCCATCATCTAATGAGTCTGAACCCATAGTGACATCAACAACACCATCAACATGATCAAATAAGGGACAGCTGTCCTGATTATCAGACCTTGTATCACTGACATTTTCAGTACCACTAACTGGTGTGAGGCTGCCATCAAGGGTAGTCAACATGTCATCATCAGTTTCATTTTCACTAACTTTGGTCTCCTCAAGATGCTGGGACTCGGTGCTGCTGTCCTGTAGAAAATTAGTCATATCTATGTGTTGTTGCGAAGAGTTACCAACATCATGTACGCAAGATGAACTAGTGGCTGCCCCACTAAGCATAGGATCATCTTCACCATGATCACTAGCTACTGAAAACTCATTGTGAAGACTGTGGGATGTCTCACTTGTGAAAATCTCTAGTTTCTCTTCTTGCATTCTCTGTGAAGAAGACCTTTTGAAGAAGGAAACCATAAACCTAGCTGCTCTGTCAACAGTTGCCGGATTGCAAAGCCTTGCATTTAGCCTTTCTTGAATTTGCCTCAGTTTCTCCATTTCATTTGCCAAGGCAATTGTTTGCTTCCTAAACTTAGACACACTGCTTAATGTCCATATTTTTCTGATTTCTTGGACATGCCCATGATTGAAATAATCTGTGAGAGTGTTGATCACTCACAAATCAAGTGTGGGAACTCAAAATTTCCAACCCCGCAGGATGGCACGAAAACTGCTCTGATACCACTATAATTTCCCACACTAGGATATTGCCTCAATTCTGATTTTGGTTGTCAATTTTCTATGTTTGACATATTGTCAAACACTTTACATGCAATGTACAAGTTCTGATTTCTGGGTGTGAATGGTTTGCTATGTTTGTATTTAAATGATTTTGCAATTCAACACATATGATAATACATGAAATTCACATTATCTTGCAAGCTAAGTATAAATATTCCATTCATTTGCTAAAACCAAGTTGCAAGTATTTACAAGGCCCAAATATACGCATCAACAATTATTAATTCAAACAAAGGAACTTGGATTTGGTTGATTGATGACTCTAAACAAAATCTCAGCCCACTGGATGTTGAATCGCTGCCAGTAAAAAATATGGATGCAGCCAATAAGAATATATTTGCAGCCTTGTAGAGATCTCATGCTGCCTTTCAAACTAGTATCACAGCCAATATGGTAAACGTAGGGCTTATGGAATGATAACCGCAACCAATGTATGAGATCGCTTCTCCAAGGGATTAAGATCACAACCACTAAACAAAAGATCGCTGCCCTTTAAAGTTGTCCCAGCTGTTTTATGTCTAATGCAACACATAATCTAGCATAGTTCACCAACTTAGATGTTGGTTCAGAATGCCTACACCAGCAAGAAGATTGTTCTTGGCCTGGAGAAGAAAAAACTTCAAACCCTCACGGACACAAACTCATCAAATTGCAAATAAAAGTTATCCAAGAATGATTTCATTTGCAACAAGCCATTGCTTTTATAATAATAAAACAAATCTTTCTTATCACTCCAACAGTTAGCTTCATGAAGACACTTTTCACTTAAATGCCCTTTGCTTTTTACTTAGGCACATATTTGAATAATATAATTTATTAACTCCCTTTGGTTCAAAAAATGACATTTTCATCAATATCATGATATTCTGATGCACAAGGTCATTGTTTCCTGTGCCCAAGCTTTAAAGGTTTTCAACCTAGTTCCAACGAGCTATGACATTAAGGTGACCAATATACAATATCAACAAAAATAGCAACCTTAGCGTATTTAATTAAATAATAATAATAATTCACCCGTCTCGTGAAAATGACTGAAGAAGCATTAGAATTGAAATCTGATAACACATGAGTGATCTTGATGAAGAAAGTCGATGAATGAACTTGATGGGGTGACTTACTAAAAATAAACACTCCCTCCAAGATTCTTGGAGCCCAAACCGGAAGCCAAAAATAAAAACTGAGAGCATCATTCAACTCCTCTAACACATCTAAGCGCATCAGAACCATCCCTTGACTTACTATAAATAGTAGGTCCCACCAAATAGAGCCACAACCCTCAATAGGGACATCTAATCACCAGTATTAGCCTACAAGGACCTAGTAATAGGCTAAATCCATCCACTATCATGGTCATGCTAAAAAGGGGAAATTACTGCTGAAGGAGAAAACTTGAACTATTCTATACAATAGAAAAATGAGACATTCTTGTGATGGAGACAACTTTCAAATTATCACAATTGTTGTAAAGGCTAGGAAATTAGTTAATGTATTGAGGCAAGGAAATCAATATTATCTCTGCCATATTGTTGTTTATTGTTTGTGTACCTTAGAGTTTAATTCAAGAAAATTGTGGGAAGTTTGAGAAATCTCCATTAGGGATATTACAATCTAGTTTGTTGTGGTTATGCAATTGGGCCTTCTACCATGGGAGCTTTTCCCTTAGATTTCTCTAGCTGAGAAAACCAACCTAATGCCATATTGTTGCACTTGCCTCACCTGTGGGTGGTAGTAGGGTATCAGGAGCTACCATTCTTTGCGCAACAATCTCAATTGGCTTAACTTTGGGTGGTATCACATTGAGGGTGTCATCATGTTCCAGTGTGAACCTCATCCTCTCTATTGGGTCGTAAATCTAGAATATGCACCCTTGAAATCTGGATTGTTTTGTCTTTTTTGTTTTGCCACTATTATTTTTGTCCATCTCTTTCTCCTTAAATCCTTCTTAGTTATATTCTTGCAGCTTTTAGATGAGGTCTTCTCCTTCATGCTATTGTTGTTGATATCCAACCCTACCAACTTATTTCCTCAACATATTGGTAAAGACGTTAGGTTCATAGGGTCGATTTTTATCCAACTCTTTTGTATTTGTAAACAGTATCTCCTAGCTTGTCATAACCATCTTTCCCTAAAACAACATCATCATAATATTTAGCATAAGGAGACAATATGCCCCTTCTTTTTTGAATCATGAAATGTTTAGAATTGGCATTGTTCATCTGCCACATGGCTTCTAAAAAGACAATCCTTGCTAGTACCTATATTGGCAATTTGTGTGGCATGATGGCTCCAAAATCCCTAATGACTATTTTTCATGGAGGAACCTGTAACCCAATTATGGCCTTCTATTGGGTTTTTTTTTGAAGTCAAGGCGTTTGAAAAATTCAAGAAAACCTTGTGGCAACTTGAGCATTTCAAACCCTAGCCTCCTCGAAATTGGAATAACTAAATAATCTCCAATATAAAAAAATGGTGTTGAGATGGGAAGTCCATAGTTGAACAAACTTTATTGTTCTGTTTTGGAGTTATCTTGAGACTAATTCTGCCCCTAATTTTCTATCCTCCTTACCAGATAGCCCATGTAGACACAAGTGGCACAAAAGGGATTACCATCTAAGAGACCCGTGTTGTTACCTTACCGGTTACTGAGAGGGGGGGGGTGAATCAAAAAATACTGAATCGCATTGTTTAAAACTTGTAAACAGATTCTTGAATGCAAAGTAGAAAGTCAATAGTAATTCACAAGCATAAACCGAACCACACAGATCTACTCAAGTATTTATACGTGGAAACCCTCGGTTAGAGAGAAAAAACCACGGTGAGACAAAGCTCACAACTTCACTAGTTCTTGATGAAGGTGCCCTGTTAGGAGCATACAAAGCACTGGTTAAGGTGCTACCCAGTTAAGGGATTTTTACAAATGATCGGTTAGGATCTAAGCCCTATTAAGAGCTGCCTGGTTACAGGACTTTGAACATCAACAAAGATGTCACCCTATTAGGGGATTTTTACAACGAATCGATTAGGTTCACCCTATTAGAGGGATTTGTATATGATGTAACACTTTTTAAAAGCAGTGATCTATAATGACACTGATTGTCTAATTAGATCATACCTGTAGATCTCTTCTCCTATTTGCCTGGCTGTTGATCTTCCTTTCTTACTTCACCTTTGTGCCTGTAGCACTCAGAAGATATCTTTCCTCTGCTCTCTGCAATCTCCAACTAAACAACAACAGCAACATACTTTGCGTCCTATGACTAATATTTATACAAGAGTGATCCTCTTGACTCACGGAATCGCCAGGGAGTAAACTTGACCAAAAATATGCAACGCAAGAAAGCTGTGTTGTGATCTAGAGTTTATCTTGAGACCATTCGTTAGAATTTAAAGCTAACTCCTGTTGAAAGGTTAACTTCACATCAGAGTAATGGATGTCTCACATAATCAGGCTCTTAACTCAAACTGTTCCACAAAAATTGGATCGGATTTATCTATCAATTAGATCGGTACCAGTTTGTCGTTGGATGCTGAATAAGACCGATACTAAGTACTTGGTTCAGTCTACCGGTTTATCTAACTACTTAGTTGACCGGTGCATACGCTATGTGCTTCATCTACCGGTGTCATCTAAGTAATGTGAGTGACCGATGATCTTCAACTAGTGTGAATGGGTTTGATGAAATACACTAATGACAACTTAAATTGCTAACAATCTTCCCCTTTGTCATTGGTGGAAAAACAGTAAAAAACAAAATCATTCATACAATAGTTGTTCAACCTTGGTTAGTGAAATAGAATACTGGCCTTATTTGATTGAATGCTCTGCTCCTAACCGAAACTTCACTTGACTGAGTCCTCCAGTTTTCATTAACTTCTCCTTGTCCTTTACAAATAACTTTCCTTTTTTACCTCCATAAGACAAAGGGTTATGTCTTCCTTCACATTTGAAGCTGTGTGAAGATATCCTTATAGATGTTCTTTGTAGAATGTAGAAATGGTGCCCTTTGACCGGTTACATATTCAATGTTTTATTGGGCAGCCTTGAGAGAGAGAATGATGTTTTCCATATCATCTACAGTTTTGTAGTCCAGTTCATTGATCAGAACATTAGTTGAAGTAGTTGTCTGGTGCATGATATCAAGTGTTGGGGCCAAAAACATTTGGAATCCAATGATGTCTTGAATTCTTTTGTTCTTTTCTTCTGCAATCTTTCTGAGGACTAGAGCAAGACTTGTCATTTCTCTACTGAAAGTTGTGGCCGTTTTAGTTTTGATGTCAAATTGGTTGGACAAAGCTCTTATGTCTTCTGAAGTCTTTTTAGCTTTGTCAGTTAAATCTATTAAGAAAATCTCAAAATTTGAAGTTCTGCTTAACAAATTTTCTGCAACTTGTATCTGCTGTTGAAGAACTTTTAGATTGTTTAGTAGAATAGCCTTTATATTTGCAACTTGCTTGTTAAGAATCTCTACTCTTTTTTGCGCATAGTGGTCAATTGCCACTGTTTCTGGATCAGTCAGATCCTCACCAATGGTTGCAGTCAGCACTTCCAGTTGGTCGATGACCGGTTCATCTTCATCTATATCAACATCTGGTACAAAGTTGTACAGGATGTCTTTTACTTTGTTCAGAACCATATCTTGTTTTCTTTTAGTAAGCTCTTTCAGCTGTCTTGTTGACATTTTGCTGATGTCAACTATTATATCGGTTGTTTTGCTCCTTTTTGCTTCAGATTCTTCAGAGGATGTGATCTTTCTTTTAGAGGAGCTGACAAGAGTTTCTTGTTCCTTCTCTTTACTATGTTCTTGTGCCTTTGGAGCTTGCTCATGTTCTTTTGCATCCTGTTTGTCTGTCTTGTTTCCCTCTTCTGGTCTGGCTTCCGGTTGTTGAACGTGTATCTCAGGCATAGCATCTTCTACTTGATGTGAGGGCTCTTTTGATGGAGCTTGTGATTGCAACTGTTCTTCAGCTATATGAAGATCATTTGTAGGGATCCCTTCACCTCTTTTATCTTATCTGTTAGTGGGAAGATTGACAGAACTCTGTCCCAATTTAACCGGTTCACTAGAAGTGAACTTCTCTGTAAGGACTTCCTGCTCATCAGATATCAGAGTCTGAGTTGCAGTAAACTGAATAGGTGGATCAACAATTGTTGTGGTGTGATCCTGAGGACCTGTTTCTTCAAGGGTATTGAAATCATACTGCTGCTAGAAATCCAAGGTCTCTTTAAAGACTTCATTCTCATAACCATTGAGAATCTTGGCAACTCTGTAATTTGTATCTAGATTCATAGATGCATCTCCTCAAAGAAGCATGATACTTTTATCACTTAAGCCAGGTCTAGCTTTTTCTAGTGCTTCTTTATTGATTTGTGAGTTTCTTTCCAAACCGGTTCTCCATTTTTCTTGAAGCTTGCTATTCAATTCGAGAGGAAACTTGCCTCTATAATCCCTAGGAATTTTAATGAAGTCTAGTAGACTTTCAACAAGAGCTTTTTCTATAGCCTGTTTGTCTTCCTCAACTAACACGCTATACCATTTGGCTGCATTATCTATTTCTCCAAAATTTGTAATTTCAACTACAATGTCATTAACAGTCATAGTGCGAGCCTTACCTTTTTTTGGAGATACAAGAAGGGTAGGATTTGTCGGTTCATCGGTTATGTCAATGATGACCGGTTTGTCTACTCTGAGTACTCCTTTTCCTTTCTCGGTGTCACAAACCGGTGGAGCTGTTGCCTTTTGGCATGCTTCCTCTACTTGTTGCTGTGTCCGAAGTAGGTTGCTCCAGATGGCTACTCCTTCAGTATGGACTTTCTCGGTTTCTCCAATCAGCAAGAGGTTTGTTCTTTTCTTTATCAAGAAATTCTGCTGGTGTAGTTCAACTTGTTGACTCGCTTCTTCTAGAGTGAGATGATTTTGTACTTCTAGCAGAGCTTGAATCCTTAGCTCTTTTTCTTTTTCCATTGAAGCTTTCCACCTGCTTTGAAGGATATTCAACAGATCCTTTGGCAGTACTTTCTGAAGTTCTGTAGGGCTTAGATTGAACTTATGCAGGCATTCAACAATAGCATCTTCAATTTTCCTTCGGTCTTCATCATTTGCCAAAGTGTATCTTCTACTAACATTAGCCATTCCTCTGGTTTCTTTCAGTCCTATTATAAATTCATCTATCGTTGGTTTACCTTTTCTTGGTGGTTCCACCTTTGCTTGCTTGCCGGTCCTCTTCTTTCTTTCGTTGAGCGGAATTGTATCCTCCAAATCGGTTTCTTTTGCTTCTCGCTCCTATGTGCTTGGCTCCGGTTGAGCTTTTCTCTTTTGTGCTATTGGTGGTGCAGTTTCCGGTTTCTTCTTTGGCGCGGGTGATCTTTTGACATAGACATTCTTGATTGGCGCCTGCTTTAAATTCTTCTCTATCTCCTCATAGGTTCCAAACCGTTGAGCACCGAGATCCAGATGTGCTTTTTCTAGGGCCTCTACATACACCGTTGCAAACTTTGCTGTGATTTCATATCCAAGCTCCGGTGCATACTCGTCTCTCGGTTCTACTGCTTGAATGATGCAGAAGTCAGTAGACACCAGAAAACATACCTCCTTTTTGTACTTGTCAACAATAGTTGACGGGATTCTTTCTCTAGCATGCATTTTTAGTTGAAATGCATTGAAGTGATCGGTCATTTCCTTGTCAAACTGGTCTCCTAGTTCGTTAGCCATATCATGGATTTGCATCATGACCAGTCAATCTGTTGTCCACGTTACTTTTCCTCTCCCGGGAAAGAAATTAGAATAGTAGAAGTAAAGACAAACAAAGAGTGTTCCAAATCTCAGTGATTTCTTCTTGACGATGCCCAGCTTCTTCATGTTTTCAAAGATTTGTCCTCTTAGCATTTCACACATCATATTGTGCGTTGTCATGAACAATTCTATAGGCTGCATGTATGCCTCCACCCGGTATGCTGTTGAGGTTACTTGATTGATATACTTTGTAACCGATTACTGCGGATGCGAACTGAACAACTGGATCCTCAATGTTAGTTACGGTCATCAATCGCTTGTCGTATTTTGATTTTGTCAGGTTAGCCACCACTGCATTAGATATGGTTCTCAGAGTAAGTGCTCCCTGATTGCAAAACCCAATTACCCTGTAAAGATCGTCTTTCGTGATCAAAGTGCAGATTCCTTTCATAAGCCAAAATCCCGGATCATGCACCCGACTGACTACCATTCGAATCCACTCAGGTTTGAAGATAACTGGATACGAGACTCCATTTATGATTACGATACCAGCTTTGCGTAGCCACTGGGATAATTATCATCTGAGCACATCGAGCGATACTCACTTTGTATGTACGTTTCTCCTAGCTCTTCTTGCTTAGCATGAATAAACGCAGTTACGTCTTCTGTCAGGAGCACTCCTTTAGGTACTGAGGAGAGCGCACCAGCCATGTCGATGTCCCTGTCTTGATTTGGCGAGATGTCAAAAGGACTATGATCCGCTTGATTTGTAGGAACAAGCTTTGCCTTGTATGATGAGGATGCCATTGCTCTCACTTGGTTGCTAGAGATGATTAGATCGGTTTGACAGATAATCTCACTCTATGATCAAATTGCAAGAATATTGCTCGAGCAGAGATTAGATAACATAAAATCGCAAGGTAAAAAAAATGAGTTATCCTTCTTTTCTTTTATAGGATTAGGGCATAACGGTAATTACCAAATGGTAACTATTTGTTAAACGACTACAGTAATAAATGCCTTACCTAACCTTTCTTGATGCTTTTGCTAATCGCTAGTCTGACTTTTTCGATTAGGCATGTCCCGGTCGATCACCTCATGTCTTTCCAGTCTGAGTTGTAGCCTGAGTGAGATAAGACTCACCATTTCTATCGGGAACGATAGTTGTACTACCGGTTCCCTCTAGGCCTTGAAGGCTTAGTTAGCAGACGAAATATCACCATCTTGTGATGATGATTTTGCCTTTGTTGCCTCCTCGGCAGAGTTCTTTGATTCCTTGACAAACCATATTTTCTTCACTACTTTCTTGGTTTCTTTGTCTTTGTTGTTGCTTTTATCAGAACTCAAGATCTTCACCACCGGTCCGTCCGATCCTTTGTTTCTGTTCCTGATCTAGTTCCAGCAGTCCTTGGCTAGGTGACCGACTCTGTTGCAGTAATGGCAGACTATACCGGTTGCTTTCCATGGATTCATCCCTCTCGGATTAGGTGGTTCGCTCCATGATTCTCTGTTGCAATGCATCCCTTTGTTTGGATGAGTAGTTGCATTCCGGTTTCTACTTTTTTTCGAGAATACCGGTCTGGGTGATCTGAATACCATAGTCTTTGATCTGCATTCTTTAGCCTTGTGTCCGAATTTGTTGCAGGCATAACAGTATCCCTTGAAGCTTCCCCTACTTCCGTTGGACACAGATATGGGACTGGACCAACACTCATTGGTCTTGTGGCCCTTTTTGCAACAGTTTCTACAATAACTGTTGTTGGTTCTTACCGGTGCATTTCTGCAGTCATTAGTGTCATGACCTGGTTTTCCACAAAGCTTACAAGAGGTGTAAAAGTTTTTCCTACCTCTTTGTGCTAGCGTCTTTCTTTTGTTCTTCTTGCTTGGCTGAGCACTGGATGACTCATCGTTCCTTTTGGTGACTCCACCGGTAAATCCAAGACCGGTGTGATCATTGTGCCTTCGTTGAGCATTGAGTTGCTCATCGAGTTTGACCGAGCTTTCATTGTATCTTCTCAGCATTTCATTCCTTCTTTCAAGGACTTTCATTTGTTCCTTGAGTTGATATATCTCGATCGCCAGCTTCTTGCATGCTTCATCTCTAACCTGCCATGCTTTATGCATATTGGCATTTTCCTAGGTGGCAATTAACAAGTCCTCTTGGAGTTGCATAATGAGGAGTTCATTGGCTCTTCCAGCTTCCTCTACCCGGTTCATTGCTTTTTCAGAGGCTGTTGATGTCTTGACTGCTGTGTTCCTTTCGCTTTTAGTTTTTCGTTTCTGCTCAATCAGTTCAGTCATTCTTAGAGCATTCACGTTTTGCTCCCTTTTGAGATCAACAATCTGACCGGTTAGGATCTGATTCTTTTCCGTAAGCTCGGAGACCGCTTCCTCAGCCTCATCAGACCCACTCTACCCAGAGAGTTCATAGATGGTTTCATTGCTCTCATTTAATTGCAGAGCCAGCTCCTTTCTCTTTGCAAGTGACTTCCTCAGTCTATTCTCCAATGAGGCAATAATGTCATTGGCTTCCTCTAGCTGTTTCTGGTACCGGTAACCCTCCATGATCTTTTTCTCAAGTTGTTAAACTTTTATTGCATAGAGAACCAAGGCTTTGATACCAATTGTTATTACCTTACCGGTTACTGAGAGGGGGGGGGGTGAATCAGAAAATACTGAATCGCATTGTTTAAAACTTGTAAACAAATTCTTGAATGCAAAGTAGAAAGTCAACAGTCATTCACAAGCATAAACCGAACCACACAGATCTACTCAAGTATTTATACGTGGAAACCCTCAGTTAGAGAGAAAAACCATGGTGAGACAGAGCTCACAACTTCACTAGTTCTTGATGAAGGTGCCCTGTTAGGAGCATACAAAGCATTGGTTAAGGTGCTACCCGGTTAAGGGATTTTTACAAATGATCGGTTAGGATCTAAGCCCTATTAAGAGCTGCCTAGTTGCAGGACTTTGAACATCAACAAAGATGTCACCTTGTTAGGGGATTTTTACAACAAATCGATTAGGTTCACCCTATTAGAGGGATTTGTATACAATGTAACACCTTTTAAAAGCAGTGATCTATAATGACACTGATTGTCTGATTAAATCATACCTGTAGATCTCTTCCCCTGTTTGCCTGGCTGTTGATCTTCCTTTCTTACTTCACCTTTGTGCCTGTAGCACTCCTCAGAATATATCTTTCCTCTGCTCTCTGCAATCTCCAACTAAACAACAACAGCAACATACTTTGCGTCCTATGACTAATATTTATACAAGAGTGATCTTCTTGACTCATGGAACCGCCAGGGAGTAAACTTGACCATAAAATATGCAACGCAAGAAAGCTGTGTGTTGTGATCTAGAGTTTATCTTGAGACCATTCATTAGAATTTAAAGCTAACTCCTGTTGAAAGGTTAACTTCACATCAGAGTAATGGATGTCTTGCATAATCAGGCTCTTAACTCAAACTGTAACTCAAACTGTTTCACAAAAACTGGATCGGATTTATCTATCAATTAGATCGGTACCGGTTTGTCGTTGGATGCTGAATAAGACCGATACTGAGTACTTGGTTCAGTTTACCGGTTTATCTAGCTACTTAGTTGACCGGTGCATACACTATGTGCTTCATCTACTGGTGTCATCTAAGTAATGTGAGTGACCGGTGATCTTCGACCGGTGTGAATGGGTTTGATGAAATACACTAATGACAACTTAAATTGCTAACAACTTGTTCCTTCCCCCCTTCACATTCTGTAGTATTTCCTACATATGTTTTTCTCGGAAATTCCCATAATCATAAAATGTGTTTAGCTGGTAATGTTGGATGTGGGGAACCAATACCATAGCTCACATTGGAATTATTGGTTGTTCATCAAATCCAATAACTTGACAGATGCTCATATATATCTCCATCAACTCCGACGACTTGACAAATGCTCATATATATCTCCATCAACTCTAATGACTTGACAAATGCTCATATATATCTCCTTGAAGTAATTTTGGAATTTTTCCATACTAGAGGCTCAATTTCATTATTGGGGATTGATCCCAATTTCTTCTCATCTCCTTTTACTCTACAAAGTGGAAGCTATAATACTTTGAAGCTTGTCTTATGCTTTGCTATACTCTTAGCCTTGTACTTTCATGTCTATATAGCCTTTGCATTGGAGTCCAGATGGAAATTTCTTGGAATAATTCTTTTGTTTATAGTGAATAGCTTATTCCCATGTGCATCAATAACATCTAAGGATTGTACATTTTGACACTCCATTTTGTATATTTGGAATCATAGTTTGAAAACTCGGACTCGGCAGCCGAAAATAGGACTCGGACTAGGGACTCAAAAAAAACTCGGCTAGGACTTGGAAAAGGAAAAAAGGGGGGTTTTAAGTTTGTTTTCGGCATTTCCTAAAAAATTGTGAGCCCTTCCTAAAAACTTGCAAGTCCTTGACTTGGACTCGCCAGGGACTCGGCTTGTGATTATTTGGCGAGTCAACTCGGCCAGCCATAGGACTCGTGAGTCTTGGTGAGTCCACTGAGTTTTCTATGTTTGGAATCGCACTGATTTTTTGTAGCTTATATGTCAGTGTAATAGACATATTCTTGCTGTTGTTTCTTGTTAAACCAAATAAAAATTATGTTAATGTTTTCTTGTTTTCTTTTCATTGTGGAAACAAAATTCAGTTTTTTAGTGATTAAGACTCTGAAATGTTAATATAACTGAAGCACATTTCGTTGTAGCTTGTAACAGTTCATTCATGATACGTAAATTCAATCTGGCAGTTCGTATCTCTCTAGTACTATTTGAATTTGAATCTTTCTTGTGTGTGGCAGTTATACAGTTGCCTTTTGTTTCCAAAAGGTTTTAAACTTTCTATCCAAGTGCTTGCTAAAGTACCATTCTCGTGATTTACAGGAGAAAAACTTGTCTCTCCAAGTGCTAGACATGGGATAATTCCTCTTGCAATACCACTCTCAGAAGATCAATCAGGTTTTCATTAGTGAGAATTTGTTTTTATCCCTTTGTGTTAATATTGTTAGCTTCATTTCCTTCATCTTATTCCCTTGTTACCTTCAATAGGTGCTTTCACAGCTCTACTAAGGTGGCCAACATGTCCAGATGGGTAAGATACCTTTATAATGCCATCTTTTCTTCATTTGCAGATTACCTTGTCAAAAGTAAAAATAAGAGTTCTTAGAAACCTCAGTGCATGTTTCTCACTGATGCAGGTGAAAAGATGACATCATCTTTCATGCTTATTAATTTTACTTCATTAGACATGCTTCTTAATTGTGCAAATGAAATTTCTGAGTCACTGTCATCTTTAAGATAAGATAAACACCATCCGCTCTCTCTTGTTGCATAGAGTCCTCATAAATAGCAAGTCTTTGAAGTATAATGACAGGAAAGCTTGTTACTGACAGTGATTAGTCCTACTTACAGTATGGAAATGCCGGTTGTCCAAGTTCAGAAGCACGGCGTGTCACTTTTAGCTATGAGTGTAAGCTACTGATTCTAAATGAAAATGAAGCTCTTGAGGTCCTGCAAGTGAGTGGATGAATTATGTTTTCATGTTGCATTATGTTCTGATCTCTGGTTGGGAGCCCAGTAATATTATATTAACCCACTTTTAAGCATTGATAACGTTTATTGATAATTTGCAGGTAGATCAATACATTCATAGGATTCTGGTAGAAGAAGATAGCACCTGTCACAACAACACAACAGAAAGCCTGTATGCCGCTTCAGGAAATGCCGGCAAGAAATTATATAAAAAGGGGGACTTTGCTGAATCCAAAATTGAAAATATCAATGTTTATCTGATGAAGAAGGTTAGTATGTTTATTTTGATGCTTTAATTGATTCAATATTTGTGCTCTACTCCAAGTCATAGCACCTGTTTTAAACTCACAATAATCATTTAAACATGATTTTTTAGTGGTACGCTGTGTGGTTCATAAAGAATTGTAGCATCATTTCAGTGAACACTCGTGTGCCCTGTGACTCACAAGAATTAATGCCATGTTCATAAAATCATTGAAACATGCTTCTTGAATCTTAACAGTATGCTTTGATATTTAAAGAATGTTAGCTGTATTTCGGGTGAACCCTCATGTGCCCCGTGACTTGGTAATTTGAATTAAAGACACAAAATCTCATAGACAAATTCAAAAAGAACTCGATTTTTCAATATGAAAGATAAATTATATACAATAAAGACTTGGCTTCATTGGCAATGCTTATTATACACTCTCCTTGAACAATTTTATCATTGTAATGGATACCCCTAATTTTATTTTATTTTTGCTGCTAAATTTATGAATGATGACTTGCAATGAGGTAACATTTTATAAAAGAACAATGCATAGGAAAGATTCATAAAACTAATGTGCATTAATCAAACACTTCACCACAAAAACTCTTTGATATGCTTATTACATATAATCTGAAAAGAAGATGGAATCCAAAATGTACAGACCTGGAGTAGCAAATAACTGAAGTTTATCATCAGCATAAATCGAAAACTCTTTGGGGCTTAATCATTGCATTCTTCAAAGTACTACAAGTTTTTAGGATCTCCCAAACCATATACCAATGTCCTTATCTCAGACCTTGTAATGTCCCCGTTTTTCAGATTTCGGGATTAGCTTGGTTTGGCGGCCCTCGCAAGCTAATCGGGTGTTCAGAGGGGGTCAGATTGAGGAGCCAGCGTTGGGATTCCATTCTGGAGATTCAGATTATTAGTTCTGCTCTTCGTTCGGGTCATTTTGGCCAACTTACTATTTTTAGTAAGTGGGGTTTCTGGTATGGCTAGGATTGGCAGGGTGTCTGCACAGAACATCAGACATCTCAGGATTCAGTTTCAGAGAATCTCCAGTTTGAGAGACTTACTATTTTTAGTAAGTCTATTTTTAGTGGTGGCTATTTTTGGTAGGGCAGTATCTATTTTTGGTTGGGCAATTGGTCCTGGTGTTTTGTCAGAAGTTCGATGATTGCAGTCAGACGGTTCATGGCTTTAATTTTAAAGGTGTTATTAAATTAAATTATATTGATTTAATTTAATAATTAATGACTTTATAATATTATATTATAAAGTGGGAGTATTTAATAAAGCCAATTAAGTGAAATATTAAAAAGGTGCTTTTTCGAAAAAGCTATATATTTTGCTCGAAAAAGCACTTTCATTCATTCATTATGCAATCATTATTTTATTGAAGTTTGTGGAGAATTGCCCTGGCTAGGGTTTCGAGGACTAATTCCTCTTTCTCGTGATTTGAGCCATTGTCTGATAATGGTGAATTTCACTACTGTTGATCTGCAAGCAATTAATTTTGTTATTGAGATCATTTCTTTCCAGTGCTGAGGTATACTGGATTTGCTCGGATTTAATTCTATAGAAGTGTGATGCAATTAAAGAAATTATCGAATTGTGTGGTGGATTGAGAATTTAAGGGGCTGCGATTCCAAAACATACCAAAACATCAATGTTTGGTAGTGAAATCTGAATATAGCGGCTGGTGTTAGTTTTCCCAGAGGACGTGCTTAGAATCTGGGCCATTTCATATTATTCAGGACCCGCGTTAAGGCTGGAACTCACGCGCTGCAGCAGTATTGGTGGCCGTCCTTTTCCCTTGGCACAGCGATCGGCTTTGACATCAAGTGAGCCGTTTTTCTGCAGCCATGTGATTCAAGTCACAGGGTGGCATTATTATTTACAAAGCAGACGTTGCAGCTGGAAAGTAATTTCAGTCACAAGTGCTCATTTGAATTGTTATGGAAATAAGATATTATATAATTTATGTTTTTTGCCAAAGTTTGATAGTCTATGATATGTCAAGAGGTGATTACTGAATTGAAATTCTATATTTTCCAAGATTGAGAATATATAAATATACATTATAACTGTCTGTTTGAGCAATATAAGATATAGTTGCAAATCTTTTCAAAGTTAATATTGAATATCCGGGAAGAGCCAATTTGGGTTCTTTACAGTGGTATCAGAGCTCTGATCTTGCCATCCTGTGGGGACTGGTTACTTTTTTTTTTTTATGAAGTTATTAAAAGAGTGATCAACACTCCTATTTCCTAGCTATGGATAGATACGGGAGATCTAGTTCAGCGAGTCGACATAGCAGTAGGGGGAAAAGAACTGATTTAGATGCTTTGGTTGAAAGCGTTGAGAGATTGAGACTGCATCAGCAGAGACTAGCAAAGAGGTTGTCGGATCCTGCTACAGTGGACAGGGCAGCAAGATATATGGTCTCTGCCTTTAGTAGGCCGACATTGAGTTTGCAGGGGAGAAGGTTAAAGTTTTCTCCTACAGTTGATCGTGATGCTGATGTACCTTCGTTTAGTTCAACACCTGCTATTTCCATTCGCAGTGCTGATGATACAGTTATTGCACCGGATTCAGTGGATGTTCCAGTGCCACTGGAGGACAACAGTGTTGAGCATCACCGGGTTGAGGCTCCCAGAGCAGTCACTATGGATTGTACAGAGACAGCTGATGTTGTAGTCATCTCTGAGTGTTCAGATTCTTCCGTGGAGGGAGTTGTCATTGGAGATGTTTATGTCAGCTACAGTAGTGTTGCTCCAGTTCAGGAGGCAGTTGCTTCCTCAGATAGGCCCGAGGCTTGTATGGAGTCTCCCAGTGATGTAGTTGGTGATCAGGGCACTACAGCGGGGTCAGTTGATGATAGTTTGAGCTCTAGCATTGTTGGTGCACAGCTTGACGATGAGTCATGTGTGCAGAGACCCATGTCTGCAGATGAGATTCCAACAGGTGATGTGAGAGTTGATAGTATAGACATATCTGAGGACACTTTTGAGGATGCTATGAGTTGCATTGCTGACGATCCCCCCTGTATGTTGTTGGGTGATGACTGCGAGGAGAGTTTGAGCTTTGACAATTCAAAGATTTATGATGGCAGTCGCAGTATGGGATCAGTACAGGAGACAGTGGTCTTTTCTTGTGCTGAGGATGTGAGCATGGAGCTTTCTAGTGACGACACTCAGGATGGGAGTGTTGTAGATGATTTGGCAGACGTAATTCCATGCTACAGTATAGTCTATCCTCAAGTCGACATTGAGTTGTGTATGTGGCTAGAGTTAGTAGAGGAGATGCAGTTAGAGGATGTGTACACTAGCATTGCAGATATCTCTGATGTTGAGAGTGAGGATGATGAGTGTTGTAGTATTTCTGGCTTTCTATATCTGACTTTGGGCGTAGATTCAGCGTTGTCATATGGTGGAGATGGGTTCCATGATTCTGTGTTATCGGGACCCATAGATGAGGACAGAGAAGCTTTCGAGTGGCAGGAGTTTGTTATAGTCAGGGCTTCCATGTCTAGAGAGAGGGTTACTCCGTCAGTGACTCATGAGGATGTGTCTTAGGATCTGGATTGTCAGATGATTGCAGAGGACGAGGTAGCTGGAGATTGTGTTAAGTCAAATTCAGCAGCAGCTTCCTCAGGGTTAGATGAGGACATGTCCGATGCCTGTACTTAGAGTATAGGGATGTACTCAGATGTAAGTACACAGAGAGAGTGTGATTTCGACGGAAGTTTGTTGGATACAGCTTCCTCTCATAGTATGGACAGCGCATTTGAAGTTGTTCATAAGAGGCCCATTGTGCAGAGTCATCATGTGACTAGCCAGTTGCGAGTGGGTGAGAGAGATATTACTTCTACACTTGAGCATTTCGATGCCGCTCGTCAGTTGTTGGCTGTTAATAGTTGGGGTGCTCCTATGACAGATGAGTCTAGCGGTGGTTACCTTTCATTGACAGAGATTCATGCTTTGCGTAAAGCTGTCAGGATGTTGAGACAGGATTACTTACAGATGGTAGCCGACCGAGATCACTTAGTTGAGTGGGGGAGTACAACATATGAGGCACTGTTGGATCGGGAGGAGGAGGTGAGTGAGCTTACCCAGGAGCTTACAGTGACTATTGAGGCTTTGGAGGACACTCAGCGGAATCTTCAGGAGTCGCAGATTCAGTTAGAGGAGGTGACCGTGGAGTTGGAGCATTTGCGGTCCACACCAACCCTAGACTCGGTTCGTTTGCATATTGAGGTGGTTGGTGGTGAGTCTGCTCCTACAGTTGGTATTTAGGAACATGATGTTGTGGCAGACACACATGTTCAGGATATGGGAGCACTTGGTACGGATGAGGCTGGAGTACCAGTGGAGTCGAGTACTCAGGTTGATCTTTCTCACAGAGCTGACAGCGTGGTGCAGTTGGCTGTGCCACATTTATAGAGGGATCAACTGTGGATTGTGGGGGAGTATGTTGACGCTTCCACATATAATTTCTACTGCACTGAATCTTTTATGGAGTATTTGCTGGAGAGTGCAGATGTACGATAGGACTCTTATGGAGTGTCTGAGGGTATCCTCATCTGAGGCTCTTGTGCTATTCGGAGGTTGGCTGGGAAGATTGTAGAGACTCTACTATGCTTCCCCACAGAGATTTCGAGGTTGGGTTTGTTGAGAGGATTGCGCAGGGTCCTACCCAGCCTACAATTATGCGCAGTCAGAGATTGGAGCCATCTTCTAATTCCCAGTTCGATAATGGTGAGCCAGTGACGAAGATTGGGGTTTCTAACCGGCATTTCACGGTGGGGTATGCTCGTCATTTTTCTTTTGACCCTCAGGTAGGAGATTTGTTCTCACGCAGGGGTAAGCTGGCTCCGGTATCCTACCATCCATCATGGGATGGATTAGCACCATCGTTTGCATATGGTTTTGGCAGATGCAAGTTAGATTACTTGCAGTGTCCACACACTTAGAACTGCTTATCAGGTGACAGAGTTGATAACAGTGATCCTAGCACATTTGGTCACTGTTGTTTCCTTGGTGCAGTTGGGTGTGAGTACTGGATTGATAGGGACTCAGATTTTGATGGAGTTATTATTGCAGATGGGTTGAGTTTTGTTGGGTTGTTTTCAGTATCGGCATCTACAGTTGGTTTACAGCGATTGTTTTCAGTGGTGTGTGTTTGGTTGATGTCGGTTCTTTCTTCACAGGAGTTTAGTGCAGATTGGGACATTACCTGTGACCATCCTTGGGATCCGGGTGGTTTGTGATGTTGCTTGTTTTTCCTGATTGCTTGAGGACCAGCAATCTTGGGAAGGGAGGACTGTAATGTCCCCGTTTTTCAGACTTCGGGATTAGCTTGGTTTGGTGGCCCTCGCAAGCTAATCAGGTGTTCAGAGGGGGTCAGATTGCGGAGCCAGTGTTGGGATTCCATTCTAGAGATTTAGATTATCAGTTCTGCTCTTCGTTCGGGTCATTTTGGCCAACTTACTATTTTTAGTAAGTGGGGTTTCTGGTATGGTCAGGATTGGCAGGGTGTCTGCACGGAACATCAGACATCTCAGGATTTAGTTTTAGAGAATCTCCAGTTTGAGAGACTTACTATTTTTCGTAAGTCTATTTTTAGTAGTGGCTATTTCTGGCAGGGCAGTATCTATTTTTGGCTGGGCAATTGGTCCTGGTGCTTTGTCAGAAGTTCGATGATTGCAGTCAGACGGTTCATGGCTTTAATTTTAAAGGTGTTATTAAATTAAATTATATTGATTTAATTTAATAACTAATGACTTTATAATATTATATTATAAAGTGGGAGTATTTAATAAAGCCAATTAAGTGAAATATTAAAAAGGTGCTTTTTCGAAAAAGCTATATATTTTGCTCGAAAAAGCACTTTCATTCATTCATTATGCAATCATTATTTTATTGAAGTTTGTGGAGAATTGCCCTGGCTAGGGTTTTGAGGACTGATTCCTCTTTCTCGTGATTTGAGCCATTGTCTGATAATGGTGAATTTCACTACTGTTGATCTGCAAGCAATTAATTTTGTTATTGAGATCATTTCTTTCCAGTGCTGAGGTATACTGGATTTGCTCGGATTTAATTCTACAGAAGTGTGATGCAATTAAAGAAATTATCGAATTGTGTGGTGGATTGAGAATTTAAGGGGCTGCGATTCCAAAACATACCAAAATGTCAATGTTTGGTAGTGAAATCTAAATATAGCGGCTAGTGTTAGTTTTCCCTGAGGACGTGCTTAGAATCTGGGCCATTTCATATTATTCAGGATCCGTGTTAAGGCTGGAACTCACGCGTTGCAGCAGTATTGGTGGCCGTCCTTTTCCCTTGGCACAGCGACCGGCTTTGACATCAAGTGAGCCGTTTTTCTGCAGCCATGTGATTCAAGTCACAGGGTGGCATTATTATTTACAAAATAGACGTTGCGGCTGCAAAGTAATTTCAGTCACAGGTGCTCATTTGAATTGTTATGGAAATAAGATATTATATAATTTATGTTTTTTGCCAAAGTTTAATAGTCTATGATATGTCAAGAGGTGATTACTGAATTGAAATTCTATATTTTCCAAGATTGAGAATATATAAATATACATTATAACTGTCTGTTTGAGCAATATCAGATATAGTTGCAAATCTTTTGAAGGTTAATATTGAATATCCAGGAAGAGCCAATTTGGGTTCTTTACAGACCTGAAGAGGCTGATCTACGAATTGTTGGAGGACTACAAAACATGAAAAACAACTTCTGGCAACCCACTACAACAACTGAGTGTTCATTCTCTTCAAGGTCAATTTTTATATAAATTCCCAGACACCAAATGTCACCCTCAAACTCTGGAATCATTTCAGATTAACCTCATAGCATACAAGTGCCTAAAGTGGAGGTATTTTGGCAGCCAAAGAAGCAGGTTTTACCTCAGAAAATTCCCACATGCAAGCTACAAGAAGAGTATGATCTTATACTTGGGCAATTCCCTCTAGAAATTTCAAATGCAGCTCAAAACTTGCAAGTAACCTATCAATCTTTGATGAGGATTTATATTGTATACATAAGTTATAGGTTTTTTTAAAAATAAAAATGGTGGACCACTATATATATTAATAATAATAACCTGGTTCGATAGCTCCTGAGGGAAAGAACCCAGGAAGAAAACCCTCATTCCTCGCTGATATACAAAATATACGTGAAAAGAAAGAAGAACCTATCTAATCCTAAGAAGAAACTGCTAGCTTAGACCAATTTGATATGCAATCAGAGAAAAAATATACTTCTGATTGTTACAATAAGCTATGCATTTACCAATGTTCATCGGACTTTTAAGAAATTGTCGGCACTATGTCGGGTTTTTCACCACATCTTCAGAATCCGCCGATGGAGCAGCTACGATGACAATTCTCCAAAGCCCATTTTTCACTTTGCAAATGTTGGAGACCAACCTTTATGAGTTCCCACTTTCGGTATTTCGGGAATCACACTTCTCAGCTACTGTTGCCGATTTTCGGAATTTGCAATTCTCAGTTACTATTCCCGATTGGCTTTTAAATCCATTCTTTTTAGGATTTTGGAAATTGCACTTGTCAGATACTATTCTCGATCAGCATTCGCATCTCTCAGTTACTATTCTCGATTTTTGGAAATCGCAACTCTCAGCTACTATTTGGAATTTCGGAAATAGCACATCTAAGCTACTATTCCCGATTTTCAGAATTTGCACTTCTCAGCTACTATTCCCGATCGGCTTTTCCATCCTCTTTTCAAAATTTTGAAAATTGCACCTGTCAGCTACTATTTCCGATCGACATTCACACCTCTCAGCTACTATTCTCGATTTTTCGAAAATCGCAACTCTCTGCTACTATTTGGAATTTCGGAAATTGCACTTCTTAGCTACTATTCCCAATCAACTTTCATGACACTGAAGGCCTTGGGGTTTTCTTTGCATCTCCAGAAATTATTCCTCCATATCTGAAGGATCTACTTCAGCCCTTTGCATAGAAGCGGATTGAATGATATGTTCTTCAGGTTGAATGGGATCAGCAGAACCTTGAGGGATTACCTCATTAAGGTCTGGAAGAAAATGCTTCATTTGGGCACAATCCACAGATACTTCATCAGTAGCCACCATATTCCCCTATTCCAAAATGTCAAGTAACACATGAACCGTCTGTTGAATGCAGTAAACTAGGTCATTTCCAAGTGCACATCCACAATTTTGCAGGGAATTTCGAACATGTCTGACATTTTGTCGTTCCAACAACCTTTTGATGTTGTCATATACCAACATGAGCTCATGGCTGGTAACTGAAATGATGATGAAAATATTAAACTTGTAGATCGTACTAGAAGCAAGGGAGAATAAATATTTCCCAATATTCTGTGTATAATTAATCATGAGTGTGACTCAAGCTTGACAGATGCCATTTCTGGAGAAACAATATTTTGTAGCTGAGGGAAGTTATTTAAATCACCCAGGTTTAATGTTGAATCGAGTTCTATACCATCACAACCTAGGTTGGCTAGGAAATCGGGTACATTATTCCCTTCCCTATAAACATGAGAGATGAGGAAGCTATTGAATGTGTCCAACAAGACTCATATTTGCTCTAAAATATACTTGATTTGCCAATTGTGGGCTGATCTTGCTTTACACGCATTGATGATTAAAGCTGAATCTCCTTCTATATGAATGTTCAAAAAGCCCAATTTTTTTACTAATGAAAGACCATTTAAAAGAGCATGTACCTCTGCAATGTTATTTGTGCCTAGAGGAAGTGAAGCTTCTTTAAAAGCGTTAATAACACCCTGATGATCTCTTACACAAATGCCAAAGCCTGATTCTCCTGGATTACCATGAAGAGAAGATTGAGTCTACCTTGTAAAAATTTTGAACATGCACATTGACCAATTCTGATACAGATTTTTCTTTGTTATCTAGGACACTCTGAATTGGAGAAGAAATCTTCTTGAAAATGCATTTATTTCTTTCCCACCATATTGACCATAATGTTGTGGAGGGAATAATCTTCCATATACAAGCGAAAAGTGAAGAAGAGTAGAGGATAGGCCATGATTGGAAAAGATCCCAAATTGTATTAGGAAAAGGTAAGGATAAACTCATTTTGTTGAGTATGAAATTCCAGCATTGATGTGCAAATGAACATTGGAGAAGAAGGTGATCCGCCGATTCATCACTTGTTAATATTTTCTTTTGAAGAGCTAACCAAGAGAAGCACCTTGCTTTGGGTAAAAACGAACTACTCCAACAAAAGGAATATGCTCTGTAAGATTGTCTTTGATTAGCCACTTGTTGACTCGCCTTATATCCTGCCTTGATCGAGTAATTTCCATCTTTTGTAAGAGTTCATATGATTTTGTCTTTATTTTTTGAAAGGTATACCACTCTATTACAGAAGATGTTTTGCAAACTCTCAATTTGGTTATGGCTTATAGGAAGATCTCTTGGATCTTTCCAAAAAACTTTTTTGAAAAAGATTTCAACTCCACGAATATAATCAACTAGTTTTGAACCCCAAATGCTAATGATGGTGGGAATCGCTTAAGCAAGAGCAGGATCCTGGCTCAATGAAGGGAATCCATTCCAAGAATCATTCCAAAAGTGAATGTCTTCTCCACTATGAACCTGCCAAGAAATGAATTTATTGACAATCTCTCTAGCTGAAACCATAAAACTCCAGATAGCAAAGCCAAAGGGTGGGTTTGAGATAGTTAAGATTCTCAAAGGATTGTCTGAATCTAAATATTTCGATTGCATTATTTGGCACCATTTTGAATCAGATTTCACATACATTTTCCAAATAAGTTTCCCTCTGAAAGCTGTATTTCTTTTAGAAAGATCTTGCGATCCTACCCCATCATGAGGTTTACTAAAAGCCATATTGTCCAAGGATATCAAGGGGATTTTTTTTCCTTTGAGATGTTCCCCTTCCATAGGAAGTCTCCGATTAGCTTCTCAATATGAGAAATAACTGATTTAGGAGCTTGGAGGACAGCTATGTAATAATTAGGAATGGCTGCTAGCACTGACTTGATGAGAAGAATCTGTCTTGATAATGACAACCACCTTGCCTTCCAAGATGATACCCTTGATTTTATTTTGTCAATGACATTTTTCTAGTATATGGACTTGTTGACTCCCATAAAGAAAGGAATGCCTAGATACGTTGAAGGGAGTTCTTCTAAAGGAAATTGTAAAATCTTAACAAGTTTCTTAGTGATCACAACATTTGTGTTGAAGATATAAATTTTTTATTTTTGAGGATTTATTTTCTGTCCTGAAGTTGAAGTATATATGTCAAGAATCTTCTTGATCTGTCTGGCTTCTTGGACAAAGGATCGACCAAACAAAAGGGTGTCATCTGCAAATAAAGTGTGAGTAATAGATATGAGAGTATTTGGTATCTGAACACCCAACCACAGACCTTTGACATTGGATTTTGTGATCATTCTACTGAAGGTCTCATCCATGATTATGAACAGGAAAGGAGACAAGGGGTCTCCTTGTCTTATCCCTTGAGTGGCAACCAAAAAACCTAAGGGAGTACCATTGATTAATACTGAAAAGAAGACCCTTGAAATGCATCCTTTGATCCATTTACACCATTTGGCTGAGAATCCAAATTTACTAAGAACTTTGAGTAGGAACTCCCAATTGACCCTATCGTAGGCTTTCATCATATCCAATTTAACCGTGAATGTTGGAATGTGACAAATATTGATTGAATGTAGAGTCTCATGAGCTACTAATGCACCATCTGAAGTTTCTCTTCCTGGGACAAAGCCCCCTTGTTCTAGAGAGACAATTTTAGGGATCAACGATTGAAGTCTTAGGTAAATGGCTTTTGTGAAAATCTTGTAAACCGTATTACAAAGTGAAATAGGTCTGAAACTAGCAAATGTCTTAGGTTCTTGGATCTTTGGAATTATCGCAATATTAGTGACATTGAAATTTCTTAACATAGAACCACTTTTTCTTGATTCTTTAAGGCAAGGAGAAGATCAAAACTGAGAACATCCTAGCATTTTTGGAAGAAGAGAGCCGTAAACCCATTTAGACCTGGTGCCTTATTTAGATAAAGTGAAAATACTACTTTATGAATCTCTTCCATTGTAAATGGTTTCATAAGAGAAAAGTTGTCTTGAGGGGATATAATCTGGGGGATAGCGTCTAGAAGTTCCTACTCATGTGAATCATCTATATTGGAGGATATAGGGGGGGCCAATAAGTTTTTGAAGAAAATGACTCCCTCGTTCTGAATTTCTTGTGCATTTGAGATTTTATTACCTGATATAAAATCAGTAATAGACATCACTGTTGTAGCTGCCCTTTTTAATTTTGCTGAA
This sequence comes from Chamaecyparis obtusa, assembly GCA_027943335.1. NCBI lineage: Eukaryota > Viridiplantae > Streptophyta > Pinopsida > Cupressales > Cupressaceae > Chamaecyparis > Chamaecyparis obtusa. Next base: position 2,190,361 of record BSBK01003396.1, read on the forward strand.
TGACGGAAAAATTGTGTTTTTGTCTCCATCTTTCAACCATAATTCTCAAGATTTTCGCCTCCAATAAATTTCTTCTCTCTTGCAAAACTCTTCCAAGTAAATCTGAAGTTGTTTCTGTTTTACAACGGTGTCCTGATCTAAGCTACGGAAGATAATGATTTGTGAGATTTCATTTAGTTCTTTCTCAACTTTTGCCTTCTCACAGAAAATATTTTTAAATACCTCTTTATTCCAGATTTTGTTTTTTTCTTTAACATGGTGCATTATTTTATAAAATTGAAACATTTTGGTGCCTTTTGTAAAAGGGGCACTTACCCACCATTGCCTCAATGTTGAGAAATAGCTTCATTCGGATTGAAGCATACAAGTAATTAACACATGCATATGCCAAAATGATATATATATATATATATATATATATATATAATTTAAAATGAGATCGCACATATAAATATGATCGAACCTTATGTTATTAAATTGTTGACTAATGGCAGAACATGACTGCCATATAACCGAGTATATTCGATACCCCTCCACAGTGCTTAACGTATCCACGATACTTTAAGATCAAACCACGATACTCTCGGCAATCAAGCACGATAATGATGTATCGTGTGTTATGTATTGTTATCGGCAATCAAGTATGATAATGATATATCGTTTGTTATGTATTGTTATCGGCAAACAAGATTAGTAAAGCACAATACTAATGTTTTGGTTATTATGTTTACGTAGGGTCATGACCCCACGAAGCATAAGCCACGTATGGTCATGACTCTACGTAGACATGACTCTACGCAAACATATTTATATCGATGCTTGTTGTGGGGAATAATCATTCACAACGAAAATTATATACCACAACAAGCATTTGATTTCTTCTGCAATAATTTTACTTATCTATCTTTGCATTAATATATCTAATATCCAGACTTAGATACATTCTGGAATATATAAATAGGACTATTATTATTCTCTATAACTGATCCGCATTCCTTAACATGGTATCAAAGCCTAACCAATAGAGAATAATAAAGATAGTAAAATTTTGATTCAGAATTTCAGTCATATATTCAAATTGAAGGAAGGACAATCATGGTGAACGGTGTTAGAGTGGAGGATAGACTCGAAGGAGCCTCCAACTTCATCTCATGGAAAATTTGAATAATTGCAATTCTTCAAGAACTTGGATTGGATTCATATATAGAAGAAGACAAAAGTATGCCTGAAGATGAACCAAAGAAAACATGGAAAAGACACAATAACAAGGCTAAGAAAATAATTATTGACGCTGTTAAAGATCACATTCTTCCAACCATAGCTAGACTATCTACGACATATGAAGTATTCAAAACCATTTAATCTACATATGAGATCAACAATGCAAGCAGATTGCTTACCTTAAAACAGCAACTCATGAACATCAAAATGAATAAAGGAGAAACGATTACATCATATTTTTTGAGAATTTCCGAATTGAGAGATCAACTTTCTACTATTGGAAATAATGTAGAAGATATAGAACTATCCCTAATTGCCCTGAGAGGGTTACCGATCTCTTGAGAATCTTTTATCCAACGCATTAGCGGTCAACAGTCACTACCTAAATTCGATCAACTCAAAAACGATTGCACTCAAGAAGAATCTCGACTAATCTCAAGAGGGATAGGTCCAAATAAAGAGGGAGATATTCAAGCACTTCATGCTTCTTCAAACAAAAGGAAAAATAATTTTAAACGAAAGAGAGGAAATAATAATCAACATCACAAAAACAAAGATCTCTCAAAGGTCCAATGCTACAAGTGTGATAAGTTTGGACACACTCACAGGTTCTGTTTGGAAAGAAAGAAAACTCAAGCAACCATAACTGAAGTAAAAGAAGTTGAAAATCCTCTATTTTTCTTAGCTTTATCAAGTGAACTAAACTCAAATAAAGGCACTTGGATAATTGATAGTGGAGCATCAAGACACATAACCGGGTTTAGAGATCAATTTGAAACCTTTGAAGAACACTCAACTGAAGAGGTCACAGTTGGTGACAACTCCACCTACTCTGTGAAAGGAATCGGGACTTGTTCAATTAAATTAAGAACCGGAGTTACATTACAATTAAAAGATGTTCTATTTGTACCAGGAATCAAAAGAAATTTGGCCTCTATTTTAGGTCTAGCTGATCAAGGATATCACGTCACCTTTCATGAAGATAAAGTTCTACTTTGGCCTAAAAATTCCAACATTAAGAATGCTACTTCCATAGGAACAAGAGATGGTAGCTTATACAAACTTTGTAACGATAAAAAACATGCACTAAGTCATGAAGTAACAAATTGTAATGACATTTGGCATAGAAGATTAGGTCATCTTCGGTATAGTGCCCTATGGAAGATCACCACAAGGAAGATCACCACAGGTCTACCTCACCTAAAATCTGAACATACTGGAATTTGTAAAGGTTGTGCTCTAGGAAAGAACTCAAAATGGCCTTTTCCTTCAAGCGAACATAAATCAAAATTTGTACTAGAACTTGTCCACACTGATTTGTGTTGTCCAATGTCAACACCCTCATTAGGGGGATTCTTGTATTACGTGATCTTTGATGATGACTACTCTAGGAAAACGTGGATATATTTCCTAAAACTTAAAGAATCAAATGAAGTAGTATTGAAATTCAAAAAATTTAAAGCCCTAGTAGAAAATCAAACCAGGAAGAAAATAAAGACTCTAAGATTAGATAATGGGGGTGAATATATCTCTAAAAACTTTAAAGAATTCTGCATTTCTTTTGGATTAAGAGGGAGTGTATTGTACCTTATAATCCTCAACAAAATGGAGTTGCAGAAAGAAAAAATAGGACCGTCATTGAAGCTGCCAAAGGCATCATGCATGATCAGAATATACATATCTCATTCTGGGCTGAAGCTTCAAACACAGCCGTATACATTCAAATTAGATGCTTGTTAGCAATATGAGTTGTCATTAGTGTATTTCACAAACCCCATTCACACCGGTAAAGGGTCACCGGTCACTCAAATTACTTAGAAGACACCGGTAGATGAAGAACAAAGTGTATGCACCGGTTGACTATTTTGATAGATACACCGGTAGACCGAACCAAGTACTTAGTACCAGTCTTATGAAGCATACAAGGACAAACCAGGTATGAGGGTATACCGATCTAACTGCAAGTTAGATCTGATCCAGATTTTGTGGATCAGTTTGAGTTAAAAACCTGATTATACGGGACATCCACCGCTTAGAAGTGGAGTTAGCTTTTTTAATAGAAGTTAGCTTTAACTCTACGGATGATCTCAAGGTAAACTCTAGATCACAATGCACAGCTTTCATGCGTTGCATAATTTATGGTTAAGTTTACTCCCTGACGGTTCTACGAGTCAAGAGGTTCACTCTTGTATAAATATAGAGTATAGAATGCAAGATATGTTGTTGCTGTTGTTGATAGTTGGAGATTGCATAGGAGCAGAGAAGAGATATCTTCTGAGGAGTGCTAGAGCCACAAAGCTGAAGTAAGAGAGAAAGATCAACAGCCAGACAAACCGCGGAAGAGATCTACAGGTATGATTAAATCAGACAATCAGTGTCATAATAGATCACTGCTTTTATAAAGTGTTAAAAGCATATTGAAATCCCTCTATCAGGGTGAACCTAATCAGCTCTTTGTGAAAATCCCCTAACAGGGTGACATCTTTGTTGATTGTCAAAGTCCTGTAACCAGGCAGCTCTTAACAGGGTTTAGATCTTAACCGATCTTTTGTAAAATCCCTTAATCGGATAGCACCTTAACCAGCGCTCTGTAAGCTCCTAATAGGGCACCTTCATTTGGTACTAGTGAAGTTGTGAGCTCTGTCTCACCGTGGTTTTTTCCTTCTAATCAAGGGTTTCCACGTATAAATACTTGTGTTAATCTGTGTGATTCTGTTTATGCTTGTGAATGATTGTTATATTCTGTTTATCCATAAGGACAGCAAAAAGATGAGAATTACACTAAGGTAGGAGCATTTACTGATTCACCCCCCCTCTCAGTAACTGGTAAGCATTAACAATTGGTATCAGAGCCTTGGTTCTCTATACAACAAAGTCTAACAGCTTGAGAAAAAGATCATGGAGGGTTATCGGTATCAGAAACAGCTAGAGGAAGCCAACGACATCATTGTCTCGCGAGAGAATAGACTGAGGAAATCACTTGCAAAAAGGAAGGAGCTGGCTCTGCAACTAAATGAGAGCAATGAAACCATCGATGAACTCTTTGGGCAGAATGGATTTGATGAGGCTGAGGAGGCAGTCTTTGAGCTTACGGAAAAGAATCAAATCCTAATCGGTCAGATTGCTGATCTCAAAAGAGAGCAAAAAGTAAATGCTCTGAGGATGACTGAACTGATTGACCAGAAATGGAAAACTGAAAGTGAAAGAAACACAGTAGTCAAGTCATCAATAGCCTCGGAAAAAGCAATGAACCGGGCAGAGGAAGTTGTAAGGGCAAATGAACTCCTCATTATGCAACTCCAAGAAGACATGCTAATTGTCACCCAAGAAAATGCCAATATGCACAAAGCATGGCAAGGTAGGGATGAAGCATGCAAGAAGCTGGCGATTGAGATATATCAACTCAAGCAACAAAAGAAAATCCTTGAAAAAAGGAATGAAATGCTGAGAAAATACAATGAAAGCTCGGTCAAGCTTGATGAGCAACTCAAAGCTCAAAAAAAGCACAACGATCACACCGGTCTTGGATTCACTGGTGTAGTCACCAAAGAGAACGGTGAGTTAGCTGGAGCAAAGTCGAGCAAGAAGAACAAGAGGAAGACGCTAGCACAAAAAGGTAAGAAAACCTTTAACACTTCTTGTAAGCATTGTGGAAAACTGGGTCATAACACCAATGACTGCAGAAATGCACTGGTAAGAACCAACAATAGTTACTATAAGAACTGTTGCAAAAATGGCCACAAGACCAATGAGTGCTGGTCCAACCCCTTATCTGTGTCCAGTGGAAGGAGGGGAAGCTTCATGGGATACTGTTATGCCTACAACAAGTTTGGACACAAGGCTGAAGAATGCAGATCAAAGACAATGGCATTCAGATCACCAAGACCGGTATTCTCCAAGAAAAGCAAAAATCGAAACGCAACTATTCATACAAACAAAGGGATGCATTGCAACAGTGAATCATGGAGCAAATCCCCTAATCCAAGAGGGATGAACCCATGGAAAGCAACCGGTATGGTCTGCTATTACTGCAATAGAGTTGGTCACCTAGCTAAGGACTGCTGGAACCGGATTAGGAACAAAGGCAAAGAATCAGACAAACCGGTGATGAAGACCTTGACTTCTGATAAGAAGAACAACAGAGATAAGGAGACCAAGAAAGAGGTGAAGAAAATATGGTTCGTTAAGGAATCAAAGAACTCCGCCGAGGAGAAAACAGAGGCAAGATCATCATCACAAGATGGTGATATTTCTTCTGCAAACTGAGCCTTCAAGGCTTAGGGGGAATCAGTAGTGCAACTACCGTTCCCGGTAGGACTAGTGAGTCTAATCTCACTTGGTCTACAGGTTAGACCGGAAAAGATATGAGGTGATCAATCGGGGCTTGCCTAATCGAAAAAGTTAGACTACCGATTAGCAAAAGCGGAAAGAAAGGTTAGGTAAGGCATTTAATACTATAGCCGTTTAACAATAGTTACCATTTGGTAACTACTGTTATGCCCTAATCCTATAAAAGAAAAGAAGGATTACTCATCTACTTTTACCTTGCGATTTTATGTTTATCCTTTTTTTGCTTGAGTAATATTCTTGTGATTTGATCTACAAGCGAGATTGTCTGTTAAACCGATTAATCTTCTTTCCAAGACACCGATTAAGAGCAATGGCATCTTCGTCATACGAAGCTAAGTTGGTTCCAGCAAATCAAGCTGATCGTCCTCCGTATGATATCTTGCTGAATCAGAACAGGGAGATCGACATGGTTGGTGCGCTCTCCTCAGTACCTAAAGGAGTGCTCTTGACAGAAGATGTAACTGCGTTCATCCATGCAAAGCAAGAAGAGTTGGGTGAGACGTACATACAAAGCGAGTATAGCTCGCTACTCAAGGATGGAAATTATCCCAATAGTTACGCAAAGCTGGTATCATTTGAGATTATCAATGGATTCTCCTATCTAACCATATTCAGACCAGAATGGATTTGAATGGTGGTTAGTCGAGTGCATGAACTAGGATTTTGGGTCACGAGAGGAGTCTGCACTCCGATCACGAAAGACGATCTCCATAGGGTAATCGGATTCTGCAATCAAGGGGAAGCCCTAACCCTGAGAACCATATCCAATGCAGTGGTGGCCAATCTAACAAAATCTAAATACGACAAACCATTGATGACTGTAACTGATATTGAAGATCCAGTTGTTCGGTTCGCATCCGCTGTAATAGGTTACAAAGTATATCAATCCAGCAACCTAAACAACATACCGAGTGGAGGCATACATCCAGCTTACAGAATTATACATAATAATGCACAATATGATATATGCGAAATGCTAAGAGGACAGATCTTCGAGAATATGAAGAAGCTAGGCATCGTAAAAAATAAATCACTGAAATTTGGCACACTTCTGGTATGTGTCTACTTTTACTATTCTAATTCCTTCCTTGGGATAGGAAAAGTGACATAGACAACAGATCGACCGGTCATGATGCAAATCAGTGATTATGCTAACCAACTGGGTGACCAGTTTGACAAAGCTATGACCGATCATTTCAAGGCCTTTCAGCTGAAAATGCATGTCAGACAAAGAATTCCATCAACTATCGTTGACTAGTACAAAAAGGAGGTATGTTTTCTAGTATCAACTGACTTCTGCATCATTCAAGTAGTAGAACCGAGAGATGAGTATGCACCTGGGCTTGGTTACGAAATCATTGCAAAGATTGCAAAGGCGTATGTAGAGGCCTTGGATAAAGCACACCTGGACCTCGGCGCTCAATGGTTTGGAACCTATGAGGAAATAGAGACAAATCTGAAAAAGGGACCAATCAAGAACGTGTATGTGAAAAGAATGCCTACACCAAAGAAGAAACCAGGAACTACACAACCAAAAGCACAAAAGAAGAAAGCTCAACCGGTGGCGAGCACACAGGAGGAAGAAGCTGATGAAACTGATTCTAAAGACACAGTTCCACTCATCGAAAGAAAGAAGAAAACCGGTAAACCAGCAAAGGAGGATCCACCAAGAAAAGGCAAGCCAACAATTGATGAATTTGTGTCAGGATTGAAAGAACATGGCGGAATTGCTAGTGTCGAAGGAAGGTACATTCTAGCAAATGATGAGGACCAAAGAAAAATTGAAGATGCTATAGTTGAATGCCTTTATAAGTTTAATCTGCATTCTGCGGAACTTCATACAGTATTACCTAAGGATCGTTTGGATATTCTTCAAGATAGGTGGAAAGCTTCAATGAACAAAGAAAAGGAGTTCAGGATTCGAGCTCTATTAGAAGTCTAGAATCATCTCACTCTAGAAGAAGCAACTCAACAAGCTGAACTACATCAGCAAAATTTCCTAAAAAAAAGAAGGATAAGTCTTTTTCTGATTGGAGGCACTAAGAAAGTACATGATGGAGTAGCCATCTGGACCAATCTTCTTCAGACTCAGCAACAAGCAGAGGAAGCATGCCGAAAGGCAACAACTTCACCGGTCCGTGACATCGGGAAAGGAAAAGGTGTACTTGGAGTAGATAAACCGGTTATTGTTGACATAACTGATAAACCAACAAATCCAACACTCCTAGTATCTCCAGAAAAAGGTAAGGCTCGCACTATGACTGTAAATGATATTGTAGCTGAAATTACAAATTTTGGAGAGATAGATAATGCAGCCAAATGGTATAGTGTATTAGCCGAGGAGGACAAATAGGAAATTGAAAAAGCTCTTCTTGAAAGTCTATTGGATTTCATCAAGACTCCTAGGGATTATAGGGGCAAGTTTCCTCCTGAGTTAAACAGTAAGCTTCAAACAAAATGGAGAACCGGTCTAGAAATAAATTCAAAGATCAATAGGGAAGCACTAGAAAAAGCTAGACCCGGTCTAAGCGACAAGAAAGTAAAGCTTCTATTAGAGGAAGCATCTATGAATTTGGATACAAATTACAGAGTTGCCAAGATTCTCAATGGGTATGAGAATGAAGTCTTCAAGGAGACTCTAGACTTCTGGGAGCAGTATGATTTCAATACTCTTGAAGCAACAGGTCCTCAGGATCACACCGCAACAATTGAAGATCCACCTGTTCAGTTTACTGCAACTCTGATTCCAATAACTGGAGAACAGGAAGTTCTCACAGAAATGTTCACCTCTGGTGAACCGGTCAAATTGGGACAGACTTCTGTCAATATTCCTATTGACAGATTAGTTAAAGGAGATGAAGGAATCGCTGCAAGTGATCTTCATACAGTTGAAGAGCACCAACAAGCACAAGCCCCACCAGAAGAGCTCTCGCATCAAGAAGATGATGTTGTGCCTGAAATATAAGTTCAACAATCGGAAGACAGACCGGAAGAGGGAAACAAGCTAGACGAACAGGATAAAAGAGAACATGAGCAAGCTCCAAAGGCACAAGAACAGAGAAAAGAGAAGGAACAGGAAACTCTTCCTAGCTCCTCTAAAAGAAAGCTCTCATCCTCTGAAGACTCTGAAGCAAAAAGAAGTAAGACAACCGATACAATAGTTGACATCAACAAAATGTCAACAAAACAGTTGAAAGAGCTTACTAAAAGAAAACAAGATATGGTTCTGATCAAAGTAAAAGATATCCTATACAACTTCGTACCGGATGCCGATATAGATGAAGATAAACCGGTCATCGACCAGCTGGAAGTGTTAGCTCAAACAATCGGTGAGGATCTAACTGATCCAGAAACAGTGGCAATTGACCACTATGCGAAGAAAAGAGTGGAGATTCTTAATAAATAGGCTACAGATATAAACGCTACTCTGTCAGACAACTTAAAAGTTCTTCAACAGCAGACACAAGTTGTAGGAGGTTTGATGAGTAGAACTTCAAATTTTGAGATATTCTTGCAAGATCTAACTGAAAAAGCTGCAAATACCTCAGAAGACATAAGAGCTTTGTCAACACAATTTGACATAAAAAATAAAACTGCGACAACCTTTAGCAGAGAAATGACTAGTCTTGCTCAAGTCTTGAGAAAGACAACTGAAGAAGAGAATAAGAGAATCCAAGATGTTATAGGATTTCAGATGCTTTTGGCCCCAACACTAGATATCATGCATCAAATAGCTATTTCTACAGATGCTCTGATCAAAGAACCAGACTACAAAACTGTAGAAGATATGGAAACCATTATTGTTTCTCTAAAAGCGGCCCAAAAGAACATTGAAAATATAACCGGTCAATGGGCACCATTCCTACATTCTGCAAAGAACATCTATAAGGACATCTTCACAACGCTACAAATGTAATCTTTAGAATACCTTAACCCTTTGTTCTATGGAGGCAAAAAGAGGAAGATGGAAGATACAGAGGAATGAGCAGACAGGATTAGTGCAAAGGCAACAAAGTACAGGACAGTGCAGAACTTTCACTTGGAGCACTCAGTTAGGGGAAGTAGTGTTCTACCAGAGCACTCAGTCAGGGGAAGTAGTGTTCTACCGATACAAGGCACTGTGATTAGTGAGTGAAGTTTGTGTATAGTTTTGCCACCAATGACAAAGGGGAAGATTGTTAGCAATATGAGTTGTCATTAGTGTATTTCACAAACCCCATTCACACCGGTAAAGGGTCACCGGTCACTCACATTACTTAGAAGACACCGGTAGATGAAGAACAAAGTGTATGCACCGGTTGACTATTTCGACAGATACATCAGTAGACCGAACCAAGTACTCAGTACCGGTCTTATGAAGCATACAAGGACAAACCTGTAATGACCCTTACTGTAAAGGCCACTAAAACCCTCAAACTCTGCTTAGGAATTTTGTCAAACACTTGGCATGTAACTGGATAGAACTGTTATAATATGAACTGCGAATAGAACTAATTGTTGTGCAACAAATCCAATGACAAAACAGTGCCGAATAGATATATCTTGTGCCCAATAATGAAGAGTTCAATAACAATTTCAGAATATGACAACTTCAGATTTTGCATATGAATGTAAATGAAGACAACATAAAACCCTTACAAGTGAATCTTATCAAAGCATGTAATTCTGATTACAACAGCTGATTGACCAGATTACAATATTGAACTATGCATGTATGGACTGGACTGTACTTGTAAACATATGACTGCTTCAACATATCAGATTTGTATGACTGTCATAACTATGCAATTTTATTACATTAAACCCTTGTCTATGCAATGCTAAGACATGTACAATATCCCAATCACAATGCAATTAATTCTGAAACTGATTATTTGCCAATTCTGGTCTGAATAGGACAGTCACTGTTTGACCACAAATTTACCAAAATAGACATACATTTTCAGAGCATAAGAACTTGATTCAAAGCCCTTTGGTAGACCACAAATTTGATGATGCAAGTCGCTGCTGAAGATGCCTTAACTGCCCCCAAAAAGTGTTGCTGCTGTCTCAGACTGGGCTGGCCGTACCAGGCCAGCATGTATGGCCCCAAGGAAAAAATAATAGCTGGGGTTTTGGGACCCCCAAAAATATGCAAAGTGGGCGCCTAGGGTTAGGGAGTAACCCACCAAAGCCACAAAAAATATCTCCAAGGCAATTGAGAGATATGAGCAAATATGTGGTTCCAAGCCCTGAATTGACAATTCTGAAAATGCACAAATTCTGTCCTCAAACCTTTACCAAACGCTTCACCAAAGCTAGGGCAGATCTGAAACCCTTATTCCAACCAAAAAAATAAACCCTAACCACGAATTCTCAATAAGCTCCAATGAGATGGCTGAATACCAACTCCACAACTGCAACCCTTCAGTAGATATTTCACTACCTCAGTTATGCCAATCCAAGGGAGTTATCGTTCCCAAAGACTGAATAGTATTTGCAGATCCAAAGACCACAAATGGCTTCACAATGAAGAAGTAGAAGAGATATCAAATCAAGCATGTGCAAATGAGAGGCCCAGCCCTCTATTTATTCACTTTTTTCTAAGAAGTTGCTAGAACTTCTAGAAACATCCTTTATAAAATCTCATTATAATGCACTTTTTATAATAAAGTAATTTTATAAAATAAAAAGTGCAACTCAACTTAAAATTATAACATGTAGGCCCCGATAACACATAATAATAAAATATAACCTCTTAACACTTCTTCAAGAGCAAAATATGACCATCTGATCCGCAGAATTGACTCTCTCTCCACACCATTTGCCTACGAGAGTCGATGATAGGCAAATCCATCCTGTAAGCACATGTCTCTAGAAAGGGGACATGACAGTCCGCCCTTCCAGAAATTGCTTGTCCTCAAGCAATCTCAAAGCTGGGTGCTGCAAAATCTCCTCAGACTCCCAAGTAGCATCCTCAACAGGAAGATCTCTCCACTTCACCAAATACTCTCTGATAACTCTCCTGTGAAGCTGCTTCTCCCTGCTATCCAAGATAGACTCTGGCACCAAAACCAACTTCCCCTCGTCATCCAGAGGAGGTAATACTGTAGAAGGCACAACATGATGACCCAACGCCTTCTTGAGGCGCGACACATGAAATACATTGTGCACTCTACTATCAGCTGGAAGCTCAAGCTCATAAGCCAACTCACCAACACGCCTAATGATCCTGAAAGGCCCATAATATCTCGGCTTAAGCTTCTCCGACCCACTCTTCTTGAGAGTAGACTGTCTATATGGCTGAAGCATGAGGTAACCCATATCACCTACCTCAAAGCTCCTCTCAATCCGCTTCTGATCTGCATACTGCTTGTACTGATTCTGTGCCCTGGCCATATTATCCTTGAGAGCATCAACAATGTCCTTGCTCTCCTGAAGCAAATCTCCGGCACGTGGAATTCTAATATCTGACATGAGCAAATGAAGGAAGCTAGGTGCATCACACCCATATAGTGCTCTGAAAGGTGACATCTGAATCGACATGTGAAATGTGGTATTGTAACAATACTCACACAAATGTATCCATCTCACCCATGCTCTCTGCTGACCAGCCACGTAGTTCCTCAAATAGCCCTCCACCCACTTATTGACTATCTCTGTCTGTCCATCTGTCTGTGGGTGATAACTGGTGCTAGGTGTAAGCTCAGTGCCACAGAGTCTGAATACCTCCTGCCAAAAATGACTCAAAAATCTGTTGTCTCTGTCACTAACTATGCTGCGAGGTATCCCATGCAACCTGAAGACCTCTTTGAAGAAGACCTCTGCCACCTATGCTGCTGTATAGGTAGTAGTGATGGGAAAAAAGTGTGCATACTTCGTCAGTCTATCCACTACTACATAGATGCAATCCCGACCTTGGGCCTTGGGCAAGCCCATAATGAAATCCATAGATATGCACGCCCACTTCTGATCAGGAATGGGGAGTGGCTGTAGGAGCCCGGCTGGAAAGGTGTGCTCTTGTTTGTTCTGCTGACAAACAAGGCACTCACGAACATACTGTAGCACATCTGACTTCAGTCCTTTCTAAGTGAACCGCTCCCGTACCTGTCTATATGTCTTGAAGTACCCCGGGTGACCAGCTGTAGGTGAATCATGAAGAGCTCTCAGTATAGTCTGTTTCACCTTCGATCCTGGGGCTAGAAATATCCTGCTCTTGTAGATAATCAAATCATCTACAAGTGTGTACCGGGTATCAATCACTGACCCATCCACTATGCCTGACGCCCATGGGTCTCTAGCATACTCTGCTACTATCATATGTCTCCAATCCTCTGATATCTCAATCAATGCACTGAGATGTGGCCTACGTGACAATGCATCTGCTACCACATTCTGAGTCCCTCTCACATATGATATGTCAAAATCATAAGCTTGTAGCTTACTTACCCACTTCTGCTGCCTATCATTGAGATCTCTCTGACTAAGGAAATGTCTCAAGCTGTTGTGGTCAGTTTTAATGCAAAACTTACCACCCACTAGATACTGTCTGAATTTAGCCAATGCATGCATGATGGCTAACATCTCCTTGTCATAGATACTGAAAGATCTCTCCGGTCCACGGAGTTTCCTGCTCTCATATGCAATAGGGTGCTTGTCCTACATCAACATAGCACCTATACCCTCTCCGGATGCATCACAGTGAAGCTCAAATGGCTTCGTGAAATCAGGCAAAGCTAACACCGGACATGAAGTCATAATCTCCTTGAACCTGTCAAAACAAGCCTGTGCCTCTGGTGTCCAAACAAATGCCCCCTTCTTCAGCAAATCTGTCATAGGGGCTACATGACGTGAATAACCGCTCACAAATCTGTGGTAGAAGCCACATAAGCCTAGGAACCCTCTCAACTGTGTCAGGTTCTCTGGAATAGGCCACTCTACTATAGCGTGGATCTTATCAGGATCCATCCGCACTCCCTCTGCACTGATAATGTGTCCCAAGTACAAGAGCTCTATCATACCCAAATCACACTTGGACTCCTTGGCATACAAGGACTCCGTCTGCAATATACTCAACACAGTCTCCAAGTGTGCTACATGATCCTGCCAAGTCTGACTATACACCAAGATGTCATCAAAGAAGACCAATACAAATCTCCTCAGCTGATGATGGAAGACCTTATTCATGGTAGACTGAAATGTCGCTGGCACATTGGTCAACCCAAATGGCATGACCACAAACTCATAGTGTCCACAATGGCATCTAAATGTAGTCTTCTCTATATCCTGCTCTCTGACTCTGATCTGATGATATCTTGATCTCAAGTCTATCTTGCTAAAGTAGCAAGCCCCACGAAGCTCATCTATCAGCTCATCAATCCGTGGGATAGGATATCTGTTCTTGATAGTCCTCTTATTCAATGCCCTATAATCAATGCACATGCGTAATGAACCATCCTTCTTCTTCACCAACACTACTGAAGAAGCGAAAGGAGACTTACTCGGTCTAATATGCCCCATCTCAAGCAGCTCCTTGATGGTTTTTTCTATCTCATCCTTCAGCCTCTTAGGATGTCTGTATGGCGTGATTATCACGGGTTTAGCACCCTCCTCTAGCTCAATAATATGCTCGATCCCATGGTCAGGTGGTGCACCAGGTGGAATGTCACTGAACACCCTATCATACTGCTCCCTCAATCTCTGAATATCCGGGTGATACTCTGGCCTCTGAAGCTCCTCCTGTATAGGCATGAGAGTACACATAGCTGACCATCCAATCCCATCATGTCTAACCAATCTCTCCATGCGCCTGAAAGAAATAGTTCTGATGTCACTATCTCTGATGGCCCTCAAGACATGCTGCCTACCATCTGCCTCGAACTTAATCTCCATGTCCCTGAGTCTGAAAGTGACCTCACCCAATGAATGCAACCAAGTCATTCCCAAAACAATATCTAGGTCACCCATACTGACCACATGGTAATCCGCCTTGAACTCATAATTGTTCAAGCGGAGAGGCATGTCTCTGATCATCCTGTTACACCTAAGGGTGTAACCATCAGCAACCTGTACCCGGAGACCCTCGAACTCCTCTGTCTCAATGCCACGGCGCTCAACCGATCTTGCATCAATGAAATTGTGCGTAGCACCTGTGTCAACTAGGGTAATCACCTTCTGTCCCGCTAGAACTCCTCGTACTCTAAAAGACCCCTCCTGCTGAATACTGGATAAGCGTGCCTGCTGCAACTGTAACTCCGACTCACCCTTAGGCTCTGAAGCCTCTACCTCTACCTCCGGCTCTGTGTCACTGTGCTCATCCTCATGTGCAGTGCTGTCTGAATCTGAGTCCTCATAGTATGCCCACATAACTCTGTTGGCCTTTCCCTTAGGCCTCAAGGGACAGTCATGATCTCTATCATATGGACCTTTGCAATAGAAGCATAGCTTCTTCCTGCGTAGGTCGTTAAGCGCCTCAGTATCCAAGGGTGGAGTAGATTTCCCCTTGGTATCATCTTTCTTCCCCTTACCCTTATCGAACTTCTTATTATCTCTGAAAGAAGAAGAACTCTTGGGAGGGTATCTGCTAGAAGGTGCTGTAAGCTCCATACTGCGAGCTTTCCTCATGGCCTCCTGTAGTGATGATGGATCAGATGCCTTGATCCACCCCTTGAGGGGTTCAGACAATCCCGCAATGAACAAAATAACCAGGCATCTCTCTGAAACATCCTGGACCATAACTGATAGCCGCTGAAACTCACTGATGTACATCTCCAAACTCCCTGTCTGTCTCAGCTGTGCCAAATCTCGGAAGAATATCTCAGGATCCTTCCTATCAAACCTCTCCACCAATCTGTCCACAAAGTCCTGATATGAAGTCACCTAGTTGTGCTGCAAAGTAACCATACCATGTGACCACCAATCGTGTGCTGCGCCCTCTAAGTGCAATGTGGCGTATCTGATGGCATCTATCTCTGACATGGGTCTCAAAGCCAAGAAGGTATCTAGCTTATGAATCCATGCCTGTGCAGTCATCTGTCCACTACCATCAAAGGGAGGTAGAGTGAGCTTGCTAACAGCTCGCTGCAACTCACCGTCACGGCCTCTAGGTCTCTGTTCTATCGTGTACTCCTCATGTGCTCTCTCCTCTGGTTCAGGTAAGGATCAAAATTGAGTAACTCCCGTACATGTGCTGGTAGTGCCTGCCACTCTGCGGTAGCAGCTCTGAGATCGTCCTGAAAATCATCCGGTGCATCTCCCTCTCCTGCCTCCTGAGCCTCCTCTCTAAGGAAGGTAGGACGAGTAGGTCTATCAGCTGTCCAAGACCTGTGCCTAGGAGCACCCTGTGAACCTGCTACACTCCTATTATCATGAACCAGAGTGCCTCTCCCTTGCTCCTGATCTCTGGGTTGAGCTAACCTCTCCATCATAGTGTGCAAAGCCTGTAAGGACTGGGCTATCTGCTGCTGACTAGTAATCATAGCCTGACGGTAATCCCTCTCATCGTCATCTCTGAAGAATCTAGGTGGACTCTGCGACTGTCTCTCACTCATGGCTACAATGTCCTCGAATTCCTGTTCACCCTCTTGTGCTGCTCTTCTGCGTGTGTAGTACCTGTGATGCCCAATATGTGATGGATGCATATATGATTCTTACCCAACAGGATGGCAAGAACACCGCTTTGATACCACTGTAATGACCCTTACTGTAAAGGCCACTAAAACCCTCAAACTCTGCTTAGGAATTTTGTCAAACACTTGGCATGTAACTGGATAGAACTGTTATAATATGAACTGCGAATAGAACTAATTGTTGTGCAACAAATCCAATGACAAAACAGTGCCAAATAGATATATCTTGTGCCCAATAATGAAGAGTTCAATAACAATTTCAGAATATGACAACTTCAGATTTTGCATATGAATGTAAATGAAGACAACATAAAACCCTTACAAGTGAATCTTATCAAAGCATGTAATTCTGATTACAACAGCTGATTGACCAGATTACAATATTGAACTATGCATGTATGGACTGGACTGTACTTGTAAACATATGACTGCTTCAACATATCAGATTTGTATGACTGTCATAACTATGCAATTTTATTACATTAAACCCTTGTCTATGCAATGCTAAGACATGTACAATATCCCAATCACAATGCAATTAATTCTGAAACTGATTATTTGCCAATTCTGGTCTGAATAGGACAGTCACTGTTTGACCACAAATTTACCAAAATAGACATACATTTTTAGAGCATAAGAACCTGATTCGAAGCCCTTTGGTAGACCACAAATTTGATGATGCAAGTGGCTGCTGAAGATGCCTTAACCGCCCCCAAAAAGTGTTGCTGCTGTCTCAGACTGGGCTGGCCGTACCAGGCCAGCATGTATGGCCCCAAGGAAAAAATAATAGCTGGGGTTTTGGGACCCCCAAAAATATGCAAAGTGGGTGCCTAGGGTTAGGGAGTAACCCACCAAAGCCACAAAAAATATCTCGAAGGCAATTGAGAGATATGAGCAAATATGTGGTTCCAAGCCCTGAATTGACAATTCTGAAAATGCACAAATTCTGTCCTCAAACCTTTGCCAAACGCTTCACCAAAGCTAGGGCAGATCTGAAACCCTTATTCCAACCAAAAAAATAAACCCTAACCACGAATTCTCAATAAGCTCCAATGAGATGGCTGAATACCAACTCCACAACTGCAACCCTTCAGTAGATATTTCACTACCTCAGTTATGCCAATCCAAGGGAGTTATCGTTCCCAAAGACTGAATAGTATTTGCAGATCCAAAGACCACAAATGGCTTCACAATGAAGAAGTAGAAGAGATATCAAATCAAGCATGTGCAAATGAGAGGCCCAGCTCTCTATTTATTCACTTTTTTCTAAGAAGTTGCTAGAACTTCTAGAAACATCCTTTATAAAATCTCATTATAATGCACTTTTTATAATAAAGTAATTTTATAAAATAAAAAGTGCAACTCAACTTAAAATTATAACATGTAGGCCCCGATAACACATAATAATAAAATATAACCTCTTAACACTTCTTCAAGAGCAAAATATGACCATCTGATCCGCAGAATTGACTCTCTCTCCACACCATTTGCCTACGAGAGTCGATGATAGGCAAATCCATCCTGTAAGCACATGTCTCTAGAAAGGGGACATGACAAAACCAGGTATGAGGGTATACCGATCTAACTGCAAGTTAGATCTGATTTGGATTTTGTGGATCAGTTTGAGTTAAAAACCTGATTATACGGGACATCCACCGCTCAGAAGTGGAGTTAGTTTTTTTAATAGAAGTTAGCTTTAACTCTACGGATGATCTCAAGGTAAACTCTAGATCACAACGCACAGCTTTCATGCATTGCATAATTTATGGTTAAGTTTACTCTTTGGCGGTTCTATGAGTCGAGGTTCACTCTTGTATAAATATAGAGCATAGAACGCAAGATATGTTGTTGTTGTTGATAGTTGGAGATTGCATAGGAGTAGAGAAGAGATATCTTTTGAGGAGTGCTACAGGAATAGAGGTGAAGTAAGAGAAAGATCAACAGCTAGGCAAACTGGGGAAGAGATCTACAGGTATGATTTAATCAGACAATTAGTGTCATAATAGATCATTGCTTTTATAAAGTGTTAAAAGCATATTGAAATCCTTCTATCAAGGTGAACCTAATCGGTTCGTTGTAAAAATCCTCTAACAAGGTGACATCTTTGTTGATGTTCAAAGTCCTGTAATCAGGCAGCTCTTAACGGGGTTTAGATCTTAACCGATCTTTTGTAAAATCCCTTAATTGGGTAGCACCTTAACCAGTGCTTTTTAAGCTCCTAACAGGGCACCTTCATTTGGTACTAGTGAAGTTGTGAGCTTTGTCTCACTGTGATTTTTTCCTTCTAACCGAGGGTTTCCACGTATAAATACCTGTGTTAATCTGGGTGATTCTGTTTATGCTTGTGAATGACTGTTATATTTTGTTTATCCATAAAGACAACAAAAAGATGAGAATTACACTAAGGTAGGAGCATTTACTGATTCACCCCCCCCTCTCAGTAACCGGTAAGCATTAACAATGCCCTCATTCAATCTTAGAGAATATAACACTTGAAGAAGCTTTTAAAGGGAATAAACCAGACTTAAGTCATCTAAGAATATTTGGTGTCCTGTATACATTCATGTTCCTAAAGAAAAAAGGACCAAGCTAGAGCCCTCTGGGAAGAAAGGCATATTTGTTGGCTATAGTGAAACCACTAAAGGATACAGAGTCTATATCCTAGGACAACGATCTATTGAAATCAGTAGAGATGTAAAATTTGAAGAAAATACTGCATATATACTATCTCTAAATACATAAGTTGATTCAATCACAGAATTAGATGAAAATCATACAATTGAGAATCAGAGGGAGAGTATCATAGAAGATAATGAACCTCCAACAACTAATTCTAAAAATACTGAAGTTCCTAATAACAAGAAAAGGCCACTATGGGCAAGAAAGATGATTGAAGAAAACAACATAGAACCTAATGAAATTTTCAGAGAGAATAAGAAAACAAGAAATCAAACATGCTATGTTGCACTCCTAACTGAGCTCACAAAATCTAAACCTTCAAATGTTGAAGAGGCCTTATCAGGTCAAACTTGGAAAGATGCAGTGATTGAAGAACACCAATCTATATTAAAAAATGATGTCCGGGATGTTGTACTTAGACCTAAAGACAAATCAATTGTCTCTTCAAAGTGGTTATTCAAAATCAAATATGCATCAGATAGTAGTATTGAAAAACACAAAGCCAGATTTGTTGCCAGAGGGTTCTCCCAAAATGCTGGAATTGATTACGAAGAGACATTTTCTCCAGTTGCACGATATACTTCTGTAAGAACCGTTATTGCCATTGCAGTGTCTAAAGGATGGAAGATACACCAAATGGACGTAAAGACAACATTCTTGAATGGTGAAATTAAGGAAGAAGTATATATAGAACGACTTGAAGGTTTTGCTACTCATGATAGGGATCTCCATGTGTGCAAACTGAAGAAAGCTCTCTAGGGCCTTAAAAAAACTCCTAGGACATGGTATGAAAGGATAGACAATTATCTCTCCAAGCTAGGATATTCAAAAAATAAAGCAGATCCTAACAAATACTTCAAAATATCAGATGGTAATATGTTGATTCTAGTTCTCTATGTTGATGACTTGTTAATAACAGGTGAAGATCATCTTATTGAAAAATGCAAACGAGATCTTGTAGGCGAATTTGATATGAAAGATCTAGGCCTTCTACACTACTTCCTAGGTCTAGAAGTATGGCAAAAGGAGAACTATATTTTTTGAAATCAAGGAAAATATACCACTGATATCTTGACCAAATTTGGTATGATGGATTGTAAACCATTATCTACTCCAATGGAAACAAAGCTTTATAAGCTTAAAAGTGATGCAGAAGATTCAAAATCTACAGATCCTACATACTATAGACAAATTATTGGATCTCTCATGTACTTCGTAAACACTCACCTTGATATTTGTTATGCTACCAATGTGTTAAGTCATTTCATGTGTGACCCTAAGAAGATTCACCTAATGGCTGCCAAGCATATTTTGAGACACTTGCGTGGCACTATTGGACTTGTCTTGAAGTATGAGAATGTTGAAATCAAACTACAAGGGTATTCTGATTCCGACTGGGCAGGCAGTTCTATTGATCGTAAAAGTACTACAGGATTTTGTTTCAGTCTTGGATCGGCTATGATATCATGGTTCAGCAGGAAACAGTTTGTAGTTGGTCAAAGTTCCACTGAATCTGAATATATGGCTGCTTCCATGGGAGCTCGTAAAGCTGTATGGCTGAGGAAGTTACTAGTTGAACTGTTTGGAAAACCCTTGAATCCCACTGTGATTCACTATGATAATCAAAGTTGCATCAAACTTTCAGTTAATCCAGTTTTTCATGACCGATCCAAGCATATAGAGATAGCGTACCATTATATAAGAGATATGGTTGATAAAGATGGTATCAAGTTGGTGTATATCAACACTGAAGAGCAAAATGCTGACATTTTCACCAAGCCCCTAGCCAAGTTGAAAATAGAATACTTCAAAGGTAAACTTGGTATGACTAAATTGTAGTTGAATCTTTTTGAGATTGAATCTCAGCCATATGTACTTGAATATATTCATGAATATTTTAATATTTTATTGCAATAATTATGTTTGTGTGTTATGAAAGGTGACGATCTTTCATATGATATATGTGTAAGGTTACTATTGTTAGGTGATGACCTCAACAATAGTCTGACCTATTATCAAGATTGACTACATTAAGTTGTTGTCCTACAATGTGCTGGATATCTTCATACTAAAATTGGATCATTGAGTGTTGTGATAACAATCATATCATGGTTGACTCCATTAAGTTGTTGTCGCGGATTGTGCCGGATATCATGATATTGAGATTCTTGATTTATCATCATGATAGACTACATTG
Source organism: Chamaecyparis obtusa (assembly GCA_027943335.1). NCBI lineage: Eukaryota > Viridiplantae > Streptophyta > Pinopsida > Cupressales > Cupressaceae > Chamaecyparis > Chamaecyparis obtusa. The sequence goes on from BSBK01003396.1 coordinate 2,211,415, forward strand.
AATTGTTGTCCCAAAATGAGTCGGAGGTCATGATGATTTGTGCGTCAAGATGGACTATGTATGTCCGAAATTATACCTGTGATATTGGAGACTTCATTGTCATCCTAGGATCAAGGTTGTTATCTAATAGACTTCATTTAGTTGTTGTCCCAAAGTGTCGGAGATTAGATAATTTTCATTTCTCTGAAATGTAACTCGTGTAATCAATTCAAATGAGTGTTGTTCAAATCCTCTCTTGCTAAGAGGGAGTGTTGAGAAATAGCTTTATTTGGATTGAAGCATACAAGTAATTAACACATGCATATGCCAGAATGAAATATATATATATATATATATATATATATATATATATATATATAATTTAAAATGAGATCGCACATATAAATATGATCGAACCTTATGTTATTAAATTGTCGATTGATGGCATAACATGACTGTCATATAACCGAGTATATTTGATACCCCTCCTCAGTGCTTAACGTATCCACGATACGTTAAGATCAAACCGCGATACTCTCGGATATCAAGCATGATAATGATGTATCGTGTGTTATGTATTGTTATCGGCAATCAAGCACGATAATGATATATTGTTTGTTATGTATTATTATCGGCAAACAAGATTAGTAAAGCATGATACTAATGTATTGGTTATTATGTTTACGTAGGGTCATGACCCTACGTGGCATAAACCACGTATGGTCATGACTCTACGTAGACATGACTCTACGCAAACATATTTATATCGATGCTTGTTGTGGGTAATAATCAATCACAACGGAAATTATATACCACAACAAGTATTCGATATCTTCTGCAATAATTTTACTTATCTATCTCTACATTAATATATCTAATATCTAGACTTAGATACATTCTGGAATATATAAATAGGACTATTATTATTCTCTATAACTGATCTACTTTCCTTAACACTCAAGAGTGGGAGAAAATGAGGATGCCGGAACCACATACATTCAAACTTGAAAGAGGGCTTATGCTGAAAGTTTGAATTAGCCTTAATGATGGTAAGTGAGATGGGAAAGTGAACTGAACCAACTAAAGTCAAAATTTTAGAGTGCAAAGAAAACCCTTGTATCTTCCACCAATGAGAAATGAGAAATCTATCCAACCTTTCTGCAATCTGTAAAAAGCTTACTCTTCTGTTTGTCCATGTAAATAAACCATTTTGGGGAACAATATCCATTAGGGCATTATCAACTATGAATGAGTGAAAATCCTCAAAACTTTTAATAGGAGGGCAGATACCCCCTTTCTTTTCTGCAATTGATGTTATTTCGTTAAAATCACCCTGTACTATAAAGTTTTGGTATGCATCTTGTTGGATAATAGTTGTAAGTGTAGCCCATAACTTTGCTTTATCATAAGTAGCAATTGGCCCATAAATGTTAATCAAATTAAAATGGAGGTCAAAATTCTTCACTTTTAGCACTTGCCAATTTTGTCCTTGATTAACCATGTGAGCTTTGGTTGTTTATGGGTTCCACAGAGTAACTAGTCCTCCAGATGCTCCCATAGAAGGTACATGTTCAGATTTCCATTTTGACCAATTCTGAAAAGTTTTAGTTTCTTGAAGTAAAATGATGTCCACTTATAAAGAATCAAGTTGTTTCTTGATTCTATTTCTTTTGTTAGAGGCATTTATGCCTCTGACATACCATGATATTAACTTCATTGCACTCAAGGAGAACAACATGTTCTCCTCGGCCTTTTAGATATTGCAAATTTTCCATCAAGAGTTGATTGAATACCTACTGCAATTTCATCTTTTGCCTTACAGATTTTTGGTTTCCTACCTCTTGTTTTGGGAGTTTTAACAACTGGCTTTTGTGAAGGAGACTGCGAGATAGATATAGTCTGAGAGAAATCAAAGTCTGAAACATCATTATTCCTTGAATACATTTCCTAGAGATTTAGAATGTTACTTTGAGATAAACCTGTGGTCTCCTCTGATAGCTTATTCTAATCATGCTTTTTAGGCTGCCCTTGAAGTTGAGGATGATACAGAGAAACTTCTATATATGAGATTTGTGGTAGAGAGGTATTGACAGGTGAAAGATCCTTATAATCTTCCTTATTTGGATCTTGATAGTTTGCCAATTCTTCCTCAGCTATTTCATCAAATAAATATGAAGCTACTGAAATCAAGAGATCATGTGCCATTAATTCAATATTAATAGCAGATTCAGTATGAATCTGGGGACCTTTGTAGTTTATCTAATGGTTCCTTTTGAAAGATCAGTTCCTGAGCTATATCATTCATGTGGTCAGAGGAGGAATGACCTTGCAAAGAGACAGTTTCAAAAGAATTTTCTTGCAATGTAGAAGGAGGCAGGAGGCTGCCTGAGGTCATTGGGTATTCAATTTGGAGTACTTTGGATTGTTTAATCTTCTTAGGAGTGAGGTAGAGATTGACGCGATTGTTCTTTAGAGATATTTGAAGCTGATAATGAGTGTATCGATTAACCAATTGAGTAATTGTTGCTGCAAATTCAACAGACTTATGGTAATCCTTCCTGTGACTTTTCTGATCTCTAAGTGAGATAGACAAGGAGTCACTCTGGGATTTCAACCTTGCATTTCCAATGAAGTGCTGATCCCTAATTGTGTTAAAGGTGTTTTGAGAGGAAGTGTAAAAAGAGCATCGCTTGGGATCTGTATTATGGTCATCACAGACTTACAAAGGGGCGCCACAGATCCTTGACATTGAGAATTAAAATGTGTTAGTATATTTCAGATTCTAACAAGGAATATATCAATCTATAGAAATCTAACAAATCTAAGCATAGGATATATAAGAAATCACAAGGAACAGAGAGAGATAATACTTGGATTATAGCTCTGAATCATTCCTTAGAGACTTCAAATCTGAACATTGAGATCTTCAATCTTGCCCTTTAATATTGGTCTGATCTGAATATGTAATGTTTCCCACCTAGGGCTCTTTTAAGTCTGATCCAATATTGCTCAGATCTGAATATAACCAATTGAATCCGATATGGATGGATGCTATCAAGGTTGCTCACAATATGTCGCTAATCTGCCCTGATTTTGCCTTCTATTAGATATGTCATAATTCTTAGATTTAGGGCTGCAAGATCGGCCCTTATATTGTTCTTCTAGGGCTGCTCCAGTTTGCCCTAGTTCAACCTTCTTGGGCTGCAACAATTCGCCCAGAATTCTGTTCTAAATTTGCCCTTCTAGGGCTGCAACAATTCGCCTAGAATTATGCTCTAATTTGCCTAGAATTCTGCTCTAAATTCGCCCTTTTAGGGCTGCAACAATTTGACCAAAATTCTGCTCTAAATTCGCTTGTAAGGAATTCGATCCTTGAGAGGAGAGAATCATGTTATGTTTTGGATGATCTCTCCTCTAGGATCGATAACATATATATATGATGCTTTTAAGAGATAAACTCCTCCACCCAAGGTGGCTGACTTGGGCCCTCCCAAGTGAAATAATAAATAACCTTTTATTCATTATTTACTTAAATTGCCACTTATATATATATGTAATTAATAACGATAAACAATAAATAATAAATATCACCTATATTTATTATTATTATTTATATCGATTTACACTAATAAATATATCCTATATATTTATTATTATTGCCTTAAGATGGTTGATCTATATGCCGTAAAGGCCATAATATCAACACGCCCTCTTGGACTTGAGGCAAAGATCAACTCTTAGATCCTTCATCACAAAACATAACCAAAATGGATGTCATACATCTCTTATCTATGATAGTAGATCTCTATCTACAAGATATAATGAGAACACAAATGTTCTTCATTATTCCTCAACCATACATCTCATATTTATATGAGAGACATCATATCATATGATGCTTACCATCCAAATGTGGATTTCCTAGATCCACTGGTCTCCACGACCCAAGAATATCAAGTCCATGATATTCATGAATAAGTGATATCAAGTCCATGATATCAGATATTTCCAATCAATTTGTGAATTTTCTAGATCCACTAGTCACCTTGACTCTTTTGAATATCAAGTCCATGATATTCAAGGTAGTATCAAGTCCATGATACTTTCCAAACACAAGTTATCATCAAATTCATGATGTTTTCTATCCAATTTGTGGATAACTTAGATCCACGAGTCCTCTTGACTCAGCCAATAGAATATCAAGTCCATGATATTCATGGTATCATCAAGTCCATGATGTATACCATCCAATTTGTGGATAACTAAATCCACGAGTCACCAAGACTCAAGAAATGTCAAGTCCATGACATCAAAACAACATCAAGTCCATGATGTTAAGAGCATTGGTCTAACGAATATCAAGTCCATGATATTCACCAAGTACTCAGAGTAATGGCCTGTCGACATCAAGTCCATGATGTCCACCAATAACTCAGATGTGGATCCCTGATCCACGAGATATCAAATCCATGATATCCTCGAGCATTGGTCTAACGAATATCAAGTCCATGATATTCACCAAGTGCTCGGAGCAATGGCCTCCAGACATCAAGTCCATGATGTCCACCATATACTTAAGTGTGGATCCCTGATCCAAGAGATATCAAATCCATGATATCATGAGCATTGGTCTAACGAATATCAAGTCCATGATATTCACCAAATGCTCAACATGAGAGGAATATCAAATCCATGATATTCTCCAAGTATCCAATTCATAAGAAACAACTTAGCCATATGCATAGATGTAAGCAAATGAATAACCAAATGTATCTCATAATCAAAATCTCATCTCATGAATCCACAGAAGTATATGAGTAACCAATATGATCTCATAATCATAAGAATCAAGTTCAATGTAAAGAAAATGTGTTCACACATAGAATCACATGTAATATAGTCCCACTATAAGGAAATGTATTCACACATGTACATAAGCATTTTATCATGAATACATAAAGTCAAAACATAATATGTGCATATATCCATAAAATATGCTCCCATAATATGAAGTATGTTTCCTTAACATACATGAAACTATTGTAGTAGTTAATCAGCTAGTAGTCAGGGTGTGTATGTCAATCATACATTCACCCAGCAATATATAATGTATGCATCAATGTAAAACCAGTTACTCAATTATACTAACAATCAGCTGTGAATGTTCCCAAAACAGCGTTAGATATAACATGTCAAAGTAAAGTGTGTACTCACACATATGCAAGGTATGCTGTAAAGTATGCTCCTCATACATACAAATGTGTTAACTAATCAGTCATGCCAATGACAGTTAATCAGCTATGCTTAAACATCAATAAGATATATTCTCATAATATAACAGAAACATGTTAATAACCAGCTATGTTTAAGGAGTAAGATCTACCCAAAATGCAAGAGAAAAGAGTTTCAAAACCAAGTGAGCCCATGACTAAGAAAAACCCTTCTTATGCCATCCCTAGGTAGGTCTCTCCAACCCATGTATCCAATATACAGTTCCTGCCATGGAATGTCATAGTATACTTAAATAATTTATCCATGAATGTCTTATGCCACTCCTTAACTTCACCTTCTGAAGCTTAGATTTTATCATAAGATTATACTCCCTCTCAAAATAAGCTTGAATCAATCAGTTAAGGGAGGATTAGTTAGTATTTTATCAATCGGATAATTTAGAGTGATTTGGTTTTTCCAAATATATAAGATTGGATTGATACAACCTGAGATCTAATCCCTCTTATCTTCCTTAACCAATCATGAGGTGGTTTCACAACCAATGAAAACATCAAAAACCATTTGCATGTTCAAATTTAAAATCTTAATTTTAAGATGATGCCAACCTTCACAATCGAAGTTATTACGAATCAAAACCCTCATAAAAATCAAATATCGGCCAAACCCAAGTTTGCCATTCTTAGATTTGAAAGAGTTAGACTGAATTCCTAAATTTGAAATGGATCTTTTACTCAACCTCTCTCTGATACCATGTTAGTATATTTCAGATTCTAACAAGGAATATATCAACCTATAGAAATCTAACAAATCTAAGCATAGGATATATAAGAAATCACAAGGAACAAAGAGAGATAATACCCAGATTATAGCTCTGAATCAGTCCTTAGAGACTTCAAATCTGAACCTTGAGATCTTCAATCTTGCCCTTTAATATTGGTCTGATCTGAATATGTAATGTTGCCCACCTAGGGCTCTTTTAAGTCTGATCCAATATTGCTCAGATTTGAATATAACCAATTGAATCCGATATGGATGAATGCTATCAAGGTTTTCTCACAATATGTCGCTAATCTGCCCTGATTTTGCCTTCTATTAGATCTGTCACAATTCTCAAATATAGGGCTGCAAGATCGGCCCTTATATTGTTCTTCTAGGGCTGCTCCAGTTTGCCCTAGTTCGAGCTTCTTGGGCTGCAACAATTTGCCCTGAATTCTGCTCTAAATTCGCATGTAAGGAATTCGATCCTTGAGAGGAGAGAATCATGTTATGTTTTGGATGATCTCTCCTCTAGGATCGATAACATATATATATGATGCTTTTAGGAGATAAACTCCTCCACCCAAGGTGGCCGACTTGGGCCCTCCCAAGTGAAATAATAAATAACCTTTTATTTATTATTTACTTAAATTGTCACTTATATATATATATATATATGTAATTAATATCGATAAACAATAAATAATAAATATCACCTATATTTATTATTATTATTTATATCGATGTACACTAATAAATATATTCTATATATTTATTATTATTGCCTTAAGATGGTTGATCTATATGCCGTAAAGGCCATAATATCAACAAAATGACCCAAAACATTGGCAAGCTTATCAATAGATTGCGCATCTTGCATGATGATTTCTTGATTCCATTCACTAAACTTTGATTTGATTTTCAAACTTTTTGGGAACGGCTTTGCCAGATTAAATAGAAGACAGACTCTGACCGAAAGGTGGGTATGTTCATATGGAATGAGATCATGTTTAACAAAGATACCCAATTTATTAGCAAAAATCTCTATGATTTTTGGGTCTCGATACTCCAAAGGGAGGGCCGTAAAAGTTATCCAAAAGGGCATAAAAGAAGCAATGAATGGATTTGGCTTAAAGTTAGGAATCCAGAGGATGGTGATTAAGCCATAGCCTTTGCAAAACTACCCTTTAAATTTATGGATTGAATCTCTATCTTCTTGTGAATGGAATAAAGCAATGAAATAATGGGCTCCATTATCAATATAAAAAATGTCTTTTAAACCCTTCCATTCTTGTTTTGCCCAAGAGGAAAGATCAAAAATGTGAGGAGAAACCCAAAACTTACCAATAAGAGCAGTTTGTCAAAGGTATGCAATTTGTGAATGTAGAGTGTGATCAGATAAGTTTATCATGAGCTCTTGAGTCACCTCGTGCTCTTGATTCTGACCATGTGTACTCTTTGGGTCAATGTTCCCTTGGTCATTATCAGTGGTTTGCTTCTTTTCCTCTGTCCGATCCTAGGATGCCTCTGACTGTGGTTTCTGCTCCTTTCTTCTCCGTATCTGAACAAATCTTTTCGGCTTGGAGGGTGCTCTCTCATTGATTTTAGGCAGTAGGATATCCCCGTTGCGGAGATTTCCCATTTCACTGTCTTGCAGATCTGCAGCCTCTTTTGGTGTAGGAAGGAAGTCATCTTCGGCTAAATCTGAATGTGTTGGTGAACCCTGTAAAGTCCCCTACTCAATAGGACCTCAAAACCACTTAACTTCTTACTTGGAATTTAGTCAAACACTTGTCATGCAATGTATATATGCTGCTGCTATGAAAATTTCAGAATAGAAAACATACATCTAACCACTTATTTTCATTAAAAAAATGTAGAAAGATACCATGATCATTGTGCTATATATATATATCATTGAATTAAGACAAGAAGTACATTTCCAGCCAATAGCTTTTATCAATTACAAAATCCTTCCTTCTTATTTACTATTGGCAATCAATGACTGTTACAATACTAAAATGCACAAGTGCTGAAACTACAAATTCACCTTCAGCTGAAACATATATTCTCAGTTACAATGCCAAATAAGATCGAAAATGATAGAACCTGATTGGATGATTGCAGAAGATGAAATGTAGATGTCCTTAGAATAGGCTTATGCCTCAATGATGCCCTAGTGAAGTGACTGAAATATCACCTCCACAAATGCAACCCTTCAAGAGATATTTCACTCCCTCAGTTATGCAATCAATTGGGAGATTTCGTTCCCAATGACAAGCTGAAAATCTGCAGACCCCTTGGCTCCACAAATGCTCATGAAGAAAATAACAATAGTCAATGTCAAAACTGGATGCTCCAAATGCCCCTTGACCCCCCTTTTATACTATTCCCAATGTTTCTAGTTACTTCTAGTTGCCAGAAGTTTCTACAAACTAGAGGCTTCTACAAGCTAGAAGTTTCTGACTTCTGGAAGTTTCCAACTTCTAGAATCTTCGACTTCTGGAGGTTTCCGTCTTCTGGAAGTTTCTAACTTCTGGAAGTTTCTGACTTCTAGAAGTTTCTAACTTCTGGAACTTTCCGACTTCTAGAAGTTTCTAACTTCTGGAACTTTTTGACTTCTAGAAGTTTCTAACTTCTGGAACTTTCCGACTTCTAGAAGTTTCTACACGGAGTCAAATAATCACCAAATAATTGCCAGGCGACTCTCTCATCACCACCATTAGCCTACGAGAGCCATTAATAGGCTAATCCACTGAAAAAAGTCCATGTCAACTAAGAAGGGGACATGACAGTCCGCCCCTCCTGAAATTGCTTGTCCCCAAGCAATCTCAAAACTGGATGCTGCAAAATAGTCTCATCCTCCCAAGTAGCATCCTCCACAGGCAAGTCCTTCCACTTCACCAAATACTCTCTGATGGTTCTCCTGCGAAGCTGCCTCTCCCTGCAATCAAGAATGGATTCCGGCACAAGAATCAATTTCCCCTCATCATCCAAGGGAGGTAAAATTGCTGAAGGCATGACATGTTGTCCCAATGCCTTCTTGAGGCGTGATACATGAAAGACATTATGGATTTTGCTATCTGTTGGAAGCTCTAGCTCATAAGCCACCTCTCCAACACGCTTAATAATCCTGAAAGGACCATATTATCGTGGCTTGAGCTTCTCTGCCCCACTCCTTCTAAGAGTAGATTGTCTGTAAGGCTGCAGCATAAGGTCCACCATATCATCAACCTCAAAAGTCCGCTCAGTCCTCTTCTGATCTGCATACTGCTTTTGCTGGTTCTGAGCTCTAGCGATGTCATCTCTGAGAACCTCAACAATATTCTTGCTCTCCTGTAATAGTTCCCCTGCACTAGGTACTCTACTATCACCCAAAAACAAATCCAAGAAACTAGGCGCCTCATAACCATATAATGCCTTGAATGGTGTCATCTGAATAGTCATGTGATATGTGGTATTGTAACAATACTCACATAAGTAAATCCATCTAACCCATGCCTTCTGCTGCACTGCCACATAGTTCCTCAAGTATCCTTCCACCCATTTATTAACAATCTCAGTCTGCCCATCAGTCTGCGGGTGGTAACTAGTGCTAGGTGTGAGCTCAGTGCCACATAGACGGAACACCTCTTGCCAAAAATGACTCAAGAAACAGCTGTCCCTGTCACTCACAATGCTTCGAGGCAATCCATGTAATCTAAAGATCTCCCTGAAAAACACCTCTGCCACCTGTGTAGCTGTATGAGTAGGGGTAATCAAAAATAAGTGTGCATACTTCGTCAATCTATCAACCACCACATATATGCAATCCCGCCCTTGGGTCTTAGGCAAGCCCATAATGAAATCCATAGATATGCATTCCCACTTCCTATCAGGAATCGGACGTGGCTATAGGAGTCCTGCTGGAAAAGTGTGCTCTTGTTTGTTTTGCTGACAAACAGGGCACTCACGCACATATTGAAGCACATCTGATTTAAGCCCTTTCCAAGTAAAGCGCTCCCGTACCTGCCTGTATGTTTTAAAGTATCCCGGATGACCTGCTGTAGGTGAATCATGGAGAGTCCTCATGATGATGCTCTTCACCTTCGATCCTGGGACTAAGAAAATCCTGTTCTTGTAAATGATCAACTCATTCACAAGTGTGTACTTGGTATCAATAATGGACCCATCTGCAATACCTGATGCCCATGTATCTCTAGCATACTCTGCTATGATCAAATGCCTCCAATCCTCGGATATGTGCACCATGGAATTAAGATGAGGTCGCCGTGATAGAGCATCTGCTACCACATTCTGTGTCCCCCTCACATAGGTGATATCAAAATCATAAGCCTGTAGCTTAGTTACCCACTTTTGTTGTCTATCATTCAGGTCTCTCTGCCCAAGGAAATGTCTCAAGCTGTTGTGGTCAGTCTTGATGCAAAACTTACTGCCCACTAAGTACTGTCTGAATTTGGCCAAAGCATGCATAATGGCCAACATTTCCTTGTCATAGATGCTGAAAGTCCTCTCTAGCCCTCTGAGTTTCCGACTCTCATATGCAATAGGGTGCTTATCCTACATAAGAATAGCACCGATGCCCTCTCCTGAAGCATCACATTGAAGCTCAAATGGCTTCGTGAAATCTGGTAAAGCCAACACAGGACATGTAGTCATAATCTCCTTAAATCGCATAAAACACTCCTGTGCCTCAGGTGTCCAAACAAATGCCCCCTTTTTCATCAAATTAGTCATGGGTGCAGCATGACGTGAATATCCACTGACAAACCTGCGGTAGAATCCACACAATCCAAGGAACCCCCTCAACTGCGTAAGGTTCTCTGGAGTAGGCCAATCTATGATAGCACGAATCTTGTCAGGATCCATCCGTACTCCCTCTGCACTAATGATGTGGCCCAAGTACAGCAGTTCTGTCATCCCTAAGTCACATTTGGACTCCTTGGCATACAAGGACTCCCTCTGCAAAATACCGAGCACTATCTCCAAATGATCCAAGTGCTCCTGCCATGTCCTGCTATATATCAGAATATCATCAAAGAACACTAGAACGAACTTCCTCAGCTGGGAATGGAAGACTTTGTTCATCGTGGACTGAAAAGTAGCAGGAGCATTGGTCAAGCCAAAAGGCATAACCACAAACTCAAAATGTCCACAGTGGCATCTGAAGGCAGTCTTCTCAATGTTCTATTCTCTGACTCTGATTTGATGGTATCCTGATCTCAAATCTATCTCCGTAAAGTAGCAAGCCCCGTGCAACTCATTAATCAACTCATTGATACGGGGAATAGGATACTTGTTCTTAATTGTCCTCTTATTCAACATCCTGTAGTCAATGCACATCTGTAATGTCCCATCCTTCTTCTTCACCAAAACTACAGAAGAAGCAAAGGGTGACTTACTAGGCCTGATGTGTCCCATGGCAAGTAACTCCTTGATAGTCTTCTCGATCTCATCCTTGAGCCGCTTAGGATGCCTGTAAGGAGTAATCATGACGGGTTTGGCACCCTCCTCTAACTCTATAATGTGCTCAATACCCCTGTCTGGTGGCCTGCTTGGTGGAATGTCGCTGAAGACCTTATCATACTTAATTCTCAATCTTTGTATATCAGGATGGTATTCTGACTTACGCTGCTCCTCCTGTGTAGGCATCAAAGTACAAATTGCTGCCCATTCAATGTCATCATGTCTAGCAAGCCTCTCCATCCGTCTAAAAGAGATAGTCCTGATGTTCCTGATAGCTTTCAGCACATGTGTTTTACCATCTACCTCAAACCGTATCTCCATATCCTTCAACCGAAGGGTAACCTCCCCCAAAGAATGAAGCCACTTCATCCCAAGCACAATGTCCAAGTCACCCATGTTGACCACATGATAATCCGCCTTGAACTCATAATTGTTCAGGCGCAGAGGTAGATCTCTAACCATTCGGTCACATCTGAGAGTGTAACCGTCAACAACCTCGACCCGAAGGCCCTTGAACTCCTTGGTCATGATCCCACATTTCTCCACAAATCATGCATCAATGAAATTGTGGGTGGCACCTGTATCTAGTAATGTGATGACCCTCTGACCAGCCAAGACTCCACGGAGTCTAAAAGAACCCTCCTGCTGAATGCTAGTCAAACGAGCTTCCTGTATTTGTAACTTTGGCTCCTCCTTAGGCTCTAAAGCCTTTGCTTCTATCTCTGTCTCCGATTCACCAGAATCACCATGTTGTTCAGAACTATCAGAATCCGAACCCTCATAGTATGTCCACATGACCTTGTTGGCCTTCCCCTTAGGCCTCAAAGGACAATCATGATTCAGATCATAAGGACCCTTGCAAAAAAAACACAACTTCTTCCTGCACAAGTCATTCAGTGTCTCTCTATCCAAGGGTACTGTTGCTTTTCCCTTTGAATCATTTACCTTGTCCTTGTTTCTGTTGAACCCCTTGTTGTCTCTGAATGAAGAAGTTCCTTTGGAATTGAACTTGCTGGATGGTGCTGCAAGTTCCATGCTACGTGCCTTCCTCATTGCTTCCTGAAGTGTAGGGGAATCAAATGCCTTAACCCATCCCTTCAAGGGTTCTGATAATTCCTCTGTAAAGAGTATGATCAATCTCTTCTCTGAAATGTCAGGTACCATAATAGCCTGTCTCTGGAACTCGCTGATGAAATGCTCTAAACTGCCTGTCTGTCTCAGCTGTGCCAAATCTCGGAAGAAGACTTCTGGATCCTTTTTATCAAACCGTTCGACTAATCTGTCCACAAAGTCTTGGTATGTTGTCACCTGATTATGTTTAAGAGTGACCATCCCGTGAGACCACCAATCATGTGCTACTCCCTCCAAATGTAAAGTAGCGTACTTAATTGCTTCCACCTCTGTCATAGGTCTCAAGGCGAGGAAAGTGTCTAGCTTGTGAATCCAAGCTTGGGCAGTCATCTTACCGCTGCCATCAAAGGGTGGTAATGTGAGTTTACTAGCAACATGCTGAAGCTCATTATTCTGCCCTTTATTCCTCTTGTCCTGCCTGCTAGCTCTGTAATGCTCTCTCCTTTGATTAACAAACCGCTCAAAGGTCATGAGCTCTCGAACATGTGGAGGTAACAACTCCCACTCATCACTCGCAGCCATGAGATCATCTGCGAATAATATCTCCTGTGCCTCAGCAACTGGTGCCTCCTGTGGCTCCTCTCTAATAGATGTAGGACGTGTAGGTCTATCAGCTGTCCAAGACTGTGTCCTCTGGGCTCTCTGAGATCTTGCTACACTCCTGTTATCCTGATCCTGATTTCTTCTATCCTACAGAGTCAGGCGATCAACCAATACCTGTAATGTCTGTGCCAACTGCTGCTGACCTGCCTCTAATGTCTGAATGATACGCTGTTCACCTGCGGTCATACCGGCAAAGAAGTTTCTTGCCTCATCATCCTGGTCCCTCGGAACCCTAGGTGGGTTGTGTGAATGTCTCTCACCCATGGTGTCTGGTATCCTGTCTTCCTGATCACTTCCAACAAAGCCCTCCTGCATGTGTAGTATCTATGAGAGCCAACTGCTGGTGGATGCATAAAAATTCTTACCCCCTTCAGGCTGGCAGGAAACCGCTTTGATACCACTATAAAGTCCCCTACTCAATAGGACCTCAAAACCACTTAACTTCTTACTTGGAATTTAGTCAAACACTTGTCATGCAATGTATATATGCTGCTGCTATAAAAATTTCAGAATAGCAAACATACATCTAACCACTTATTTTCATTAAAAAAATGTAGAAAGATACCATGATCATTGTGCTATATATATATATATATATATCATTGAATTAAGACAAGAAGTACATTTCCAGCCAATAGCTTTTATCAATTACAAAATCCTTCCTTATTTACTATTGGCAATCAATGACTTTTACAATACTAAAATGCACAAGTGCTGAAACTACAAATTCACCTTCAGCTGAAACATATATTCTTAGTTACAATGCCAAATAAGATCGAAAATGATAGAACCTGATTGGATGAGTGTAGAAGATGAAACGTAGATGTCCTCAAAATAGGCTTATGCCTCAATGATGCCCTAGTGAAGTGACTGAAATATCACCTCCACAAATGCAACCCTTCAAGAGATATTTCACTCCCTCAGTTATGCAATCAATTGGGAGATTTCATTCCCAATGACAAGCTGAAAATCTGCAGACCCCTTGGCTCCACAAATGCTCATGAAGAAAATAACAATAGTCAATGTCAAAACTGGATGCTCCAAATGCCCCTTGACCCCCCTTTTATACTATTCCCAATGTTTCTAGTTACTTCTAGTTGCTAGAAGTTTCTACAAACTAGAGGCTTCTACAAGCTAGAAGTTTCTGACTTCTGGAAGTTTCCAACTTCTAGAATCTTCCGACTTCTGGAGGTTTCCGTCTTCTGGAAGTTTCCAACTTCTGGAACTTTCCGACTTCTAGAAGTTTCTAACTTCTGGAACTTTCTGACTTCTAGAAGTTTCTAACTTCTGGAACTTTCCGACTTCTAGAAGTTTCTACACGGAGTCAAATAATCACCAAATAATTGCCAGGCGACTCTCTCATCACCACCATTAGCCTACGAGAGCCATTAATAGGCTAATCCACTGAAAAAAGTCCATGTCAACTAAGAAGGGGACATGACAAACCCTCACATTTATCAAAGATCGGCTGCGGACGCCTATCAAGTCTTCTTCTGATGGGCCCTTGTTGTCTAGTAAAGCCACATAATCCCCACCTCTCACGATGTCTATTGTTTCTTTCAAAAAAATTTCTCTGCCAATAACCTGCCAGAATCCTTTGATTCTCCTTGAAAGCTTGTCTACGAAGGGTTGAATACAAAAAATTCTCCCGTTCGTTCCGGCACCACTGCAACCCCGCCCGTTCCATCACTTAAAAGTTGTAACATAAATCCATACATAAGTTATAGTTACTAATACAGGATTATTATTTTATTATTATGTTTGTTTTTATCCTATGTTAATCAAAAGTTAAGATTAGTTGCCAAGGTTTTAGGAGGTTAGTCTTATTTAGCTAATTGTTAATTTGTTTTTTATAAGATAGCAAATTGCTATTATCTCCACTTCATATTAAGATTTAGATGATATTTTCAAATCTTTAATTTAGGCATATTCATGCTTATATAATATTATATTTTTGTCTTCATGTAGGTATATTGTAAAATAAAGGTTTGCAGTATTATTATAATATAGAGATTATTGTTTGATTTGTAGAATCTAATCTCTGTTTGCTTCTGATTTTTATCTTTCTTGTTTCCATATCAGTTGGTACCAGAGCAGTCCCTGATCCATGGGTTTGGATTAATCTTTTCAATCCATTTGATTTAATATTTGTTTTGCAGTTCTCATCAATATGAGCTGATTTTGAAATCTTTCTTCATCTACATATAAAGAGGACTTCTATTAAAAATATTTCATTAGTATTATTTCAAAAGCAGTCATTTTTTTAGTTTATTTTTTGAATTTTTTTTCAAAAACCATATTGTTATTTCATTATCAGCATTTTTTATATGAAATATTTTGTAAAATGGTTTTTGGGTTTTGAGTCTAAGCTTTCTAGAACATTTTACAGTTTCAAATTTTGTTAAGATTTGAGAAAGATATCACAGTTTTAATACTGCTGTCACAGTTGCTGAGTACAAAGACAAATAGGTGGTTTTGTGTCAAAAACGTGGGTTTAATATTTTTTTGAATGGTTTTATTGAAAAAGCTAAAGAATTTATATTCTTTACTTTATAAAAGTTTATTATAGTTCTCCCAAATATATTTTTTTTAAAAATTATCTTAAGTTTACCCAGGAGATAATTGATTCTGTAGATTGTGATTTGATTGGTAATTTTCTATGAAAATTTCTCACATTATGTGTCACAGAGTTTCAAAGAGCCTTGTGGAGTGGTTTCCTTCCAGCTTTCATACATCTCTCAAATTAATAATTTTTGTGAAACCTTGAGTTTTGTAGAGTGTTGGTGCATATTGGTTGTCCATTCTTATTGTTGGGAGGCATAAAGAATTTAACTGGTTTTAAGTCGCAATAACATGGCTGCTAATTGGATTGAGTGAGTTGTTGAACTTATAGGTGCAATAATCACATTGACTGATAAATTGTCAATGATATTGTAGTTGAACGACTTCCTGGTCCCAAAGGCCACTGACCTCCAAGCAACTGTGAGGTCAAGTCTATGGTGAATCTTAAGATCTTGATGTGCTCTACACTTGAATTCTTGACATGGAGACATGGTTTGCCTATAGTGAGATCCCTAATGATGACAAAGTTCCATTTGGAAGAAATGAAGCTCTTTGGTGTTGCTAAGGTTTTGGTCACTGCATGACAAAATGTTGAGAATCCAATAACCACAAGGAATTAACTTGTAATAGCCTTTAAGGATACATTCCACCCTTCCAATTTATGATCAAGATTTGCATATCAAGTGACTTCGTTTGCAACAAGGACAACATATTTCTATGTAAGATTACATCTACCAATTCAACTGACTAAGGATACTACTCTGAGTGCAAGATCTAGCTGATGCTCTCATTCTAGAGCTCAAGAGTGGATTAGAAGAACACTTGTTTAGGGTGTTGAAATATACTACCTTGGAAAAACTTGATGTTGCATTCAACCAAGCACAGTTGGTAGAAGAAAAGCTTGCTACCCAATATTGTGCATCTTGACTTTCATTTTTTGGAGGTCCTCCTAAAGCTTCAAGTTTTCAGCCACAACAAAATTTTTCTAAAGAGAGATTGTTCTCTTTCCCCTTCTTTTCATTTTCCTTTAGATACAAAGAAACATGGTAAATTTTGTACTCATTGTAAAAAGAAGGGACATGAAAAGTTTGAATGTTTCAAATTGAAGAAGAAGAATCTTCTTCTATATTCTCATGATGAGGAAGAGGAAAATGTTCCTATCGAGACTTCTGGTGATAATAGGACATATGATGAGTTGAAAGGTAGACTTAATAAAGTCACCTTGATGAGCTATCATTGTATTTTAGGGGGACATGACAATTTGTTTGTCATTTATGCTCACCTCACACATGATTTTTTTTGTGGATTGTACCATTGACAATGACTCGTAGAAAAATTTGATTGCTAAGTCTATTGTTGATAGATTTCATTTGCCAATAGATCCACATCCTCATCCATATTCACTTGGATAGAAGGATAATGGTTCATTCTCTCATATCACATACACATGCACTATCCCTTGCATTTGGTGTGACATGACCACCATGGATTGTTGTGGTTTGTTGCTAGGAAAACCCTATTAGTATAATAGGAAATCTCATTATGATGCCTTTAATAACACCTATACACTGCAACAAGATAACAAGATGTACTTAAACAACTGTACTAAGAGCAACACAAATCTAGTGCTTAGTTGCGGACAAGCAGGAAAAGCTATCAATCTAATTTTTATAAGGCTATACTCTAATAATTCTAAGAAAAAATAATTATGTCCAAACCACACACTACTAATGAAAAATTGTTGCAAACATATTCAGATGTATTTTAGAAGCCAAAAACATTTTCTCGAGAACGAGAAATCAATCACACTATCAACATTGTTCCTACCACACCTCTACCTAATTCCCCATTGTGTTGACGATCAGTTCTCCAAAGTGATGAGATTAAAAGACAAATTTAGGATTCATAGTCCAAAGGTTATATTAAACCAAGCACATCATCATGTGCTTCACCACTTTTCTTGTGCAAAAAAGATAGAACTTGGCATCTTTGTATTGATTTTTAGACATTAAATAAGATAACCATAAAAAATTTATAACTGCTTCCACACATTGATGACCTTTTGGATCGATTTCAGGGTTCCAAATTCTTCTCTAAAATCAATCTAAAAAGTGGGTATCCGTAATGCCCCCTTTTTGGCTAAGTTAGGAAATAGGGACAATTACCTTATTCCAACTTCTTACATTGTCAAATGATTGCAACAAAAACCAATTAAAGTTGTTTCACGAAATATCAATTGCTATTTCTGCTATAGATATATGAATCTATGCAAAATTGAATATGGAAGGTGTAGCATTGTCTGATATATATTTATTAAATATGCTACGAATGTATTCACCTTATCACTTATAATGATAAGTATAGGTGCAATGTCTGATAGTCGATATGCTTGTGCAATTGATAGGTATTGCTTTCTACAATTTGCTTTTTTATCTAATTGATCAATCTGAAATATGCAATATATTGTTATCACTTTAACAATGATAAGTTGCTGTTTCTGATATGTATTATAAACTTGCAACTACACTAATGACTGCTATATCTGATTTATACTTCAAGTGCCTGCAATGTCTTCAATTATCGCTTATAGTGATAGTTTTGCTGTGTCTGATATAGTCTTGAAGAATGTGCAATATGATGGCCATGTGTGATTAACAGTTTGGATAATATGTGCCTCTGATTTGCCACGAGGCAATGACCTCAAGAGAGAAAATCCAATACTGGATATGCAATAAAGAAGAAATGTCCAATGATTGATTGACTAATAAGCAATGCCTTCTTATAACAAATTTCTTGAATGAAAAGTTGCAATGAACAAGACATGTCTTATGTCCCTTGGGTAGTCGCTTCTCTTCATGATGACTATTAATCACATTCTTAGATGATTGTTATTGATAAGATATTACCAACCGCCACCTCTAAACATAATCGATGCCATTTCATACCTGTCTTAATTATTATTGATAACTAATTGATGACTAATCTTTTGATTAGTTAATTCCTCTCTTAATTGATAACCTTAATGGCTTAGTCGCTGCTGTGGAAGACTTCATGGAGACTGGTTTCTGTTCTTTATCATTGCTCCATTGGTTGTCTCAAAATCCAAACAATGTTTGTATGTATATTGTCATTGCTAGTGGTGTAATGTCCCCAATTAGGACCTTACTTAATTTGCTCTAAAATTTTCAATTAGGTTTTGGATTGCCCTTGGGAATGGCAATTTGTAATGTTCCTTACTAAGAGGATGCCAATTTCTAATAATTATCATATGTCATCATGTATTTAAATCATATTAGATTAAGAATAATCTCTAATTCATAATATATGCTTAAGCTCTAATTCTCTACTTCACTCCTAATCACAGACCTTAAGAAAGATGGTAGATTTACTGTGTTAGGATGCTTGCATAGTCTACAAGTGGATTCCCTCAAGGCTCTACCTATCTCAAGATCTTTCCATCATGTGACCGATTTATCCGCCTCTTCCTAGACACACTCCCTATCCCTTAATAGTGATTAATGAGTTATTGAGGAATTGACCAAGTATATATTAATATTTTATATTACGAATATATAAATGAATATATATAACATAACTTATATATAATTCTGATTTCTCTTTATTGATGTGCATGTATTAGTTCATTCTTATAATTGATATAATCATTCAGAATATATTATATAATATTCAAAAATATACATTAGAATATTCAGATATATAGATCAAATATATACTTCAGAGATATATTTTCATATCTATTTAACTACATGTCTACACACACACACACACACACTAAGAAGTATTAATATAATAATAATTATTAATAAATCAGAAGTATATATAATAAGAGATTATATATATCTATATATATATATTCATAGATTATAAATATATTAATCATAATGTTTAATCTGTCTGATCCTTATTGATTCTTACTCCTTATCCATGACATTTGTTATATACTCAATGTTCTTCTTAGATATCGTGTTCTTCATTCCTTTGACTCATGCCCTGTCTTAATTCCTAATCGATATTGAGGATCCAAAATGGATAATGATGAAATGAATTCTTATCTTCTATTCACTGGAAGGTATTTGTTTCCATTCGCTGATAAGAACTTCTCCATTGTAATCTCTATTAATACTGTTTTCCTTCAAGACCCAAACTATTACTTCCTTGATATTTCTCTGTCAATGCTGAATGTATCTCATGAGTTCTAATTATAAATACCAACTGTATTAAATAACACTTCATTGGTGATACTTTGTCCTCTATATGTAATGTGCGATGAGTTTGATTAAAACTAAGTACAGCCAAGTAAGTTATTACCAGTGATGATGATTTGAAGATTATGTTGTATGATTTCTGATCAGGTGGATAGGAGCCACAAACTAGTGCCTGCTATCAGCGATACTCAAGAAAATGGGTGAATGTATATTGTGCAACGGTTCTTCTTTATTTCTCCCTGTCCATTCTTATTCTCCTTTCTGTTTTCTTTGTCCCCATCCATTTATATATCCTCCAAGCTCGCTGTAATTGCCTGTTGTATCTTATGTTTTTTTGGCGATGATCCTTCCTTTGTTTCTAAATTGTATTTATATATTATCAGCAGGATGCAACCTTATTCCTACCGTCGTTTCATGGTCGATGGTATATTAATTAGTATGGAAGTCGGCTAATCTTGATTTATTTGCCATCATTTTATTAGAGTTGTCAACTTAGTATTGTCCACTCATAATTGAAGTCGAGTAAATATGTATTATATTTTTTAATCATTGGTTGGTAAATATTATTAATTATATTGATTAATTAAATATTAATATGGATTATTATGTATTTGATTAATAGATTATGATGATTGATCATATATATAATGATTAATATTTATATTAATTATATATTGATTATATATATAATATATTAATTAATTATTATTATTAATTATATATTGATTGACAATGATTAGTATTGATTAATGATATATATATTGAATAATAATATTAATTAACTATTATAATGATTATTAATTGATTGAGTGTTCTTATAATAATTATTCATTAATCATGGTTAAGAAAGG
Source organism: Chamaecyparis obtusa (assembly GCA_027943335.1). Taxonomy (NCBI): domain Eukaryota; kingdom Viridiplantae; phylum Streptophyta; class Pinopsida; order Cupressales; family Cupressaceae; genus Chamaecyparis; species Chamaecyparis obtusa. The sequence continues at coordinate 2,232,221 of BSBK01003396.1, forward strand.
AATTTACAATAATTGAACAGATATTATATATAAAAATATATTTGTCCATACATTAATTTTGGTTCGTGACAAGTGGTTCCCTATCATAGTTGCTGTCACTGGTGAATAGATTATTTAATACAGGTCCCAAGCTCTCAAGTACTTCTTACACATTGCTCCTTATATTATGTTGCACTCTATAATATCCCCACACTAGCATATTGTCTCAAATCTGATTTCGGCTATCAATTTTGGATGTCTGACATTTTGTCAAACACTTTGCATGCAAGCTCTGGTACCATTGTAAGAACCTCCTGCAGGTTCTAACTTTGGCTAACACTGGATTTGTTTCAATTTTGGATGTTTGACATTTTGTCAAACACTTTGCAGCAAAATTTGTTTCTTGTTTGGTCTTTACAAAGTTTAAACACCTTTCCGATTTTATGCATTTAATGATTTTTGACCAAATATGGTATTACAAATAACAAAGCTACAAAGACTAATTCCGACTAAATTATTCAGCAGCAACTCACTTTTATTCTTTCACCAAAGAAATGTCTACAAGGCAATATAAGCATGCGAAAATTATTTTAAAAAAAACTTATAAGGAACCTTTTGCTGCCAGCATACATAAATTGACACCTTAGACTGGTATTGCTGCCTCTAAAATGGTTCCAGATTGACGCTGAGATTAATCCACTATGTAGAAAGGCACTTTAATGCCAAACGTGGCCTTGTATCTCCCAAATGCAGCCCCTCCAATTACCAATGCAGCCTGCAAATATGAATGCCGACCTCCTTTGTAATGACACTGCAACATGTATAATGTACGCATCCTCAAATTAAAGCTGCGATCTGCTCTCAATAATCAATCCACCGTCCTGACAGCCCACTCCTGAAACAAAACGCTGAAACCTTCTTGCAAATCGATCAGCCTTAAACTCAATCATGACTTCTGAATAGAGCCATAACATATGGGCACAAATTGTTGGAATATTTCACCAATTCTAAGTGCACTATCTTGACAGAATTCACAATTCCATCAAATCAAAATATCTCAAAACCCTTGGCTCTCAGCCCTTCACAATTTCACCAAAATAAAAAACCAATGCCACAAGAATGAATTCCATTTTAGCATTTGAAGGTATTTATAATTCCTCATTACAATTCCCCCTAGAGCTTCTCCTTCACACCACACATGATTTCCATTTGCATTTGCTTTTGAGGTATATTTGAAATATAATACTTCATTATTTCCCTCCACTTGGTGCACAAATAAATAATATAAAGTATATGTTAATAATCACTTATATCTTTGTTTAAATTGACACTTCACATTATTCCTCATATGCAATTATAATTTGACTTTATGCTCATTAAATAACCCCTTTAAATAATAAAGTCAAATAACATTTAATGATGTGCATTTTAATGTGTCAATTGGCTCGCACTAAAATAAAAACTTTATATTATAACCAGTGTATAGTGACTCGGACTTGGCAAGCTGGATTCGGGCTCGGACTCGGACTCGGCGCCCGGACTCGGCAAATTGAAAAATCCAAGAAATTCAGAGATTTTTAAGGATTTAAATCTTTTTTCATGCATCATTCAATCAATTAACATCAAAGACACAATAATTGACATAAATAGAAGCTACTTTGCATACATAGACAAGCTTACATCGATCACATAAGTATACATGTGAAGCGAATTACTGAAGGAAATAAGTTAACTGTTAAACAACTTAAACTAGTTAATAAATAACACCATTACAAATCTGAAATATAATATAATAAATAGTGTCACTGTCAAAGACTCAAAAGTCTACAATATCATGGAATATGAAATCCATGGAATCAAAAGTTCACTATTCAAATTATATATGAAAATAAAAGGCCCTATGTCTTCCTGCGTATACGCCGAAGATAGGTCATGGAAGATTCTGCAGCCATCTTCTGTCCCTGTGTGTGAGACTCAACCTCAATGGCATCCTCATCATCCTCACCATCCTCACCCTCCTCATAATCATCATCATCATCATCCTTAGATCCGTCACTCTCAGCCTCAGGGTCCTCCACTGGGTCTCCTCGCGCTCTAGCCTCCTCCTGTGCCATAGCTACTGCCTCTGCCTCTTGATCCACCTGATCAACCCAATCCAAGTCTTCATCACTGAAGATAGGATCATCAATCTCAGTGTTCCACTCTGTTAGTGGATCAACCTCCTCTAAAACGATAGGAGATGTGTCAGTGCCCAAAATCTGTCTATGATGAAGGCGAAGGTTGTAATGCACAAACACAAGATTATTCAACCTTTTCACAGCCAACCTATTGCGCTTCTTCGAGTGTATATGCTCGAACATACTCCAATTGCGTTCGCATCCTGAAGCACTAGCTGGCTGGCTCAAGATACGAACTGCAATCTTTTGTAAATTTGGCACTGAATTACCAAACATCTCCCACCATGCATTTGAAACAAGAGATTTTAAAAATCAATTCAATAACTTTGACTTTATCATGTAAAATGGTAATAGATTTAGAAATTAGAATTTAGATTTTAGAATCATAGATTTTTACCTGGCATCAATAGTGTCCGATTTTTCTTGCATAGTTCTCGCGAGAAAAAGTCTCCTTGTGCATTCCTAAACATTTCTATCTCACGGACTATACGTGTTCCAACTGATTCATCTACTGACATTCTCTCTATAACATCATAAAGGCCACTCCACACCTCACCATCTAACTTAAAATCTGGGCTGAATTGGTATGTTGGATTAAGGAAGTGGGCAGCTACATGTATAGGCCTATGAAGTAGATTGTGCCATCGTCGATCAATGACATCCCATATGGGACCATATTTATCCCGATTCCCTCCAAAAAAATTTCTAATGGCCTCTTTCACCCTATCCATGCCCTCATAGATATATCCCATTGTGGGCTTCTCCCCATCAGCAATTTGTAGGAGAACAATAAGAGGCTCTATGAATTGCAATCATTGTGAAAGTAGAAAGTTAGAAACATTAAGCTTTAAGTTTTACTTTAAAAAATGAACAATGAACATAAACAAGTGTGAACATAAATGATGAAATGAAATGGAAATGAGGACAAAAAGGAAAATTACCTCCACCATATCCTTGACCGGTTGCCAAAAGTCAGTCACACCAAAAACACAATCAGCTGACTCTATCCCCGCACTGGTCTTTGCATATGATGATGAAGTCCACTCCCCACTTACAAACATGCGTCTCAAACCGCCCTTGTTTTTAAGCAAAGATTGCAACGTGATAAAATTTGTTGCAAATCGGGTGACCCCTGGACGAACCAACTCTTTTTCTTTTGTGAACTACCTCATAAGGTTGAGGACCCAAGTATGATTATATATGAATTTACAAATTTTCCTTCCTTTCTCTACTCATGTTTTTATCCATGGAAGTTTGCCAAGATCCTCCAACATGAGGTCAATGCAATGGGCAGCACAAGGGGTCCAAAACAAGTGGGGGTGCCTCTCCATAAGAAGTTTACTTGCAACAACATAATTTGTTACATTATCCGTGACTATCTGAACCACATTCTCCTCACCCACCTCCTTCAACACATCCTCAATTATCTCACAAAGATACTCAGCATTTTTTATTTTCCTTGAAGCATCAATTGATTTCAAAAACACTGTGGCACCTGAGGAAAACAAAAACAATTTAGCACAATCATAATTTAAATCAACTAATCACTAAATCAATAGTTTACTACTAGTAATAACAAGTAAGTACAAGTTCTACAATTACCTGATGAAGAGACAAGAAAGTTAAGCAGTGTTCTATTTCTTCTGTCGGTCCAACCATTAGTCATTATTGTGCAACCTTTCCTCCATATTTCACGCTGCTCCTCAATTGCAACTTTTACATCAGCCACCTTTTGAGTCAAAATAGGACCTTTTAGCTCCTCAACAGTAGGGGCTTTGAACCTCGGGCCACAAACAGTAACAACATCTATTGCAATTTGCCAATAAGGAGACCTATAACAAATAAAAAAACACAATAAGTATACTAGTAAGTTTTACTTTCAAGTTTCTACTTTCAAAATTAATATAATGAATATGGCATATTCTTGAGACTTAAAAGTTAAAAGCAAGAAAACTAAGACATAGAAAGTAAAATAATAAGTTACCTTGCTATATTGAATGAAATGTCGTTGTAGAAAAACAAATCTCCAAGTGCCATCTTGGCAGCCTCATGTTTCTCCTTATTCCAAGCCTTATCCCTTGCTACACGAACAAGGTCTGCATCTGGGTTAATTGAAGGCCTAGACGAACTACTCTCATGCTGAGCATGCTGCAATATATCATAAATAAAAAAAATAAGCATCTACAATAATAAAAATCAAAGACTATGCCCTCTTACTTATCAAGTTTTTTCATCAACATAAAATGTAGGAAATCTAAGATTCTAAAGACAAATAAATGTAAACACAATGAAAATATGAAGTTTGAATGTAAAAAATTCATAAAACAACACAAAAATGCAACTTACCTCTTGAAAATTGCTCCCAAAATGAAGAAATGCAGCTCAAATTTATAGAGGCCTCCTTCAAATGCTCTGTTCAACTCCTTGCAATGCGTGCATACAAGCTAGAAACTATCACAAGTAATCAGCAATCAACGTATGGGAGTCAATCGATTAGCTGATTTTTTTTCTAAAACCCCTATATTCTTCTCCCAAACCTTTTTCCTCTCTTCTAAGCCTTTCAAAATGATAGAATGACCTTTTTAGGTCAAATAGAAGTCATATAAGCCAAAAAAAATAATTAAAAACTTTTAATTCTTTATGTTTTTGAGTCTCTTTAACGTGCTGGGCGCGCTGAGTCTAGGCCACGGGACTCAGTGAGTCCTGCAAACTCACCCAGGACTCGGCCGAGTCCTTGATCCGGGTCACCGGGCCTCGGCGAGACTTTCTCGGCTCGGGACTTGCCAGGACTTGGCGAGTCCCCGTACTCTGATTATAACTTTAACAATTAATTATTAATAAAGGGTTCTTTATTAATAATCAATACCTTGGGCTTGAGCCAATAACTCATTCCATTTTGTCAATTGATGAACTCTGACAATACCAAGTCCAAATGCACTACTAAAAATAGCAACATGAGCATAATTGACTTACTATAAATAGTAAGTCCCCCAAGCTAAGCCAATTGATGAATGAGTCAATCGCTATGCATACCATGCCCTTGGGTGCCCCTACCAGATATAGCAACTCCTTGACAATGACTTACTATAAATAGTAAGTCTCTGAATAAATGCTCCAGTCAATAATACTGAATCTCAACACTGTCACCAAGTTGTTTCGGCGCCCTGCTAAAGATAGAAACCTTGACTTTCCCAAAATAAACACTTACTATAAATAGTAAGTGTGCCAATCTGACACAAACGAAGAGCAATCATGAACATCCTAGACCACTGGAGTCGGATACTAGCCTCTGGCTTGACCAATTAAGACCCTCTATCCAACTGATTAGCCTACGAGGGTCAGGAAATAGGTTAATCCCTCAAACTCTGATGCTCACGAAAAATGTGACATTACAGTTCATCCTCCCGATGATTGCTTGTCCCCAAGCAATCACGACTACAAGGAAACTCCACTGAACTAGAAATCCAAAGGAAGACTAAGAAATGTCCCACATTGAAACCCAATCATTGCAGCACCAACATAACCACAACTGCACAGAAATGATTAATAACCCATCTGTCCAATCTCTGCGCACTAAAACTGTGCATCTAAAAAAAATTATGTACATGAAGATCGAAGGTGAAACTGCAAGTAATCCTCACCATGTACACACTACAATACTCCCCAGTGAACCCAGACTGAATCCTTGATGCATGCGAAGGATCCCACTATATATTGAAGAGTGTCCATCCAAATATACCTGGATCCCATATCTTGAATAGAAGCTTGCTAAGGAGAACAACCTTAGGCTTCTGCTGCACTAATCTGATCACATCAACACCATGTTGGAAATGGTGAAGCAATCCAATGGGACCCATCCAACCTGCAATGGTAACCCTGTCACCACCTAGGTCCCAATATAAACGAAACTCACATAGAATTCCATACAACACTCTATTAGTCCTTCCTAAATGTGGAATCCACCCTCTGCTAAACTGCCCTGGATTTGTCGACTTTGCAAGTAGTCCCCCTCCAACTTGCAACTATCGACTCCATCTATTGAAGATGGTGAATACCCATCCCATAAAGGATGGTATGACCCCGAAGCCAATCCACATTGATGCATCATCAAGTCCTCCACATGTGGATCAAAAGAGAAATGATGAGCACTCCTCACTATGTAGTTACCGTAAAAGGCTCCAATCTCTATCAATGGTTCATCACTAATGACTCGGGAATCAGAAGATGGCTCCAATCTCTGACCTTGAACAACTAATTGGGCAGGGTCTCTAGTAACCCTCTCTGCAAACCCAACCACAAAATCTCTATGTGGAAGCATTGTAGTCAGAGTATCTACAATCACTCCCACCAAATACTGAATGTCGCATGAACCTTAGATGAGAGTATCCTCAGTGACTATAGACCGTCTTGAAACTCCGGACTCTCAAGTAGGTACTCAACAAAAGTATCGGCGTAGTAAAAATGAAAAAATGCAGAATCAACCTTATCCTCCTAAAACTACAGCTGATCACTCTGACCCTATGACACAAGCTGTCTATCACCATCACCTACATGAGATGAAGTAACAAATTTGTTTCTAGGAGAGGGAAACAAATCAACATGAGAGCCATACTCCCAACTAGATGACATTGTGCAAGTCCCCTATGAAGATGATGGAGTAGTGTCATCTACTAACACAACTCTGTAGAGAATCCACCACTGCCACACAAGCTATCAATAATTTTTCCCGCATCATCTGACAAAGTGCTAACCTTGAGAGAACTTGATAAAACAAGAGGTTCTCTACTGCTCTCAACCAAAGTACTCGTCCCATCTGAAACTTCACCAATATCAGCGATGGATGTAGCCACATGCTCACTACAAGCCGTGGATATCAAATCATCACCAACTGCCATTGTAAGAAGTTGATCTGTATTTGTAGCTAGTGAAGACTATGCTCGACACAACTCTATGGTAAGCTCCTCAACCCATGATTGTGACTCTTAAAGGGCCAATTGGGTGCTCTCCAATGAGTCCATAGTCACCTCAAGCTCATGAGCGAGCTCATCAACCTCCTCTTCCTTCCCCTTCAGTGCATTATAGCAAATATAACCCTTGGTGAAGGCTTGAAAAACTACAAAAAATATAAATACAATGAATAATTAGAATGAAAAGGGCACATATATACTTTAGACGAAAGCGTGAAGCTTTCGAGTGCATGTCATGTCCCTAGTAGAGTCGCCAAAAATTGTTGAGTGGCAATTTTGTAAGTCACTATGACCACAACTTACAAAATTGTGGATGTTTTGCAACTGACAGTTTTTTAGGATCAATTGCAAAATCGTAGTTCTAGCCATAGCATGTGAGACACAGTCTCTCCTACTTCTTAGGGAAGGCTCCCCCCACTTATGGCTATTGAAATCAACAAATCGCTTAACTACTATTTACACTAATCTAAATCAATGTGGGACATTCATCCTATTCTCTTATTTTAGAATAGATGTTACTATTACAATACAATCTTAAAGAAATAGTGTAACTCACTTACAAAGTATTTGTTGGAGCAATAATTCTGATAAACAAAAGATTAAACATAAGAATAATCTTCAACATACCAACACTTTATGTAACCAAGAAACTAGTGAAAGCTCAAAGTCTTTTCACAACTCCTTATGAGATTTTGAGAACAAGAATGAAACACGTGCAACTCAAAGTATCTAGCACGTATTACACCTTGCATGCATAAATGAAGAAAACGAAGCCGCACAAAGTCTACAAGTGGTTCCCTTGCTTGAGTATCCTATATTAACACAGACTTGATAAGCAGCTCAAAGTGTGCGAGATCAAATCTGAAACCAAATTTTAACTCCAAACGCAATATGCAGCTCAAAGTCTGCAAGGTTGAGTTCAAATCCCTCTTGAACAAAAACACCAAACTCACAATCAATAACCAGAAAATGTCGTCACATAACACCTTGAATCAACACAAAGTTTGAAAGCAAGTTGCCTCTTTTATTGAAAGCAATTTAATTTACATCTAAGCTCAAAGTCTCTAGTGCATATAAAAAGTGGTAGAGTTTTCTTGCATTGCCAAAAGATGAAATTACAATGAGCACCCTCTTTTATTTATAGGTGAGGGGCTGAGAGCAAAAAGTGGGAGAAACCCAACTAATCGAGACTTATTCAACAACTAAGTACCTACAGTTCACTTATTCAACATTGCAAATCTTGATGTCCTGCTATGTGATTACATGCTATAACTTTGCAGGTGATGCTATCACATGTAATTATATCTTGTTTTTACATTGTTGAAATGAAATTACAAATACATAATGAAAAAAAGTTCTAAGTGTCTAACAAGCCGCGACACCTATTTACATCATCCTTTTGTTGGCCTTCATTCTACAACAAGATGGTCCATGATTGAAGACTCCAAGCACAGTGAAAGTATTCGGTCACGGAACAGGGCTTGCACCTCGAGTTGTTCTGCATCGAAGTTACATCTTCCCATATCTGTCTTGAAAGCATTCTATGCTCTCCATGACTCCCTTGTATGACCTTGTCATGACGTTCTTCCTTCATATCCTTTTGCAATCTTGGAAACTGTAATCGGGATTTAGAAACTCAATTACATGTAATTTGGGATTGAGCTTTCACTTGCATTCGGGTTTTAAAATCCCAACTGTAGGTACGAGAAAATATTTACTTTTGCAAGAGAAATGAACTTGTAATCGGGATTTAAAATCCCAATTGCAAGTTAGGAAGATAATATGTGTGGGTAAGTACTTGCACTTGTAATTGAGTCTTAGAAATCCGATCTCAAATGATATTCAATACATCCGGGACTGTATTTGAATTTAGGAAGATCAAGTGCACCATGAGAAGAACCAAATGAAAAGATCATTAGTTGAAACACAAATTTTCTACATGAGGGAAAGAACCTTTTTGTGTTCAATTTTCAAGAACATTCTTCCATCTCCTGGGGGTAGTAACCTTTTTTTAGGAAAATTTCTCTTTGTGCAAATGGGGTTAAAACTCAGACTATAAAGGACATCCACCTGGATCATTGGAAGCTTCACAATATCATGCATAAAATGAATATTACAAAGGCAGGGATCACTACTTGCTTGCACTTGACTAAAACATTATTTTAATGTCACTTATCATTGTTTTCTTTGTTAACGTTCTTTGTCTTTGAATCCCAGTACTATTGGTACTAAGCACATTTGTTCTTGTTCACCATTAAGGACAACAAATCTTCTCTTGGCTTTAACATGTCATTTATTGGTTTGAAAGCCAACTCCATATCCAGTTGCATAAACTCAAATTGCTTATTTTCTCTCAAGTCTTTATACATCTACTCATAAATTTGATAGCATCTATCATTGCCTAAGACCAGTCAACGTCGGTCTGAATAGCTAAGGACTTTTGCATTCACATGTTCCAGAGCTTCATCCCTTCCATAATCAATAACATGATCGACTAGATCCCATACAATGGGCCTGTGTGTTGGATCTTGAGAGACACATCGCAAGCAGCATATTTACAAGAAAACATTTACAAAAATATTTTTTCGAAACTCGAAATGCCCTCTATTATACAAAAACGACCACAAAACGAGCAAAAGAAACATGGACCCCACTCTATAATGCCTCCAAATGCTGAAATGGTCTTTACAGTGCCTAAAATGTGGCTTGCTAAGACCACCACATGTAAAACCTAAATAGAAAAAATGCCCTATTTGCAAAAATGACCAAGCAAACTCATCAAAAATGTAGAAAAAACCAAAAATGAGGGTATCCTTGACTTGAAGAATGCAAAAATAGAGAAACTCCTATGCGAGCCTTCATATAAACATTTGAAACCCAAATCAAAATAAACTAAAACACTTCCACTATTGAATGCGATCTCCGGTGCTGGCTGTAATGTCCCCGTTTTTTAGTCTCTTGAGATTAGCTTAGTTTGGCGACCCTCGCAAGCTAATCAGGTTATCAGAGGGGGTCAGTTGGCAAAGCCAGTGTTTGGATTCCATTCTGGAGGTTCTGGTTGCCAGGTGTGCTCTTCATTCGGGTCAGTTTGGTCTACTTACTATTTTTAGTAAGTAGTATTTTGGGTATGGCCAGGTTTAGCAGGGTGTCTACACAGGGTGTTAGATGTTTCAGGATCGAGTATCAGGGATCTCCAGTTTGAAAGACTTACTATTTATAGTAAGTCTAATTTTGGCAGATGGCTATTAAAGGCAGGGCAGTTTGAGTTCGAGGCTCTGTTGTCAAAAATTGGTTTGTTGCAGTCAGTTGGTTTCAATGGCTTCATATTTTAATTATCGTTATTAAATTAGTTATTTTAATTTAATAACTTTACGACTTTATAACTTTAATGTTATAAAGTGATGTTGTGATGAAGAAGCTACTTTAATGAATAATGTAAAGTTGAAGCTTTTTCAAAAAGCTATATATTCAACTCGAAAAAGCACTTTACATTACCATTGATCATTTGATAAAATTGTGTTTGTGAGAGAATTCGACTTGGCTTGGAGAAGCTAGGGTTTTTGAGCTTGGTCTTCATTATTTGGAGAGAGTTCTGCAATTTCTTGAATTTGGTCTTCAATTCCTGGAGAGAACTCTTGAATCTTCTTGTGCTGGAAGTGACTGATGAATGTGAGATTGTGTGTTGCAAAGAACACAAACAATATTAATCTTTCTAGAAGGCTGCTATACATTATTGGAGTGGATTGTGGAATGCATAAGAGCTACGTTTTCAGTCAAGGAAGCTGCATTTAAGACTGGGAGCTAATTTTAATGTTGCAGATCACACTTTGGCTGCGTTCCATTATTTGGTGATTTCTTTGGCGTTTGGTAGGCTGTCGTATAGTCTCTGCAAGTGCCGTACAGAATTAATGGTTGTCGTACGGAATCTGGTTCATCTGGGGTAGTCAAGTGTTGAGCTGCTACAGGGTTTGAATTCGTTGTTTGCTGAGTTACGAGGGGTGGCTCTCTAGTGGCAGGCTCTCTAGTGGCAAGGAGATAAGCCGCCCATTTTTGCAAAGAGGAATCAATTTCAGACTGGCATCATTCATATCTAGGCTGCGTTTCATCAACTGGCAGCCATATTAATAATTAAGGTGCTCAAATTCAAAGTATTCTTCTTGTATTGTTTGATGTTAATTGATACCAAACTTGTTGGATGAGTGTAGCAAGAAAGTGAAGGTTTTAATTAATGTCAAATTGTTGTTGGTTCAATTTCATTAATCCGGAAAATTTGTCAAAAAACATATATGCTTTAAAATTCAATGAAAAATTGCAAATAAATTAGAAGTAATTACCAAATTGCTATTGAGAGCCAGTTGGGCTCTTTACACTAGCAACGTTTTTGTCATATGGAAAATTCAAGTACCAAATCTGCAATTTAGAAAGCAAAATGATCACAAACACTGAAAACTTCATCTCCCTCCCAAAAATGGCGTCAAAATGGTCTGGTCGGGCTTCGTGTTCAACATTGCAAGTGAAAATAAAATAAAAGATGTCTAAAAAGCTTGTTATCAAGTTACAAAAGCCCGATTATAGGTGTATTTAAAACTTTGTCTTCCCTTTTAAAAATCTCGCCTGTATGTAAAGTCAGGTTTCAATTTGCCATTTACAAGTCAAAAGTGACTTGTCTCTATTTGTCTAGAAACCAATGTCAGGATTTGTAATCAACATTGCAAGCTTAAAATGCGGCGAGTTATATAAAGGTCGCGGTTTAAAATCTGCATTGCAAGTGCTCTTTTGATGCTTTAAGTCATAAACTATGTATATGGTCGGGCTTTAAAAGCCCGACTACAACATAAGAAAGTTTATAAAACAATTGCAATGCCTAGGGAAAATGGTGACTTGCATGAATGCTTGGCTTTTAAACGATAATAAATGCCTTTTAAAGAGAAGTGTTTTCCCCATGTCGGGCCTCTTAAAATCATTTGCAAGACAATAAAGGTAGTCACGCTTTTCCAAACACATTGCAAGTATTATATGAAATGTTTAAAGTTGCAAAGAGTATATGTAGTTAGGCTTATAAAGCCCGACCACATACAAAACGCCTTTTACAAATTTACAATTTTTTTTGTAGTGTTGCTTCCATTTTGCAAATTCAAAATGAAGGACAACACGAACATCACTAGCTCCTCCTCAATCTGGAAGTCATCATAAAGTGTTTTGTGCCCAACATCTCCCTTAATGTAAGTCTGATTTTTAATCTCCATCAAATCAACTGCATGTTGGTCACTAGCTGTTGGAAGTTCATTATAAAGATTTCTAGATGTCCCACCTGTAGGGACCTCTTGTTTCTCTTCCTTTTTGTTTTGTGATGTAGACCCTTTAAAAATGGATGTCATATTCTGTGCTAAATTGTCTATGGTTGCTAGGTTTGAAAGTAATTCATCCATCCTTTTTTTATTTTGCTTAATCTTCTCCAAGTTTTTCATTATGACATTTAACTACTTCCTGGAAATAATTGTGCTATTCAACTGGGTTCCCTATTTAATTGAATTTCTGAATTTTTCCATAACTGAAACAACTGCAAGAGTGCTGGTCACTCAAAATCAAATGTGCGAGCTCAATGATTTCCACCCCCAAGAGGATGACAGGAAACCGCTATGATACCACTGTAATATCCCCATAGTAGGATATTGTCTCAAATTTGATTTGGGCTATCAATTTTGGATGTTTGACATTTTGTCAAACACTTTGTATGCAAGCTCTGATACCACTGTAGTATCCCCACACTAGCATATTGTCTCAAATCTAATTTGGGCTATCAATTTTGGATGTTTGACATTTTGTCAAACACTTTGCATGCAAGCTTTGATACCACTATAAGATCCCCTTCCAGGTTCCAACTCTAGCTAACACTGGATTTGTTTCAATTTTGGATGTTTGATATTTTGTCAAACACTTTGCATGCAAACTCTGTTTCTTGTTTGGTCTATACAAAGTTTAAACAACTTTCCGATTTTTGAAATATATGCATTTAATGATTTTTGACCAAATATGGTATTACAAATAACAAAGCTACAAAGACTAATTCAGACTAAATTATTCACCAGCAACTCACTTTTATTCTTTCACCAAAGAAATGTCTACAAGGCAATATAAGCATGCAGAAATTATTTTTAAAAAAACTTATAAGGAACCTATTTCTGCCTATACATAAATTGACACCTTAGATTGGTATTGCTGCCTCTAAAATGGTTCTTGATTGACGCTGAGATTAATCCACTATGTAGAAAGGCACTTTAATGCCAAACGTGGCCTTGTATCTCCCAAACGCAACCCCTCCAGTTACCAACGCAGCTTGCAAATATGAATGCCGACCTCCTTTGTAATACGCAACATGTATAATGTACGCAACCTAACCCACCATCCTGGCAGCCTACTGCTGAAACAAAACGCTGAAACCTTCTTGCAAATCGATCAGCCTTAAACTCAATCATGACTCCTGAATAGAGCCATAGCATATGGGCACAAATTGTTGGAATATTTCACCAATTCTAAGTGCATTATATTGACAGAATTCACAATTACGCCAGATTAAAATATCTGAAAACCTTTGGCTCTCATCCCTTCACAATTTCACCAAAATAAAAAACCAATGCCTCAAGAATGAATTCCATTTTAGCATTTGAAGGTATTTATAATTTCTCATTACAATTCCCCCAGGAGCTTCTCTTTCACACCTCACATGATTTCCATTTGCATCTTCTTTTGAGGTATATTTGAAATATAATACTTCATTATTTCCCTCCATTTGGTGCACAATGAAATAATATAAAGTATATGTTAATAATCACTTATATCTCTCTTTAAATTGGCACTTTACATTATTCCTCATATGCACTTATAATTTGACTTTATGATCATTAAATAACCCCTTTAAATAATAAAGTTAAATAACATTTAATGATGTGCATTGTAATGTGTCAAGTGGCCCCGACTAAAATAAAAACTTTATATTATAACTTTAACAATTAATTATTAATAAATGATTCTTTATTAATAATTAATACTTTAAGCTTGAGCCAATAACTCGTTCCATTTTGTCAATCGATGAACTTTGCCAATAGCAAGTCCAAGTGCATTGCTAAAAACAACAACATGAGCATAATTGACCAACTGTAAATAGTAAGTCCCCCAATCTGAGCCAACTGACGAATGAGTCAATCACTGTACATACTATGCCCTGCCAGATATAGAAACTCCTGAGCAATGACTTACTATAAATAGTAAGTCTCCGAATAACTGCTCCAGTCAATAATATTGAACCTCAACACTTTCACCAAGTTGTTTAGATGCCCTACTCAAGATAGAAACCCCGAATTTTCCAAAATAGACACTCACTATAAATAGTAAGTGTGTCAATCTGACTCAAACGAAGAGCAATCCTGAACATCCCAGACCACTGGAGTGGGAAACTAGCCTTTGGCTTGACCAACTGAGACCCTCTATCCAATTGATTAGCCTACAAGGGTCAGGAAATAGGTTAATCCCTCAAACTCTGAAGCTCATGAAAATGAGGACATTACACACTCACCCACGTAATTAGTTTCTTGACTTAGTTTTCTACATCTCATAACCTTTGACCATTGTCGATGACTTTAGCTGTTAAGTCTCTTTAAGGATCTAGATTAACCGCACCATATAATTTGGTCTTTGTATTAACACATCCTTGTAGACGATATATTTCCTTCTGATAACCTCTTATTTACTCAGCATGTAAGTCACTCGATATAAGTCCAAGAAAAGAGCATACTTTAACATTGTATTTCATTGACAATTAGGCCTCTAACCTCAACCTTGGGTGTTATCCGCTAGAGGCATGTAGTAACACCTTCCATAACCTACCCACTAGGATTTGAGTAGAGGGTTGAGGAAGTACTTGATTGTGCATGGATGGGTCGGTGGAGCTGATTGTTCCACCTATCAATGGTCTCTCATGGATCAAATTTGAGGCAGTCTCCCTTATAATTATTTTTAGTATACTCCTTTGCCCTATCTATTGTGGTAAAATAATGAATGTGTTATTAAACAATTATCATGAATGATCTATATATACAAGATACAAGAGAATGTTTCTATAACGAACATGAGAGGAAATAGAAACATTCTTGTAGAGTGAAAGAGAAAGTTTCCATAACGAACAGAAGGAGTTTATGGAAACATTACAAAAAGAGTGACCATTAGAAATAGACGAAAGAGAGATAAAATTAGAAACTATCTATTATCGTAATACTCTCCCTTAATGGTCAATCTATCTTCAAAAAAATATAAATTTGCATGTCCTCAGAAAGCGTAGAAGGCGGCCTTGGGTTGATTAGAGAGGTTTGCATGTTCTACAACGTTGGCCTGTGGTCGGGTTCTACCCTGCTTCCACTGATCAGAAGCAATGCGAGCCCTACAGTCTCGAAGCATATGACCAAATTTGTGGCAGTAGTTACATCGAATGTTCTTCCTAGAGCTATCCTGAGACGGAGCTGATGAATGAGATGGGCCTTTGTCCTTGTGAAAGGATTGGGTTGAAAATGCTTGTTTAGAGGAGGACGAAGGAGCACTGCTACCAAACTATAGTTTCCAACAATCCTGTTGCAGAAGTTTGGTGCACAGATCTGAGAACTTCAGGTCAACATTAGTTGCAGTAATGTTGAGCGTCTCAATAAAGTGCACATAGGACGGTGGTAGGCTTTTTAGAGTAATGACCACCATGTCCTCTTCATTGTACGGCCAATGGCCTCAAGCTAATCCTTGATGTCCTTAATCTTCAGAAGATGTTCTTGTAAGGACATATTCTCATCCGTAATAATGGATAATAGCTGATTCTTCAAAAAGAAGGCTCTGCTTTTATCTGATGTCTCGTGGAGATCCTTCAATATTGTCTAGATCTCTGCATTTGTCTTGCCAGACAGGATTTGAGGCAGTTGATCATCAGTAACTGAAAGCTTAATGAGCATAACCACTTCACGATTACGTTCATCAAACTTGTCTTGAGTCGCATTGGCTGTGGTAGGACGAGTCTCGGTACCCTGAACAAGCGCCTTAAGGCGACGGTACTCGAAAATCTTCAACATGTGTTGCTTCCAGGTGTTGTAGTTCTTTCCATTGAAATGTTGATTGTCTTCTAGCATAAGATTGGTGAGAGATGCCATAGCACGTTTTTCAAAGAAAAAACGTGAAAAATTAGAAAAGAGCATGAACTTTAAGGTAGATTAATGGAAGACCCAAAAAATTTGAAGAGACACCCAGTGAAGAACTCAAAAAACCTAGATAGAATCTACTGTTAGATTCTGAATTCGCTGGCTCGAAAATTGAGGCACAGAAAACGATGCACCCAAAAAAAAGCAAGATTGACCCAGTTGAGATCTACAAAAACCCACCAAGAATATGCTGTTAGATTTTGGATCCACTGGATGAAAATCGTAGCACCCAAAAAAATGGACAACCTAGTTGAGCTCTCGAAAAACCCACAAGGAATCTACAATCAAAAAAAAATCCGACATGAACTAAAGGGTCAAAACCCTAGTCGAAAATGAAAAAACCCTAGATGGGTGGGTGAGGAAAAACAAATGCAAATTTTGAACACACTCAAGGCAAAAAAGCTTCAAAAATCTTGAACTAATAATTTCAAAAAAGAAATTAAAGATTTTTGAAGAGGCCAAAAATTTGCTTTGATACCATATTGTGGTAAAATAATGAATGTGTTATTAAACAATGATCATGAATGATCTATATATACAAGATACAAGAGAATGTTTCTATAACGAACATGAGAGAGGAAATAGAAGCATTTCGTGAAAGAGAGTTTCCATAACGAACAGGAGTTTATGGAAACATTACAAAAAGAGTGACCATTAGAAATAAACGAAAGAGAGATAAAATTAGAAACTATCTATTATCGTAATACTATCCATGGCTTCATAAAGATACCCCTTTTAGGTTTGATTCCCATCTACCAAGAAGAAAACTCTAACCTAGGGCTCTAACACCTACAATTTAAAATTACAAAAAAATTGAAGTTACAATTTTATAATAAAAGACAAAAAATAATAACAATAACCAATTTGAATTTAAATTTAAAGTTTTAAAGTTATCTTTACAATCTCTATAGCTCTTTGTGCAGAAAAGTTGTTAAAGACTAAGCATGCAACCTCGACTCCTTAGGCTTTTTTGAATAAGTTGAGCCTATTCATGCTTGATTCACAAACATTTGTTTCAAAGCTGTCAATGAACCAAGAATTTTTTCAATGCTAAGAAAATCATTGCAAACCTTACGACACCTGATCTTACCAACTCTTTCCCTTTTGTGTGATCTCTCATGGAGTGAAGGACACAAGGGTGATTGTAGATAAATTTTGTGATGCTCCTTGCATCATCTACGATCAGTGTCACCCAATCAAGTTTTCTTATATCCTCCAAAAGAAGGTCCAGGACATGTTTTGCACAAGGTGACAGAAAAAGTATCTCGTGTTTCTCTTAGAGGATTCTCTAGCTACCACACATACTGTTACATTACCAGTTATTATTTGAACCACATTCGCAATTCGCACTTCCATGACAACTTCCTCCTGCATCCCCGCGCACCTGGACTGGGTTTGCATGTGAGTCCGCATTGGGTGCATCCCAAGCACACTATGTGTGCGCTTGCATACCCAGAGCGCATTCGAGGTGCCTAGGGTGCACCCCGTGCACACCCAAGCATACCATCTTTTTTTTTAATGCAAGCTGTTAACTTTGCATATTCATTTGTTCTTGCTTATTAAACCATTGTGTGATGATTAGGTTGGTCGTTTGTAATTTGTACAAAGCCTCCATCAATATGTGCTTTCCCCTATTTTAAACCAACAAAATCATGGGATGTTGGTGAATTATTCCGCCAATTGAAAAACCATTCCTTTTTAACCACAACAATTGCAATGTTGACACAAATTTGATTAGTGTACTTGCATATAGGAATTTTGTAACTATACATATTAAAACTAATGCAAAAAGTGTTTGAGTTTTAAATACATGCTTGAAGACATTCGACAACGGTTTTGTAGTTGTGTCTTGCCCTATTGCAAATGAGTGCATAAAAGGAAAATGACACTATTTTGGGTTCAAATGATGTTGAACTTGTAGCAGCTGCAAATGCAATGGATGATGATTTTTTTCTAAATCCTTTTGATCATTGATGAAGCTAGAAGACAATTAATTTTTTTGATTGCCAATTTTGTAATTGTAATGGTTTTCATTTGAATCATGAACCTAGACCTATATGATATGGCATATGACTTAATATTGAAATTTTGGACTCAATTGACATTTAATATTTATCTTTGGCATTTGGCATTGATCAATAATTATCATACTATCAAGTGATTTAGTTTTGCAATTCTGTTTATTTCTTTAAATTTTGTTAGTATAAACACACAAATGTACCCAAGGGCAATTTTCTTTTGCTTGTACTTGTGTACCATGTTCTCGTACCCATATCGACAACTTAGAGAAAACCACATCATTTTGCAAGTTACCAAAAAATTAATGATGGTGCAATTTTTCCCATCCTTCCACCCATCATAAAGAATAGTGCAACCATATTTTTTCCATTCTTCTTTGATCTTCCATAACTGCCCTTGCCCTATTAGTTTTATTCACAAGCAACCTATAAGTACAAAGTGAAATTAAGCACACAATTTAATTTTTAAAACAAAAGATAGTTTAAATTCAATATAAATTACTATAAATTAAAGAATATAAATTTAGTCTAAAGCTAAAAATAAATTACTATAAGTATAAACTATATATTATCATTTTTTTAAATTAGCTAACCTCCCACTCAAGTTTGTGCGAGAAGGCACCTTGTAGCCTTTTTATGCAATTGTCAATGTAGTAACAAAATTCACCCAACAAGGATTATTTGCCACATTAAAAGAAATGTTGCAATGTCTACATGCTCATGCACCTCCCTGTTCCATCCAATTGCTTCCAATGATGGTTGTGCTCCAGGTGTGTTTCTAGGCACAAAAAAATTATGTGGTGTGTGTGTGGGCATGTTGGTGTTGGTACTCTACTAGAAGTAGATGAAATGGTAGTGGTGGTGATGGATTTATATTTTATATGTGAACCAGCGTTCCAGGACTCGGCGAGTCCCGAGCCAAGCCAGGCTTGCCGAGGCCCGGTGACCTGGCTCAAGGACTCGACCGAGTCCTCGGTGAGTCCTGCAGACTCGGAGGACTTGCCGAGTCCAGTGGCCTGGACTCGGTGTGTCCAGCCACATAAAAAAACGTAAAAACATAAAAAATTAATACTTTTTAATGATTTTTTTTTGCTTATATGACTTCTATTTGACCTAAAAAGGTCATTCTATCATTTTGAAAGGCTTAGAAGAGAGGAAAAAGGCTTGGGAGAAGAATATAGGGGTTTTAGACAAAAAATCAGCAAATCGATTGGCTCTCATTCGTTGATTGCTGATTGCTTGTGATGCAAACGCAATTGGAGTATGTTCGAGCATATACACTCGAAGAAGTGCAATAGGTTGGCTATGAAAAGGTTGAATGATCTTGTGTTTGTGCATTACAACCTTCGCCTTCGTCATAGACAGATCTTGGGCACTAACACATCTATCGTTTTAGAGGAGGTTGATCCACTAGCAAAGTGGAACACTGAGATTGATGATCCTGTCTTCAGTGATGAAGACTTGGACTGGGTTGATGAGGTGGATCGAGAGGCAGAGGCAGTAGCAATGGCACAGGAGGAGGCTAGAGCGCACAAAGACCCAGTGGAGGACCCTGAGGCTGACACTGACAGTGATGGATCTGACGATGATGATGATTATGAGGAGGGTGAGGATGGTGAGGATGATGAGGATGCCATTGAGGTTGAGCCTCAGACACAGGGATAGAAGATGGTTGCAGAATCTTCCATGACCTATCTTCGGCGTATATGCAGGAAGACATAGGGTCTTTTATTTTCATATATGTTTTGAACTTTTGATTCCATGGATTTCATATTCCATGATATTGTAGACTTTTGAGTCTTTGACAGTGACACTATTTATAATATTATATTTCAAATTTGTAATGGTGTTATTTATTAACTAGTTTAAGTTGTTTAACAGTTAACTTATTTCCTTCAGTAATTCGCTTCGCATGTATACTTATGTGATCGATGTAAACTTGTCTATATATGCAAAGTAGCTTCTATTTATGTCAATTATTGTGTCTTTGATGTTAATTGATTGAATGATGCATGAAAAAAGATTTAAATCCTTAAAAATCTCTGAATTTCTTGGGTTTTTCAATTTGCCGAGCCCGAATCCAGCTTGCCGAGTCCGAGGTGAGTCTGAGTCTTGTAACACTGATGTGAACCATGAAGAGAGCCCATGATGCCCTGAATTGCATCATTTAATTCAAAGTTGACTGAAGCACCTTGAGAAGTAGCTATCGATGTTGTCATGGTTGCCTTTGCCCTCCCCTGTCGCAATGTTTTCTCTTTTGCGGGTGCAAGTAGGGCATTCATTTCTCTTTTTATATCTTCAGTGTTCTTAGGACCACCCTGACATCATGCACGATGGTATTTAGAGAGGTTTATGCCTCCACGATATACTTTTTCGCATCCAATCCAAAAAATTGGCCCAGGTTTTCATCCTTGATAGCCATATTTCTAAATAGGGTCTGTAGCTCATGCAAGATAAGTGCCTACAAACTATGGTGGTGGCACCGATGGGGTGGAGCCTGAGGCAGAATCAAATGTAGAAGCTTCTTTCTTTGAGATTATAAATTAACCTACACATACAAAGTGAAAACACAACTTGATATTTTTTAATTAAAAAGTTAAAAAATAATCTAAATTAGTTTAAATCAATACAAATTAATTTAAATCAATAAAAGTTTAATCTAATCTAAAATTTTAAACATTTTCTTCAAATTTTGCTAAGGCTTATGACCGTATTGAATGGCCTTCATTCTTGCAATGCTCAAAGCCTTAGGGTTTGGTCCCCGTTTCATTAAGTCTGTGCAGATGCTTTTTGGGGATGCTTTAGTTTGCATCACCATTAATCGGCGACAATCTTAGGCCTTTGACCTATATAGGTCCATTCATCAGGGTTACCCTTTGGTCCTCTCCTTATATGTCTTGGCTACCGAGGGCTTCGGTTATCTTCTTGCTTCTATCTCTACAGGATGCATTAGGGGAGATTCTCTGCCCGAGTCACCTTCTCAACTTCTCAATGGTCATTTTGCAGATGACTCTTTCCTCACTCTAATTGAGGATGAGCACAATGTTCAAGCAACGCTTCAATGCGTTGATACTTTTTGTCTGGCTTTTGGGTCAACGATTCAATGGCACAAAGCCCAGTGTTACAGGCAGTCCTTCTCCTTGACCCTCCTTGGATTCTCCTATATGGCTGGAAGTAGATTCAGTGTGGGAAAAATTTTCGGTTCTTGGGCATTCCCTTTGCCTTTCAAGGTTTTGCAATTGATCTTTGGAATGTGGTTCTTGCTAAGATTGAGAAAAAGCTTGCATACTAGATTACAAAGCATCTTTCTTTGGCTAGTGAATTCCAAATCTGTTCTAAATTGCTAGCCGCAACTCATGTATTACTCTTCCTGCTAGGCTTTGTCTAAGGCCTCTTACAACAAATTGGAAAAGATTTTGTGATACTTTTTGTGGGCTTTAGGAGTTGACCATCATCGTTTTCATAGGGCACCTAGGAATTTTGTTGCCTTCCTAGGGACTCAAAGGTCTTGGCTTACTCTCCACCCAGAAACAAGGTTTCTCCTTGTGTACCAAATGGGTTATTCGTGCCATCTCCAGCAACGAGGCCTAAAAAATTCTTCTTAGGCCAACCTAGAAGGGGATTGGTTTTCAAACCTTTTTAGTTATAAATTCGTGCATATTCAAGACACTTTAGTGGCAAAAAGTATTTGGCAGGCCTGTGAATCTGTTAAGCCTTGGCTCTGTTGGGATGGGGCTAGTTTCAAAGAAGGCCTTTCTTTTAACTAGCACAATATATGGTGGCCATCCCTCATATAGGTACAAGGGCTTTCGTTGGCCTATGTTCGTGGAATTCAGGCTCTTCTTTTTCATAAGCATGGCATTTGCACTCTTTGGGATCGTATCTCTAGAGTTACTATAAATCGTCATACTTTGGAAGATTTGCAGACCCAATTCTGACTTAGCCGCCTAGATCGCTAGGCTTTTGATCCAGTTGTGTCGGTATTGCCTCTAAATATGCTTCACAAGTTAAGCATCCACTTAGTTAGGCCATGGTGGAAAGATTGGCAATGGCATACCAACACAACCTTTTGTAACTTCAAACCCAAGTTGGGTTATCATTGACTTGTTCCTCATTTGCCTATGGTTCCAACCTTGAATCTCGAGTGGCACTTGCACTCTTCCCAGTTCATGTGGCATTGCAAGTTTCAAACTCGTTGTTCTGCCATTATTGAGCCTAAGTTGGCTCAATTTGCTCAGGGTATTCTTTTCTAAGGCTTTCCTTTGGGATCTCGGTTGAAACATTTGGGTGTGCTAGTCCTCGTTGCCGATTTTGTGGGCAACTTGAGACTTTCATTCACCTCTTCTGGTATTGCAGAAGAGCCCAACATTTGTGGACTTGGATACATGATTTCTTCTAGCCCTTTCAACCTGAGCCCTTTTCTTGGCATATGATCTTGCTTGGGGATTCTCCTTGGCTTTCCCTTCATGTTCAAGAAAATTTGGCATGCTTTCAGGGTGGGAATCCTCTTCACTTTGTGGAAAGATAGAAATGCTATTATTTTTTCTCACAACTCTCTTGATATAAATGTTTCTTTGTATATTAAAGCTTGAATTTGCAATAATGTCATGCTATTCAAGTACAAGTCAACAAAGTTGCATTGGAAGTGGCCCACTTGCAGGAGCTTTTGCAGCATTGGGGAAATGCCCCATGTATGCTTGCCAAAGTGTCAACTCTATTTCCAGCGACCGTGCTTCATTTTGTGGCAGGCGACGCGGTTGCAGTTCCTCCGTGCTCTGCTCACACACCCTCATTCCTAGACCCCTCACTGCCAATCTGGCAAGGGAAGAGACTTCCAACATTGGTGTTTGATTTTCCGCTACGTGGTGGCTTTGCTTCTGGTTGGCACATGGGAGGTTTTAATCCTTCGATCGGTGATGGCACTGGTTGGCTGGAGACAAGTGGAGACTTCAATTGGCCGAGTTCCTCTAAATGGCTTCTGTGGCTTTCCCTAGCCATTTCTCCTGCCAGGAAGGAGACAAAAAAAGAAGATGCTGTTGTAGAAGAGGGGTGGTCCATTCTGGATGGCACTCTTGACTCCGCTAATGTATGGGGTTGCAAGGATGACAGGGATCTCCCACCACCTTCATTAGCAACTGCTTTAGTTGCTTAGCGGCTAGTTCCTTTGCTTTTGCTTTCAGGCTCAGCCCGTGTTTCTAATTGTGAGTCTCGTGGAGTGATCTTGTATCTTCTTTTTTTGTGAATAGTGTATTGTATCTTTAATACTTAGTTAATGGAAATGCCTATTCATAAAAAAAGATTCAAGTAAACAAAAATTTTGTGTATGAAAAACTGGTGAAAAAATAAGAAAAATTTGGTGATGAATCTTGTTTTGTGAATTTTAAATCTATTTAGACTATTTAGTATTAGCATTGATGATTTTTAAAACACAGAAGTAGCAAAAACAAAGTAAAATGTTTTGGAAAACAAAGAAAAAAGAAAAGCATAAAACTTTCGTGTAAATTTAATTTGCCTTTGAAACTCACCCAAAGATCTCTTGATATCTTCTCACCTCGATGCAAAATTGTTGCAATAGCGTGCTTGATGGGTAGAGCAGGTGGCCCCATGAATACTATATTTTCTACTTATTTTTAAAACAATCAACTTAAAATTAATAGTGAAATGCATCTTTGTTTTCTGGTGTGAACAAGATTATGATATGTAATATATCTGCATGGCTATACACATTGCAGATTTATATGAAATATTTTCCAGCACTGCAACACACATGAAATAATTTCCAGCACACTCTCTGCAACACGCAGAGAGTGTTGCAGAAGAAATTGAGGGTTAAAAATAGAGGAAAATGTAAAAATGGAGGGAGAAGAAATTGTGAAGACGTCTGACATTTTTTTTTAATATGCAACTAGTGCTAATTTTTAGCCCTCCTTTTTTGTACAGCCTATTTTCAGTTATTAAGCAGCAGCTGCTTGATGAAAATAGAAAAAGATTTCAAATTATCTTTCTATGCGAATTAAAAAATTACATGGGACACTTCCACTTTTTAAGCACAAAACAGACTTAAGCAGCCACATGGGGGCATGGGTTAGAAAGCAAAATGACTGATTTTATGTCCATGAGTGGCCGAATCAAATGTATTGAACTCGCCTGAGTTTTTAGAAAAGCTCACCAAAAACTTGGCGATTAAAAGATTTGAGAGTTTGTGCTTGAAAAACTCGTTGAACCAAAAACTCGGTGGCTATTTGAAAACTTATCGTTCTCGGTAAGTGTTTCAGTTAAAGACGCTTGAACAAGATGCCAAGATAATCTCCAAGAGGTAAGATGGAGGAGACATTATTTCTAATTAGTCCATTTCCACAATTGCCATCAGATCACCTTCACCCAGACATCACTTCCACCCTGTTGTTTTTCCTGGTTTTGTCAATGACAAATCTGTAAACTGTATCTGCTCTGTTTCTAAGGAAACCTCTTCTATTATGATCGGTTTTTAAGTGTTCGAATCACTTCACAACCTTCCAAATCTTTTACAGACCTCCGTACAACCTTGCATATGCTGTTTTTGCGGAGAAATATCAAATTAAGATTGTCTTGAGTATGGCTTAAAAATCTGCTACGAGGAAAACAGAATTTAATGCTAGGGCGCACTTAGCAATGGAAAAACTGATTTTGCAAAGGCGAAAATCTGCAAAATACACGCACGATGCCCAACAGTCCGACAACACAGAGTTTAGTGTTTCAAAAATCTGCTGGTAGGGCACACTGAAGTGTGCACTCCACTATGATCATGCATTTATTCAGATATGATCATTTATTCAGATATAGGAAATGATGCGTAACTATCCACAGAACGTGTCTCTCATAAGGCCGACGGAAAAAGCAATTCAGTACCCATTGGTCTGTATATTGTCGCATGCAGAAGTAAAATATGCATTTTGTGAAGCAACAGTCGCGCCCTTATGACCAGTCGGTGAAGTTTGTTCTAAATCAAAAAGTCTGAATAATATAGCGTGGCGCACGCCCTAGACAAATGGATGTGTTTTCAAGGACAAAAATTGCAACGTCATAAGCAAGCGTGCGGCCCATCTGAACGCGTCCTGTGTATTGTCGCCCATCTGAACACAGAGCCGATCAAATTTCGCTGAGGATTTCTTTTCTGCTCCGATTGACAAGTTTTTCGTACAGAGCCGCCATTACTCGGCGAGTTTCTAACCAAAAAAATTGCCGCCAGAGTTTTTAGGCGAGTGACTTGGGAGCCGTTTTTACTTGCATGAACTGGCATGTTAGGCAAGTTTTAAATCTTTGATTTGGAGTGTTACAAGTTACGAACTTGGTTGTTTAGTTTTTGAGTAGTGATTGAGAGAAGTGGTGAAGTTGAATATGTTTCTATCTTACAATTGGTTGAATGTCTTTTTTTTTTTCATATTCCAAATCATATATGCAAGTCACTTTTGTCACAACCTAAATCTTATATTGACTTGGCAGATGCACTTTTTGCTTTTTGATCATACTTGTGGAATAATTATTTTCATTGTTAATGTTTTCTGTTTTAAGCACAGATCAATATCTTAGACATCTTCAGGTTACAAGTTAGTTGTTATGCATTGCTCCAGGTTGCCTTGTTTCCAGATGTTCTTGAGCGTATTGCGTTGGACCATTTGCAAAGAGATGACCAGGTAGTTAAGAACAAAATTTTGAGCTGAAATTTACTTTCGCTGAACTGTGGATTATATTGCATTGAAACTTACCGTTGTAAGTAAATCTTTGTATGAAGGTTTCAGCGCTGGTGACAGGGGAGTATTACTTGAATAGGAACCATTTTCCTGGTTTTGGGCGCCCTTTTGTGTTCAATGCAGAGCTTTTCCTGAAGTCAGCCTGATTGGCCTTAACCTACTTTTTATCTATTGTCCAAAGAAAAATAATGCATTAGACGCCATGCAATTTATCTCAGAATACTCATTTTTTGGATCCCATTCGATAATTTGATGCACAATAGGCATAAAATTACAAAGGTTAAAGCACTTAAAACTTTTGGTCACAATTTTTTGTTTCCCAATTTCTGTTGGCAGAATTGGTCGTGAGCTTGAAGCTAAGGATGCTGCGAGAGCAGCATTGAAATTGCCATGGTGGACACTAGGGTGTAGATATGAGGTATCTATATTGCCTTGGAAATGCATCCCTTCCTAGAGTCTAAAGCGGTGAAGCAAGAATCAGCAAAAAATCGCAATTGATAGCCACTTGCGAACTTGGATTGCTGGTTTTTTTTTTAAATACCATAATATTAAAGAAAGAAAATCACGATTTAATTTCAATAAATTTTGACTCGTGATTTTATCACACTATCATTCAAAATTTTTGAATTTTTTTCTACCAAAAATCTGTGTTAATTTTTATGTAGTTTAACATGCCATTTTGTTGGACTAAACCCCAATTATTTGAAAATCTCCTAAAATTCTGGTTTCCCAAATTATTCCCAAGAGGTTTTTGCGATTATGGTTTAAACTTTAAAGCTGTGAAAGTTGTCCGCCAGAATTTCTGACTTTGAAGTTTGTATGCAGAATGTTGCTGAAATCGCTCGGTGGCATGATGAGCAAATTGAATACTTGAGAGAACGGGTTACGGATGAGGGAAGGCGAGAGGATCTTAAAAAAGGGAAGGCACCTGCACAGGTGGACGAACTTTATGAAATTAACTTGTTTCAGGGTTTAATATGTACATATCATATGTTTTAAGAACTGGTCCTTCCCTTGTGTATCACAGATAGCTCTGGACCAGGCTGCATTCTTGATGGATTTAGCTTCTGTTGATGCATCATGGTTTGATATCCGAGAACAGCTTGCAGCCTTTTACAATGAAGCTGGGCTGGAGGCATTCGCTCGCTTCATACTTTATGAACCCTAAGATTATATATAAATATTATTAAAACGGTGAGAAAATACTTATTAATGTTTTGGACCACAAATATTCTTAGCAGGTGCTGCTCAAACAATTTTGGAACCGTTTGCAAATAAGCATTCCCAATCCCATGGAAATTCTGTTTCCTAGAGCTACAATTTTTTAGGATTGATAGCAAATTAACTGAAAGTTGATTTAAAAATCACAGTAGAATTAATTAAATTGCCTTCTGTCAACATATATTTCTCAATATTATGTTATGCTCCACAGCGTTATGGGGACGGAGACGGGACGAGGACACGTTTCTGGGATATTTCTTGGAGGGCCAAATTTAGGGGATGACCGTTTACAAATTTTTAAATTTTTTAAAATATACTGATATACTATATGTTTTGTTATGTTTTATATAACTTTTAATGACAACATTTATGGTGAAATCAGAAAATGTCTTGTCTGAGACACAAAATAAACTTGCAACTCCAACACTTTGGTGTATGCATGACACATAGATTCAACTTAGTGCCAGTTGAGAACCATTAGTTAATGTCAAAGTCTATTTGGATTTGTAACTTTACTGTCTTAAGAAAACACTGACTTAGTGTTGGTTTATAAAATGTTCCACAGTGTTTGGAGGAGGGGAATGGGGGATGACAAGTGACATGTAACCGGATTGTTTCCCAGAGGGCCAAAAATAGGGAATGCATCCCTGTCTAACATAGATATTTAGTAGACCCAGAAATCTCAAACCCCTAGTGTCTGACATGAACTGAACTTTGTTTTTTGCAAAGTAATCATACCTGTTTAGATAAAGTTATAATTTGCAGTTTTATTGGTAAGTAGGAGATATTTTCTACAAGTCATATTATTATATTACTATTGGGATTCAATTGTGTTGTTTTGGAGTCAAACTCATTGACCCATTTTTTACAAGTTGTAGTTCATAAGAACCCATCTCTCATCTTAATTTGTAGTTCCATTTTCATAATTCATGGGTCTGCCACTGGCATATGAAAAGGAGCTATAAATCCTTCCACTAGACGTTCTATTACAAACTTATTAGCATACGTTGGAAATTAAAATGGGTGATCTTCACACAAACTATTTTTTATAAGCAACCAAAACTAATTTGAGAAGTTGTAATATGATCAAAAGGAGCACTTCAAGTTCATAAACTAAACTGACGCTGCACCGCCATTTCTAATGAACTAAGGATCTCACATTGTGAACTCAATATATAAAATTGGTTGAAGCCTAAATTTGCCTACCCAACAGCAAGCCACAAAAGGGGCTATCAACTAATAGTTGTTGATCACAAAGTGATCAATAAGCACTAAGCTGACACATATTAAGAGGAGAACAAAATTAAATAAAAAGATGTGGGATACAACAATATAATGAATCGAATCATATAAAAGAGAAATGACAAAATATAATAATTATTATATGTTGTGGTAAGAGAGTTTTCAGAATTTGAATTCAGATTTTATCTTCTAAACTCCATCATAAGATAATATATATTGCCACTCTAAATTCGATTGTAGTTACCAATATGAAGTCAATTTTACAATTAGACAAGATGTCAAAATATTGGTCAATATGAAAAGGTAATGCTCAAATATATATTCCCAATATAAATTCACATGCAATAATTGTATCGTAACAAAAAGAAAAAGAAAATTACACAACTTAAATAATTTGACTAAAGTAAAACCTAGAGATTCATTTAGGTGTATTTAATGGCATAGATAGTTGTCCTTAACTCGACTTAGACGTACCAAAGGCCCTCCATTCAAAAACCTAAAATTGAATGGATAAAGGATCAATATATTTTTTTTAAAGGTAAAATTGAAAACTAAATGAATACTAATAATGATTAGATTGCATTTACCAATACTTGAAAAGAGCAAAGAATCCATACTAAATAGATTTTCTTCCATTTACAATGGCTAATTTAGCTTGCACAATTCCCAAATTGCAATGCTCATTCCAATTAGGCATGACAAAGGTATTTGTGAGCACTTTGGATTTGTTGGTATAACTTCTTTAATGCTTTTTTTGACAAAAGTCCCTTTTTCCTTCAAGTGCCCCTCCCTAATAACTTGATCATTTTATCCTCCAATTTAGTAACATTTATTTTAAATTATTTTTGAGCCTTTGTTGAAGCAAATAACAACAATAGTTTAGTGTCAAATCTCAAGGGTCGTATTAGGTTCCCCATTCATAGTGGCATTGCCAACTCGAGATAATTATAGATTGTTCTTTGAAATCATGAAGCGTGAACTAAATATTTCAAACAAGGGTGGATCATGTTTCCCAAACAATCAATCATATTGCCTTGCAAGCTTGTTCACGTAAAGTTTTTTTTGATTACATCCCATGTGAGTTCCATTCTCCTAACCACTCCAAGAACTTGCATGGCACCTAATTTTTATGACATTTCTAGCAATTTGTTTTGAAGAGATGGTAGTTTAGGACAAGTATTTGCCTTTATTTTTTTTAGTTTCTAGAGGGGACTGGGATGGGTGGGAGAGATAATTGGGTTTCTTCACAAAAAAATGACATCGATCAGTAGCAAAGGTGACATATAGGTTAGAACATCACCAGGAGTGGGGGCGCATTGGGGTTTTATACACAATCATTGTTGGCCCCTACTATTCTATGGGCGGCCCTTCTTAAGATATGGGTGGATTGAGCACAAGTCTAGGGTTTGTCGAGAGATGAGACAAAATGGTTGAGAGTAAGTTCCTTTCTCTATTTTTGGGTCCTTTTCGATCGAAAAATAGAAAGCTTTTCTACGTAGCAGTATTGGTTGGTCACGAAATGATGATGAAATGAACCTACCGCACTAATGAACCAATCCTTGGATCCACTTACTGGCAAAGATGTGAGTAATGATGCTCCTAGGGATTTTGAAGGGATTCTCTCTTCAAGCTCCTCCTACCAAACAACTTAGTATTGTTTCCAATATTTTACATTGATCAAAATGTTTTAATTTAGGGGTCTCTTCTCCATTTGGGTTTTTGAGAAGGTCGTCTCTACAAATTCATGTTTAAATGTGCCTTTCACATATGCCTCACAATCATAATTTATTCTCGCTCTCGCGAAGAGAAAACACAAAGGTAAACAAACCAATAAATATGTACCCTAACATTGTGGCTACACATAGGCATTTCAAAGCCATGTTGGCCTAATATGATTATACGATGATGGCACTCACAACTGTATCAAGTCACAATTCTTCTAGGGTTTTTCTAATATCATCTTGTCACATGCCCAAGTCAAATTGCACAACATATACAAAATGCATTAAACTTGTGTTGCCTAAACCTGTTTGTCATTGATGTGAAAAAAATAGTATGTCACTTATTGAACCCATAATCATCATTTTGTTGTGTTTCTAAATAACATACTTTACTAGTTTTGTTTATCCATAAGTGGAGACTAATGTTTTCATTGCAACAATCCAAATTAATTTGCCTCTTAGGAATCATGCAATCTCCTTTTATCCTAAGTGAAAATTTGGTTCTTTATTTTTTCTCATTGGCTGCTCATTTTTCCTCATGGTATTTTCCTTTTCCCCCCTTCAAAAAACTCAGGGCGGGTGTTTAGTTCACGTGTGTTTCTCATTTCCTAAGAAAGGTGGCATGTTTGGATGCATCATACATTCCTAATCTTTTCTTTCTGATGCAAGAGCATCTTTGGGTCGTTGGCAATCTTGCATCACCCAAAAATATTTCCTTTCAGTTTGTGTGTTTACTATTCTAGTTGGGCAGTTTCTAGTGTTTTGGGTAGCAATCAATCCAGTTGACTCATTTTCTTATGTGATCCTTATGTTGTGTTCTAGACATCCTGGAGATCCTATGTCTATCTTCGCAGCTCGTTCCGATGTTTCCAGGTGAAGTTATTTAATAATTGGTCTAGTCCTATTCGGTTTTCCTATTCTAGCGGCCAAGGTGACGAGATTCAGCTTGTGATGGAGTTCCGCATTATGCAAAGCTTCGTGGTGATTTGTTCTATGTTCTTACACATGTGGCCAACCTCCTTGTGTGTTCGCACGACATGATGTATCTACTTGGGGGTGTTCTTATGGATTTAGGTATTGATTTATATGTTGTAATACATTTTCTTTATCTTAGGCGTTGTGATCAGATAAGCTAACTTGTGGTTGGCAGTCTTGTATATAAGTAGGGTAGTAGTTCTTTCTTAGGGAGAAGGGGTGGAGAGGAAGGTATGAGAGTTAGGGTTTTATGATTGCTACAGTCTGTGGTTCGGCCTATAGAAGTCATCATAATTTTGAGGGATAATCAGTTGTGCCTTGATTGAAAGCTTGGTGTTGAGGACATTGAACATATCTGACTATTTTGTAGTTGTAAATTGACAATGGTGATTGGGAATAAGGTTTCTCTGAT
Organism: Chamaecyparis obtusa; assembly: GCA_027943335.1. Taxonomy (NCBI): domain Eukaryota; kingdom Viridiplantae; phylum Streptophyta; class Pinopsida; order Cupressales; family Cupressaceae; genus Chamaecyparis; species Chamaecyparis obtusa. The sequence continues at coordinate 2,263,893 of BSBK01003396.1, forward strand.
GTAATAATTGCATTTTCAGGCCAACTTGAGGATAATATATGTGATATTTTTACTTTTAATGATTGTTTTCCATATCTTGCTTGGGCATTTTCACTGTGGCATTTATAGTTGTAAGGAATGGACATCTCCTTCCGAGATTCTTTGTCCTTGACTACACCAAGTGGTATCAAAGTTGGTTTACCTTGTTCCAAGTTCTGACTTGCAGACCTTATTTTTGTGGAGTGACAGAGTAGAGAATATGATCTACATCAACTGAAGGTTAGTGCAAGGTGGCAAAAGGAGGACTAGTTGTTGAAGAGCTGAGGAACAAATATCACGACTTGTGAACCTAGTTGTGGGGTTGAAAAGTAGCAGATCCGACCTACAATTGCAGAGGTTGCGCAAGGAAGATCAGTTGGTGGACAGTTTGATAATTTTGTGGTTACTGAATAGACCTAGTTGCTTGAGGCAGATTGTTGGTGTTGGCAGATTGCTAGATCAAACTGGGGCAATCAACACTTATGATCAGATCGCCGAACCTAAGGAGGTCGAAGATTAGCATCTTTGTGAACATGCCGCCTAGAAGGATGAATCCTAGAAGATTAGAGAAGACGATGAAGGAATTTAGAAATGAGTTGAGGATTGAGATCTGAAATGCTTTAACTGGGGCTAGAAGAAACCTTGAGACTAAAGATGAATTTGAAGAAGTTGTTGAAGATCTCAAAATAGTTGAAGTTGAGAATCTACTGAGGAGGAAAGACTATTGAGAGCTATGACACAAATGGGTAAGAGCCATAGATTGGATGTTTCTAATTTCTCTGTTTCATTACATCCTGAGGATTTGATAGATTGGATTAATGAATTAGAAAATTACTTTGAGCTGGAAGATATTAGAGATCCACAGAGGGTTAGGTTAGCATAGACTAAGTTGAAAGGTCATGTTGCCTTATGGTGGAAAGAATTGCAGAAAGATAGGGAAGATAATGGTGAACCTAAGATCACTAAGTGGGGACTTATGGTTTCTAGACTTAAGGCCAAATTCATACCAGAGGATTAAGAATTAGATTTGGTTAAAGAAGCTACATAATTTGAAGCAAAAGGAATTTGACTGTTAAGGAGTACGCTGAGGAGTTTTGCAAGATGCAAATCAGATCTAGACACTGAGATTCATGTAAAGAGAAGGTGGCTAGATATATCAATGTTATGAGACTTAACATTCAGGATGAGTCGAGTATGTTGAGGATTAGTGCAATGGAAGATGCTTATTAGTATGCCCTGAAGGAAGAAGACAAGTTGAAGAAAAGATAAGGAAACCTTAAGGGAAGGGACAAACCAATTGGTGATAAGGGAAAAGATAAACTTGTGATTGAAGAGGAACCTGATCAGAAGATTCATGGTAGGGGTAGTAGCAGCAGAGAATTTAAGGGCACTTGTTTCAAATGTGGTAATGTTGGAGATAGGGCTTACCAATGTTCGGTTGGTTCAAGAAGAGGAAAATAGAACTTGGTGGCACATAAGGAGAAAGTTAAGGATGAAGCTATTGAAAGAGAGGTTGTACCTAACTTGGGGGAATCTCTAATGTTCCAGAGAGTTATGTTGAGTAAGAAGGAAACTAAACTTGTTCAGAGAAGGCAATTGTTTTGAATAGTTTGTAAATTAGGGAACAAATGTTGCAAAGTGATAATGGCCAGTGGTAATACATAAAATATTGTATGAGAGGAGATGGTACTGAAGTTGGGATTAAGGAGACTTAAAAACCCTTCTCCTTATGGGATAAGTTGGTCTCAGGATGAACATAGGGTGGAAATGAAAGAACAATGTTGGGTTAAGTTCAACTTTGATCCATACCATGATGATGTATTATATGATGTGGTGACTATGAGTGCTTGTCATATCTTGTTGGGCAGACCTTGGGAGTATGTTGTTGGTGCTATTAATGATTGCCAAAGGAATGTTGTATCTATAGTGAAGGATGGTCAAAAGTTCACTTTGATTCCTTTGAAGGAAGAGGGAAGGAAGAATAAGAACCTGAGTGTAATAAGAACTTACAACTTGGGAGATCAGACTACTTTGGATCAGAGAGTGTTGGATTGGTAGCAGGTAGCTATGAAGATTTCTGAGGTGTTACAAGTGTGGTTGAAACCGATGAATGAATCTGAACCGGTAGAGTTGAAGTCTAGTGACAATCAGATGATATTACAACAGATTACCAGAAGAGTGGTATTAGATGAGCAACATAATCTTGTGAGTAAATCAATGGCTAAATCTAAAAAGTTACTGAATGATGTCAAGAGTGGAGTCAAGCACCAGAAAGGAAAGCAAACATTAATTGTTGTATGTAGGAGAAACAAAAGAAGAAGAAATTGGTGTAAGTTGGATAATTAGAGCAGTGTTTGTGGAAGTAGTAGCAGAGCAGTACTTGATGAGGGATTGCATACTACTAGGTTTGAAGATTTAGATAGTAGGCGTATCCATTTGTAGAATATGATGGTTGCATACAAAGAGGATACATGGGTCAAGAATGAACATGGGATTTATGTTTTGAATCCTATTAGATGTTCATAAGTTCCTCTTATGGAACATCTTCTTATTCACTTGAGGTGTCTGATGTAGGAGCATCCTTGGGTCGTTGGCAATCTTGCATCACCCAAAAATATTTCCTTTCAATTTGTTTGTTTATTGTTCCATTTGGGTAGTTTTTAGTGTTTTGGGTATCGATCGATCCAATTGGCTCATTTTCTTATGCAATCCTTATGTTGTGTTCTAGACATCCTAGAGATCCTATGTCTAGCTTTGCATATCGTTCTTATTTTTCTAGATGAAGTTATTTAATGATTGGTCCAGTCCTATTTGATTTTCCTATTCTAACGACCAAGATGGTGAGATTCAGCTTGTGGTGGAGTTCCACATTATGCGAAGCTTCGTGGCACTTTGTTCTATGTTCTTACACAGGTGGTTGACCTCGTTGTGTGTTCTCATAGTATGATGTATCTATTTGGGGGTGTTCTTATGGATTTAGGTCCTGGCCTATATGTTGTAATACATTTTCTTTATCTTGGGGATTGTGATAAGATAAGCTGGCTTGTGGCTAGCGATCTTGTATATAAGTAGAGTAATAGTTCTTGTTTAGGGAGAAGGGGCAGAGAGGAAGATCCGAGAGTTAGGATCTTATGATAGCTACAGTCTATGGGTCGGCATGTAAAAGTCATAATAATTTTGAGGGATAATCACTTTTTCCGTGCTTGTGAGCTTGGTATTGAGGACAACAAACATCTCTCACTGTGTTGTAGTTGTATATTGACAATGGTGATTGAGAATAAGGTTTCTCTGATATAATAACTGCATTTGCAGGACAACTTGAGAGCATAATATATGTGATATTTTTGTCTTTAATGATTGTTTTCCATATCTTGTTTGGGCTTTTTATTGTTTAATGATTGCACCAATTTCCCAGTTTTCATACATGCTCGACTCATGAAAGGATGTGGTATCTTACTGTTTAATTTTAGCTCTTTCATCTAAATGTATCCAACATCCTATCATGTTTTTAATGATTCTTTGTAAGGGTTAGATCTATGGAGAATTTGGTTTGATCTTCATTTTTTTAAAGATATTTCCCATCTACTATTTTATTGACTCTTATGTTTCTATTGCATACATTCAGGGAAGAACAATCCACACCCTGAATAGATCAAAGTAGGGTTTAAACTTTCTTAATACTATCTAGTATTATTTTCTTAGGCAATACCGTTTCTCTAGATTTGGAGATTCTACTTACAAAGGGTCCACAATGAGAGGTGCCAATAATGTGATCCCCAAATAGCACAACTAGATCTTTCACAATTATTAAGCCCTTTTTAGTGAAAGAGGACTTAAGTTGTTCAAATCTTGCTAAAGGAGATGACAAATTTGTCAATGCATATTTCTTGATGGGTATAACTCCATCCCTTCTTCCCATGGGAACCCTCGGCACTAGCCCTTTGATCTATAGATGCATTCATCGTATGATACATTAGAAACAATTTCATTCTATAATCTATTAAATAGTAAGAAATCTTTTGGCAATTTGATGTAAAGAAATCTTTTGGTAATTTGATGTATAAGAATGGTTGTAATTTTAAAAAGAAAAAAATTGAGTGGTAATAATATATATCATATCCACTTTGTCTTGGGTGATGAGGGCTAGAATATTAGTGCAAGAAACCATTCCAGGGCACTTCTTTTCAAGTTCTGGCTTTGCAAACTGTTGTGTACATGTTAAACCTTTTTAATTTTATAACTACTCTTCCACTCCTTTTATTTTATTTTTTACACACACACACAGATATACATTTATAAACATCCATTACACCCACACATATACATATACATATACATATACATATACATATACCTATACCTATACATATACATATACATATACATATACATGTATACATACTATGTGTGTACAATTTATAGTTGTATCTGCAAGTATAAACACTCAATGAAACATTAGATTCTTGGTTAGATCAATCCAAATTGAAACAAATTAAGCAAATAACTCAAGGAAAGCATCTCATTTCTCCCTAACTAAGAAGAGTATGGTTAGATTATCAAATTTATATAAGAATTCAATCTGAACCAGTGACTATACAACCTAGAATGGTAGACTCAACTATGCAATTGTACAATTAACATGATGTTAAGCTATGAAATGACAATTCAATTAACTAGATTAAGCTAGAAATGATCAAATAGTAAGCTAGATGTAAATTGATAGCATACGAATATGAATGCAATGAACTAGATTATTTTTGAGCTTAGAGTGAGTTCATTTTATAGTTTTGAGAGTGAAATAGATGGTTCAAATCTCTCCATGAAGAGTGGTTATGATTGATTCTCCCTTGATCCATGTGAGCATCCCTTGATTGGTGGGAATTAATTCTCTCGTCCTTTAGTGTGGATGTGGAAATTAGGACATTTTAGGAAATTAAATTAATTAAATACTCTAGCCATGGGATTTAATGGTATTGATTTATTTAATTAAGCTAAGAGCACTAATTAATGAATTGATCAATTTGAAGAGTCTTATAGATTTGATTGCTTGATTCAGTGATTTTGATGAATTATGCTAGCAATTTGATTCAATTTACTAACATGATTAAGAAAATGATTTGATTTTGGGCAAATAGGCCTCTCAGTTAGACTAGCCCATTTTTAGGTGATTACATTTGTACCTCTTTGAATTGATGTGTGTGAAGCACGTTGATTCAAAGAATAAATTATTGTTGGATTAGAGAAGATTAGAGAATAGCTTGATGTGATGAAACTATTCCTGAAAGTCAATCAAAAAATTGATGACACCAGTTCCGAACTTGATCGAACAAAGACTAATAGAGATACCAAAATGTTCAACTTGATGTGAAGTGATGAAACTGATCATGGTCAGAAAGGTTGGAAACCCTTATGTTGATCAAAATATATAGATAATTAACTTGATATGAGGTTCGATGAAGTCAATTACCTGATACAAACAATGTCAATTTGATGTGGTGCGATGAAATTGACATGCCTCTATTGATCAATAATAATGAGTTGTTTGATATGGATTTTGATGAAATTAGTCATTCCAAAATTGATGATTTAGATCGATTAGAAATCTTCAATCTTGATATGGTTTGATGACGTTGATGTTCTTGATGTTGAATTTGATTTGAGTCACTGATTAGTTCAATTTAATGATAGATGAAGCAATCCTGATAAGATTTTTTAATTTGATTGATGCAAGTTTGATTTGATTTGGAAGTGAGAATGCCCCCTCAGAATTGAAATTGAAAGAAAATTGATGAATCAAGGTTTCCAATAATTAGAATGATTTGAAATTGATGTGAGATTGATTAGGATCAAGAAGAAACTAATTTGAATTAATTTTATGTTGATTTGAACATAATTTGACCAAGTTTGACCATGGTTTGACCACTTTTGAGTGACATTTAACCAAGTTTGACTATTGTTGACCACATAGATCTGACTGAAAACTAATTTTTGTTTTATTTGATATGCTTTTGTGCCCCTGTTGACCAAGTTTGACTAGTTTTGACCTCTGTTTGACCAAGGTTTGGCCAGAATTCTATTACTATTGACTTCTTTTGACTAAAAAAGTGTCATAAAATGACCATCCCATCATTTTGTATTGATTTATGCATCTAGTTCATTGATTTTGCCCCTTTTCCACTATATTCTGGTTATAGTTTGACCATAGTTGATTTTTTATACATTAGGGTAGACTTTTGCTTTGCTGGGTTTTCTAACTGATTCTTCCTGTCTATTTTAAATTTTGGTCCCGATATGTGTTTTGATGATCGATTATGCATTCTAACTTCGCTTGGTCAAAAAGTTGACTTAATTGCCCTTTTTGGAAGAGGTATAATAAGGTCATCTCATGCTAAAATATCATCTCATTACTAATGGATTGTGGAAATCTCATGCTGTTAAAAGGTATAATAAGGTCAAATTTTACTTTTTATCCATTCATTTTTACTATTCACTTTCTTGATTTCAGAGCTCTTTTTGTGAAAAATGGTGGTCCTAGTGGAGAAGCATCTCTTTGAGCTAGCTAGGAGGCATTGACAACCTGTGGAGTATGGCCTACCCGTGAGTTGACTTTTAACCTTGCTTTTGAATTTGAATTTTTTTTTAGCACATGGTTAATTGATTTTATAGCCTTGTCAATATTGAGTCGTATCTGAGATTCTAGGTCATATCTGGTAAATCATTAGTCATATCCTATTTTCTTTTTTTCTAAAGTCATTTCCCAGAATTAGAAAGTCATTTTCAGTGGTCAATTTTAGGGTTTTCATTAGTAAATTGTACCATGTCAATGAAGAGTCTTATCCCGGATGTTGAGTCATATCTAGGATTTTCCCAGTCATTTCTCATTTGCTTCCATTTCCTGAGTCGTTTCTAGGAAATCTTGAGTCATTTTCTATTTTGGAGTCATTTTTAGGTTGTCTTGATTCACATGGTGTATTTTGTCTATCTGTGAACCCTATTTGATTGCGTTCTTGACTCATTCTCTTTGTTGGTCGACTTGTTTGAGTTATTTATTTGTTATTTCTTCCTTCTTCTTCTATATCAAATTGATTACTCTTCTTGTTATCTTGATTGTAGTAAGATCTCGGTATTGTTTCTTTCCAAGGTTCATGACTGAGGGTCATGAGCATGGTACCCCAACTCTCAAATGAGGATACGCGACTTATTGGCACATTGGGCCCATTCTGTTAGGAATAGTCCCAAGAGATATCTAAGAGGGGGGGGTGAATCAGTTATCTACAAGTTTCAATTCTTTATCCAATTAAGTATACTTAAACATAAAGCATAAACCTTATTAGGGGTGAGGATGCACTGTCCGAGAGCACACTGCTCAAATGGGTGAAGGCTACAACCTTCTGAATAACAGATACACACTATATCTGGATTGCGGTGAACTGTGCTTTGACCTATTGTCTCGATCAGTTCCAATGTATAGCACAAATACTTTACTTGGTCACATAGACCTTCTTCTGATGGCTCAACACTTCGCACACTCTGCTCTGCTCTTCATAATCAACTATGAACCACACCATAGAAATCACAAATGATTGCCTATAAATATAGTTCCTCTAAATGATATAATCAAGTCAGCCTATTAGAACCACCTTGAAATCATATTAGAGAAACCATAACATACTCCAATAATAATTATGTCAGCTCTACTAAGCACGCAACACAATCTGGGACCTGTCCAATAATAATAAGTGTAGACGCATGCTACACACTCTCGGCTCTACCAAAGTAACCGAAACTTTCTCCACAAGCTGAATTACATCATGTGCTCTTAACCGAACATTAATAACTCTTCTCCAAGCACTAATACAAGGGCGCATACTGAAATGATAGGAACTCCAGAACCAATATAATCTCTATTAGCTCTTTTGAATAAGCATAGGAAACTGCTACTGTTGAATAGCGACTGCATAACTTTACTTCTACTGATCATCAGACTCTGCGTCCATGAATGTAACATCACTAACATGTCTTCATCACATATCCAAAGGCCCAAGGCTCCATGATGACTGTACGGACAATCACCCATAGAACACTACCTATAACTCTGTTAGGAACACTGCTGACACAAGCTGCTATATAACTGTATGTACTAATAGTTAACCTCTGCGTCCATGATATCATGCTGATAACATGTCCATGGAACATATACTCAAATCTTACTACATAAGTCTTCAACTTATGCTACTTACCATATGTTGTCATCAATGACAAACATACAATCAACATTGTCTTGCTGGAAAATCTCCAACACATTCAACTACTTAGATTTGTCTGATATTAGGACAAACAGAGGTTTATTGACTTCTCTAGCGGAGAGGTGGCATTTGGAGCACAACACCTTTAACCTACCCACTAAAGAGATTACAATGACTCTAGAGGATGTGTGGAGGATTCTTAAGATTTCTATTGTTGGTGAGCTATTATATTTTGACCAAGATCCGCAGGTTGGGATGATTGTTGCTCAATAGGTATTCTTGGATGAGGGTATAGTTCATCATCATATCACATGGGATCAAATGCATGATTCTTATCTAGCTCTTCCTTCAGTTTTGGTTGGGGTTCTTGGCGGTATCTTGATACCAAACTGAGGTATGCATGGCTTTTTGTGTGGTTGAGAATGGATTTTTTAGGACACGTTGGTTAGACCTCTGAGATTTTCTTTGGGATCATATATATTAGCCCATATGTATAGGGAACTACATGAGGTGGTCTATTAACATGCTCGTAGTATGACTGCAAACATTTATATTTTACAGATTTGGGCATTTGGTTGAGAATGGATTTTTGAGGACACGTTGGTTATACCTCTGTGATTTTCTTTGGGATCATATATATTAGCCCATATGTACAGGGAACTACATGAGGTGGTCTATTAACATGCTCGTAGTATGACTGCAAACATTTCTATTTTACAGATTTGGGCATGGGATCATATCCCTGTCACTCGTCCACTTGTAGAGAGAGCTCAATAGCATATCCACCCTTATGCTTATCTTTATTCTACATATGTTTAGCAACCCCACTTGGGCAAGCTAGAGTATTGGTGACAGGTTTTTGACGATTGCACATAGGTTCTTTGGTGACCATATGTAGATTGTGAGGCTTGGAGGTGAGATTACTTTGAGGTTCCCTTTTTCTTCATGAGCCAGTATCTGATTGGCCAGACTAGATATGTTGTTGACAGATTCATCATTGGTCGAGTATTATGCTAGTTTGGTCGTATTCAAGGTAAACCACAGGAGATGACATCGTATGCCCGTATCTGAGATGAGGAGCCTACTTGGGGCTCATGGATTCCATATGAGACTACCGCATAGGAGCAACTTGTTCCTTTTGTTTGGGACTACCACACATATTTTCTTGATGTCGAGATGACCGAAGAGTATCAGGCCCACTTACAACAACATCTATTCTCGAGATTGATAGCTCCATAGGAGATAGCCCCTTGCATTGATGATCCATTAGATTATAATCCTAATGACACTGGGAAGTTGTCTAGAGGGGGTCGAGGTGGTGGGGATCCTCCTAGAGATGAGCATGGGGGTTTGGGAGTAGTAGGAGGTGATGGCGGAGGAGGTAGTGATGAAGGTGATGGTGGTGATGGTGGTGATGGAGGTGGTGGAGGAGAGGTAGATAGACTAGGTTGAGAGTTATTCCACCTCGATGAGATCCAGGTCCATTTCTACCTACTACACAGTTGAGGAAGCAACAGAGACATCAACAAGAGGCAGGGGGTGGAGATGAGTAGAGATAGCCACCACGAAAGGATCCTCTGATGCAAGATGGTGATGCTCTTAGTTAGTGTTGGCAGGAGAGACAAAAGTTGACATATCATGTGGCTACACTGGAGGTGCAACTGGCGGATAGAGATTACAAGATTTAGGAGCTGATGATTGAGATAGATCATGCTCAACATGTAGCCACTTATCAAGGTTAGAGAGCTTCTTATTACTACACTTTGTATATTGGTATTGTTCCAGGTGTTGTGAGAGCGCCATCATATTCATTTTTTGTTTCACAGTCAGAGGGTGTTATTCCCCCTCCTCCGATGAGAGTCGATGTTCCTCCTCCCCTCGTACTGATGCAAAGGGTGAGAGCAAGTCATAACCTGTTGTGTCATCCCAATTTGATATTTTGTATTCTGATTCATGGAATGATCAACTAAGATCCTCAGTTGTTTATTGATGTACTCTCATGATGTATTTTGATACCTTTTCAGATGAATTGATCATATCTTCATTTTGATCTCATTGTACTTTGTTTCATTGATATATCTATATGTGAGATTCAAATTTTGGCTCCAATATATGTTGTGTTATGAATGCCTTGTATTTCTTTCTTTTCTGATGCACTCTATGGATGAATGCATTTTTTTAATTAATCTCACTCATGGTCAAACTTGGGTTTGATGATGTTTACTCTTCAAGATAATTATCACAATTAAGATGTATGTCACTCTAAGCCAATTCATCAATGCAACTCTAAAATGTATGCACATATCTAGATTCTAGGACAATCATTGGTCATTTTGGTAGATTGCTTATCATCATAGAGTGTTTTAGTGTAACACTTAGGTTATTACAACTACTAATCGATTTGCAATCATGAGAATATGAATACTACCTATATCAGATGCAATGTCAAAAGTGACCCACAGCATAAAGGTATTAGAACCAAGATGTCCTGAGTGTTACTTCCTTTTGATTTTATAATATTTTTCGTTTGTGTGCAAATAAAAGATGTTATACCCACAATGACCCATTATCGTTCATATGCTTGGGTAAAACATTTCCAGTTGCGCCTTACTAAGAAATCCTTTTTTTTAAGACAAGGAAATTCTTCCAATCTCATCGTCACGTTCAAATAAAGAGGGTCGAGGTATGTGCGGTGTTCCACTTGAACTTGAAGCACTTATCACAAACACCCAATTTATTTTTCATTTCAGGAATATTGGAACAATCACCACATACATAAATCAAAGAAAACACCATGCCCCCTATCCTTGCTCCTCTAGTCTTGTTTGACATCCTTGAGTTTCTCAGAGGGTAGGATAAGAATTTTTTTAATGATAATAGACAACATTCCAAGAAAAATTCATATCATCATCTTCGTTCCTCTAGTCTCATTGACATCATCGAGTCACTTAGAGTAATATGATCAACATAGATCAAGCTTGTGTTGATGTTTTTGTATTTTATGAGATTTTTTACGTTTGTTTGTGATGGAGTTTTGATATGTTTATTGGTGTGGCTAGTGTTAAGAAACATTGTTAAATCATTGCATTGTGATTAGTTTTTTATTGGTGAGTGTTTAGCAACACTTCTTTGGTTACTTGGATATTTGATAGGTTAGTATTGAGAAATACCGTTGTGTTTACATTTAGTGTTGATGTTTTTATAGGTTGGTGTTGAGAAACACCTATAGATTGTTAGTGTTAAGAAACATGTATTTGTTGTGTTGTGTCGATATGCGATAAGTTTTAATAGTGTTTAAAAACACCTTTGTTAGTGACAAAGCAATTCCTAGCCCAGAGCCACGAATGATAGACGTTGTTTAAGGGACAACTGACTGACTGGTAACTTCCTAAGATTGCTAGGAAAATTGCCCCTAGATAGATAAAAGTGTTCTAGGATTTAGACACAAACCGATTCCAAGCTTTGGTATTGATGTTTAGGACTAGGACTCCATTGAACTGTACAATGTCACGAAAGCAATTGAAACATATGTACAAGATGAAAACTAAAGCAGGGTAGATAACCAAGTATTGTATTAATAGATGGATCATTGATTACAGGTAGCATCTATTTACCAAGTTCTCACCACTTGGCCAACTTTTATTTTTCTTTTCTTGATATCATTAAGGCATCTGTTTGCTAGGTTTTCACCAAAATGATGATTTTTCCAAGACTTTTTCCATTGTTTTTGCTTTTCTTTGGGATCTTTTTCTGATTTTTTTGGATTTTTCTGATATTTTTTTAAATCTTTTCTTTAGGAACATTTTTCACTATTTTTGATATTTTTAAGTGACATTTTTTTCTATTTTTTCTATTTTTTTAGCGATGCTTTTTGTTGTACAGGAACTATTGATCTGACAATATCATGTGTAGAACTTCTTCAAGTGAATGGTGTTGATAGGATCAAGGAGAAGATCTCCTTCTAGAGTAGAAAACTGATAAGTTCTAGAGCCAAATGTTGTAGTGATGACAAAGGAACCCGACCAGTTGGATTCAAACTTTCATTTTTGTTCTCGATGTTGCTGATTCTTTGGGTTTTATAGTAACACAAGATCTCCTACCTGAAATGTTTTGTGTCTGACCTTCTTGTTGTAACCTCTTGACATTCTCTTTTGATAAACTCTTAGGTGGTCAAATGCTTCTTTCTCCTTTCATCTAGTAGCTATAATTCTTAAATTCTTATTATGTTATAGTCTTCATCTAGGACTAGTCCTTGTAGTGAGACTCTAAGAGATGGTACCTCAACCTCGATAGGCAATACTTCTTCTACCCTATATACTAATGGAAAGGGTGTTGCCCCTGTAGGCATTTTGATGCTTGTTCTATATTTCCACAATGTTGGATTTAATTATAGGTGCTAGTATTTTCCTAATTTATTTATCGTCCCGTACAAGATCTTCAAGAGTATTTTATTTGAAGCCTCATCCTACCCATTACCTTGAGGTTAGTAGATTGAAGAGAAATTTTGAGTAATGTGGAATTTCTCACAAAGATCCATATCCTTATTTTTAATCTTCCACCCATTTTTTGTCACAATAGAAGAGGGGATCACATACCTATAGATGATGTAGTTCAAGATGAATAGTGACACTTGTTTTCCTGTTGCCTTGATCAAAGGGATGGCCTCAACCCACTTTTTGGAGTATTCAGTGGAAGTGATGATGAATTTATGTCCATTTGATGAAGAAGGATATATTTGACCAATGAGGTCAAAGGTCCATTGTTTAAATGGCCAGTATGTGATGAACGGTATTAGATCTATTGAAAGAGCGTGAATCAGGTGTCCATGTATTTGACATTTCTTGCATGATTTGGCATAGTTGACTAACTCTTTTTCCATGTTTGGCCAATAGTACCCATGTCTTGGAAGTTTTTTAGTAAGCAAGAGACCATTCGAATGGGACTCACATATACCCACGTGGACTTATTGTAAAGAGTGTTCAAATTATTCTCCTTCTAAGTACCTAGGGAGTGTACCATCTAGACTTCATCTATACAAGTCATTTTATATGATTAAATAGTGGGATGCTATCTGTATTTGGTTTCTTTTTTCATTTTTGGATAATCCGTCAGGGATAATTTGATCTTTTAGGTAGGAATAGATGTGGATATATATTGAGGAATTATGCCCAACAATGGTACATATGATCTAGGAACCAAGTGAGTCATAGGTTGGGAAAGGTAACTCTTCCACTAGGAAGTCATAGCCAAATTGGTGCTCTTCTCTTTGTAGAATTGAGGCTAATGTAGCCATGGCGTTAGCTGCTCTATTTTGTTCTCTTCGTATCTACTAGAAAGTAATGAATACAAAGTATTTCTTTAGATTATCCACCATTCTTTTGTATGGTATCAAATTATCATCTTTGATCTGGTACTCATCATTTATCTGGTTGATAATTAGTTGAGAATATCCTTGGATGTGTAGCTAAAAACTTTTCCACTAAATAGACATTTTTATTCCATTTACCACAACTTCATATTCAGGAATATTATTGTTGCAAGGGAACATCATTTTGTATTCTTTTGGTATTGTGTAGCCTTGTGAGGAGATGAATAGTACACCTGCTCCTGATCCTTGTTGTTTAAAAGAGAAATCAAAGAACATTTTCCATGGATGTTCAATTAGGTGCATTATTTCTTCATTAGGGAACTCAATTGTAAGTGGCTTGTCATCTTGTATTGGTTCATCTACTAGGTGATCTGCAATTACGTGTCCTTTGATTGATTCTCTGGAAACATACTCAATATCAAATTTTCTCAGTATCAGTACCCACTTTGCAAGTCTTCCTGTTAGTGTTGCTTTGTTGAGTAGGTACTTGAGAGGATCAATTGTAGAAATCAGCCTTATTGTATGAGAGAGCATGTAGTGTCTTAACGTTTGAGATGCAAACACCACTGCTAGGAAATCCTTTTCAATGACATTGTAATTTAGTTCATATGATACCAATGTTCTACTGATGTAATAAATAGCTCTTTCTTTCTTTGCATCATCATCTTATGCTAGTAAGGATCCCAATGATGTTAATATTGTTGAGATGTATAACAATAATGGTTTACCTGGTATAGGAGCCATGAGAACTAGAAAATTCATTAGGTAATCTTTGATTTGGTTGAAATTATTTTCACACTCTTCATCCCACTTGAAAGTGACTCCCTTGTGTAGTGTCTTGGTGAATGGTTGAGCCTTGCCAGCTAGTTGTGATATAAACCTCCATATTGATTGCACCTTTCCTTGTAGAGTTCTCATTTGGCCTATATTCTTGGGAGGTGTCATCTCCAAGATATCTTTTATTTTTACAAGATCTACTTCAATTCCTTTTGTTGATACGATATAGCCTAGCAATTTTTCTTATGTCACTCTGAATGCACACTTTTTTGGATTGAGTCTTACTTGGAACTGCTCCATCTTATCAAATATTCTTCTCAAGTCTTCAATGTGAGTATTGCTATTTATTAACTTTTCTAGTGTATCATCCACATAGTCTTCCATGTTCTTATGCATCATATCATGGAAGATCGTTATCATGGCTCTTTGATAAGTTGCTCCTACATTTTTTAGCCCAAATGGCATTACATTCCAACAAAATGTACCCCATGAACACGTGAATGCTATTTTCTCTTAATCGTTAGGCACTTTCTTGATTTGGTTGCAGCCTGAGAATCCATCCATTAGTGAGTACATTTCATAACCAGCAGTGACATCAACTATCATATCAATGTTTGGAAGAGGAAAGTCATCCTTGGCACACACCTTGTTTGCATCTCAAAAATATGTGCACACTCTTATGGATTTTTCAGGTTTATAGACCAATACAATATTTGAAATCCAATCTGCATAATATATGGTTCTTATGAATCCAACTTTTAGAAGCTTTTCTAGCTCTTCTTTAACCAATAATACTATGTGGGGATATATTTTTTTCAATTTCTATTTTAATGGTTTGACTCTAGGTACGATATAGAGATGGTGCATTATGAGATCAAGGTCTACTCCGAGATATCTGAATATGACCATGCAAAGTTTATTTTCTTTTCCTTGAAGAAGTCTGTGAAAAAAAAAAATCCTCTTTTGACAAAGATTGAGCTATGTGAACCATTTGTGCTACTTCGGTTGTGCCAAGATTGATTGGTTGTATTGGTTCTATGAGAATTCATGATATCTCTTGAAAATGTTTAGCTAAGACATCAAGTTTCTCATCTTCTTGTGCCTCTGGGAGGTTTTCACCATCGGGTACATCTTTTTTTTACTTCTTTTTGTTCTAACACTACCACAGTGTGATTTGCACCATCATACCGCTTCTTCTTTCTATTTTTGTCTTTTGACTAAGAAACTTGATATCCTCCTCCATAAAAATTTTTCTTGTTTTGCTAGTGGAAGAGTGTAGGGGTTCAACTGCATTAAGGTAACATGCCAGGGTATAATTATTGGGGAAGATTATGAGGTTTGATTGCTCATTTTAATTCCAATCAATTATTTCAGTATGTAGTAGTGATGGGGTTTATGAAGGTTCAAGTGATAGCACCACATTATCATCTAAGCTTGTGATCAGCAAGACTAACTCTATCAAGTTATTCTCTAAATGATTACTTAGACCGGGAAGAGTCTGAACACCATCCTCCCTAGAGTCGTCATTAGTATTATGCAAGCCTAATATGATTGACCTAACATTTGAGCTTTGAACTTCTTCAAGTTGGTAGGAATACTTGTGAATGACATCTATCTCTATCCCCATTGTTGCATCCGATTAAGATCCTCATTCATACTCATGTGAGTTTGTACGACTGTCTTTAGATTTGCCCAAGTATTCTACTATTGTCATGGGTATCACCTCTTCTTTAGTGGAAGCTTCTTGTTCTTAATCTTCTTGCAAATTTATTTCTTGGAGTTTTTGTTTAGAAGGATAGGTAGTGTGGTGAAGTCAAATGGTTAACCATTTCTTGGAACTGATCTACATCTAAGTCTTTCAAAACATTCGCTAGGAGTAGGGATTGTTCAAGGATCTCCTTGTGTTTACGAGATATCCTTAGTCGTTCAAAGATTGATAGCTAGGCGAAAGTTCTTTGCAACTGATCCAAAAAGTTGTAGGATGATTATGATGATAATCCTAATTGTTTAAATGTTGATGGTTTTGATGTTGATACTTCTAGTTGTTTTGATGTTGTGCTCTCTCCTTTGATTGTGGCCTTGGCTTGACTTATTATTATCACATTGGCTGATTTAGTTTCTTTGTTGACATCTTTGATAGTAACCATATTGATATCTTGTTTGATTGATTATGTGTCATTTGTTTCCCCATCCCATTCAATTTCTTAATCAAATATGGGGTTGTTATGAAGAATGAAGATCTTATTGTCGTTGTTGAATTGTCTAATTGGTTCAATCATGTGAATGACATTGTCGTTAACTGTATATGTGTTGTTGATATTATTACCCTTGGAGTTTGAGATTTCACCCTTTTCATATTGTGGTAATGGTTCTTTAAATGCTTTGTGATCATTATTTGATTGGTGACCATCCACTTTGATCTTGTCATTGTCTATCAGATATTTTATCACGTGTTTAAGTTTCATACATTCATTCATCTTATGGCCTTTCTTTTATGGAAATAAAAAAATGATCATTGTTCCACCACTTTGGTTTAATTTGTGGTTCCCATGGTCTTGACTCTGGTAAATTGATTTGTTAGCAATAACAATGCTTCAACACAACTAAGAGGGGGGGTGAATAAGTTATGTGCTAAATCTAAAATTTAAATCCTTTTAATCTGGTAACTTTAAACAAAATAAAACAATAATATAACCACAAGAATACCATAAAATAATAACACCATAACACAAGGATTTTTTGCTGAGGAAAACCCTGATAAGGGAAAAATCCCAATGGGGATGGAACCCACAAATAATGCACTAGAAATATTATGTCCCTGTTAGGAGTTGATTATTCCATTCAGTGCATGTCTCTATTAAAGGACATAGCTTGTTAGGAGTCTTTCCAACCCTATTAGGAGTTGAGTACAAAGGTAGGCTCACTACCTGAGCACATTGCCCAAAGTGAAGGTTATACCCACCTTCTAGATCCACTATCCAAATAAATGTATAAGAGTATACAATAATAGTAATGAACTGAATTATAACAACTATCCTTTCCTATACATTTCCAATGAAGTTCTCAATGAATGATCTCTTCTCTACATCCAGCAAACTTCACAACAAAAATCTCACAACCTTTTGAAAAACCATACTTCCAACACTCCAAGGAATGCCCTTCCTTTATACAAGTTACAACAAGTAATTAGGTCAGCCTGTTAGGACTTCCCCAATGCACAAATGAATAAATAGACCCTTTTTAAGATACACACAGTATCCTAAATAAGTATACAATAAATACAGATCATAAAATGCACGCCAAGATCCACAATCCATGCTAGAAACCCTTTGAACATGTTATCTCCTCTAGTCAGCCCCAAATAGGTCCTCACAAGATCATACGCCACATCTAATGTGACCACAATCTCAGTGACTCAATAATCTCATAGAATATTCTTCCATATTTTTTTTGTCAAGCCTCAAGGCCGCATACCACAATCCATGCTCGCATTCAAGTTATATCCTAAAAAATAAGAGACCATCTCTTTCATAATCCTTTGTTACATCACTATAATGAGTCTCCACCAAATCATCCATAACTCATGAAAAGAACTAGATAATGATCTATGACCTTCGACATAAGGTCTACATAACTCATGCTTCACAAATCTAAGCTCACGTACCCCAGAATGTTGTATGTTATTCGTACCACCTTGTCAGACTTGTCTGTTAGGTCATAAAATGTATTTCTGAGACTCCTGATAAAACCAACTGAAACATATGTTGACATCAATGACAAAGCATGAATTTAAACACATCAAACATGAAAAATTACAACAATCTCTCCCTTTGGCATTGATGGAAACATATGTGAAAAACCATAAACCTAAAAGTAGCCCTTTTAATATTACCTTCTTAATATCCTCTTTAGCACTCTCCCTAACACAGTAAGGGTTTTTCAACTGTAACTCTCCCCCTTTGACATCAATGGAAAAGGGTGCCAAATTTATTCTTCTTATTCTCCATCTCGGCACATCCCACCTTTGCAAGTTGTAGATATTTAAAATCTTCATGCCTGCAACAAATCAGGTGCTTGATCACCCAAATATTCTATGTTATGTACTTGAAACCACTCTCCCTAAGGAGTATATCCAAGAATCCAGTCTAGAAAGCAATAAAGCTCTTATAGCCACTAGACTGGTGCATCCCTGCATCATCTAGTTCTCACAAGGAGGGGTTTTCACCCCAAGCATACCTCTGAGGTACTCAAAATCATCTTTTGGCAAGGATTTAGTGAATATGTCTGCTATCTTCTCCTTTGCAATGATGTATTCCAACCTAACCTCCTTCTCTGCAACATTGTCCCTTAGAAAATGATATTTGATTGAAATAAGTTTGGTTTTAGAATGCATCACTGGATTCTTTGGCATGTTTATTGTACTTGTATTATCACGATTTATTACAAAAGGCTCTCAAATATTACCCCAATGTCCTTCAGTATTTGCTTCATCCTCACAATCCATGTACAATTTATGGCAGTAGCCACATACTCTGACTCAGTAGTAGATTGAGTTGTACAATCCTATTTTTCTTCTCAACCAAGAGACCAACCTTTTCCCAAGTAAAAATGCTCCTCCACTAGTGCTCTTCCTGTCATCCACACTTCCTGCCCAATCTACATCAGTATAAGCATGCAATGTGAAATCATCAAATTTATCATACCATAAACCATATTCCACTTTCCTTTTAGATATCTGAATATCCTTTTAACAAAAACAAAATGAGTCTCCTTAGGGTCATCTTGGAACCTCACAACAATTCCAACTACACTTGCTATGTATGGCCTAGTGTGTGTCAATTACTACAAACCTCCAATCATGGACTTGTACTTCATCTAAAAAAAACTTTTAGATTCATCAGTAGAGGAAAGCTTACACCCAATCACCATAGGTGTCCCAACAGGTTTACAATCCTCCATTCCAAACTTCTTTAGTAGCTCCTTAAGATACTTGGTTTATGAGATGAAAACAACGTGTTTATTTTTAGTTATTTGCAGACCAAGGAAGAATTTCATTTCACCAATCATTGACATTTCAAACTCACTTTTAATTTCTTTAGAAAAATTATTGCTCATTTCATCATTACCTCCAAAGATAATGTCATCCACAAACACCTCAACAATCTAAATACCATATGTACTAGTTCTCAAATACAAATTACTATCTGTACTACCTTTTATAAAACCAAGATGCAATAAATACATATCAAGTCAAGCATACCAGGCCCGTGGTTCCTTCTTTAGTCCATACAAAGCCTTCTTCAACCTACAAACCATGTCACCATCTTTTGTCAAAGGAAATCCATCATGTTTCTCTATATATACTTATTCCTCAAGATCACCATTCAAGGATGCAGAGTTCACATCCATCTAATATACTTTGAAATATTTATGTGCTACATAAGCAAGGAAAAATCTTACTACCTCTAACCTCGCAATAGGTTCAAATGTTTCTTCAAATTCTATACATTCTTGTTGTGAATAGCCCTTGCAAACCATTCTATCTTTAT
This sequence comes from Chamaecyparis obtusa, assembly GCA_027943335.1. Classification (NCBI taxonomy): domain Eukaryota; kingdom Viridiplantae; phylum Streptophyta; class Pinopsida; order Cupressales; family Cupressaceae; genus Chamaecyparis; species Chamaecyparis obtusa. The sequence continues at coordinate 2,283,851 of BSBK01003396.1, forward strand.
TCCTCGCAACTACGCCTTCTTCATTTATTTTATTTCTAAAAACCCATTTGGTTCCAATCACATTTTTTTCCTCAGGCCTAGGAACCAACTCCCAAGTGTTATTTTTCTTTATCTTATCTAGCTCTTCATGTCTTGCCTTAATCCATGATTCATCTTTACAAGTGTCATCAATAGTATTAGGTTCAACTTGAGAGATTAAATAGAGCTCATTTCTACCCTTAGACCTTGTCATCATACCATTAGAGCTCATTTCTAACCTTAGACATTGTCATCATACCATTATTAAAATCACCAATAATATGGTTTTTAGGATGGTTCAACAAAACATACCTTGTTCGAGGAGCTTCCTTTTGTTCACTTAAGAAAACCTATATACTATTGTCAATCTCAAAAAATTGTCCCGCCTCTTTGTTCTCAGTCTTGTTCTCAATTTCAGGGATTGGATCACATTCATATATCCTTTCTTGAATCTGAAAGCTCTCATCAATATTTACATTAGAACTTTCAATTATTTTCCTTAATCTTAGATTGAGACACCTATATGCCTTACTTTTAGTGGAATACCCAAGAAAGATACTTTCATCACTCGCATCAAACTTTCCTATATTCTATGCCACAACTAACTTTCATCTACTTATGCCACAAAATAAATAGCCTCTACAGTATTCAAGTGAAACACATTACCTCTTATTTTTTTCCCTGATGTAATCAAATCCCCTAGATCTCACTTCTGATAGTGCATTTCCCATCCTTAAACTGCAAGTGGTAACCCTTGTCTACAAGTTCTCCAACACTCAACAAGTTATGTTTAAGGCCATCAACAAACAAGACATCATCAATATTAGTTTTTCCATCAAGAGAGATTGATCCTCTACCAATGATCTACCTAGGAGTGTTATCACCAAATATAACCACTTCACCATCATATTTGTTTAGATGAACAAACTTATCTTTATCACCAGTCATGTGATGAGAGCAACCACTATCTATAATCCATTCTGATTTCTTTTACACATGTGAAACTAAAGATTTATCTTCATGAACAGGTTCTTCATCCTTAATTGCAACAAATCCAATCTCATCCTCATCATTTGCATAATCCTCATCAGAAACACCCTTACTAGCATAATAACATTCCTTATCCTTCTTAGACTTGTAAAACTTAGCTTTGTGCTAAGGAACCCTAGTAGGAAACCTAGATGCAAAGTGATCAATTTTATTGCAAGAAAAACATTTTAGGGGTAACTTGCCTTCTAATTTACCCTTACCTCTCTTTTCCCTCTTTACGATCATAGCCACAAGATCATACAACTTTATCTCTTCTTCCTCTATTTCAACCCAATCATCTACGCAATCTCCAAGCTCTACATGTCTGCTACCTCTGCTAGTGCTCGCAAGGCTTGATAATGACTTGAATGCAATTTCCACTTTAGGTAATGCCTCCTACAATTATGTGGTTTCAAAGGTGGTTATTTTAGCAATAAATATATCTCTATTGAATTTCTTAGTGAGTGGAATGATCTCCTCAATTGCCTGAACCTTTGTCTTATAAAATGGTGTCAAAGATCTCAGAATATTTGTGATCACTTCTTCATCAGTTTATGTGCCTCCAGAATTTATGATTCCTGTAATAACCTCAATTATCCTCTGTACATATGCTCTAACATTCTCATCATATCACATCATCAAGTTCTCCATCTTCGCTTTCTAATTTTGCAACTTCACCCTCTTAGTGTACTTGTCTCCTTCATACAAAGCTTCTAACCTTGTCCAGATCTTGTGTGTTGAATCAAGTTCCTTAATCTCTGTGAATTCTACTTCTAAAAGTGCACTGATCAATGCTTCCCTTGCAACCATGTTGCAATGAAACATTTTCTTCTCATCTTCAGTAGCATCAACTATCTCATATTCTACCTAGATCTCTTCCTCCTTGATAATCATCTAGTAGTCAATTCCCATGCAGATTAGATGAGTCCTCATCTTGTTTTTCCAACTGTCAAATTTTTTAGCATCAAATTTAGGACTCTCCTTCCTGTAGAAAACCATCTTAGGATATCCTCAAGTGGTTAATATTTCTATATGAGGAACATAAGCTCTCATACCAATTGTTAGCAATAACAATGCACCAACACAATTGAGAGGGGGGGTGAATCAGTTGTGTGTTAAATATTAAAATTAAATCTTTTTAATCTGATTACTTTAAACAAACTAAAACAATAATATAACCACAAAATCAAAACACCATAACACAAGGATTTGTTATCAATAAAAACCTTGATAAGGGGAAAACTCCGGTGGGGATGGAACCCAAAAATAATGCACTAGAAATATTATGTCACTGTTAGGAGACCTAGCCCTATTAGAAAATTATTATTACATTCATTGCATGTCTCTATTAAAGGAAAGACCCTATTAGGAGTCTTTTCGACCCTATTAGGAGTTTAGTACAAAGGTAGGCTCACTACCTGAGCACACTGCCCAAAGTGAAGGTTAAATCCACCTTCTAAAGGTTAAACCCACCTTCTAGATCCACTATCCAAATAACTATATAAGAGTATACAATAATAGTAATGAACTGACTTACAATAACTATCCTTGCCTATAGAATTCCAATGAAGTTCTAAATAAATGATCTCTTCTCTATATCCAACAAACCTCACAACCCTTTTAAAAACCATACTTCCAACACTCTAAGGAATTACTTTCCTTTATACAAGTTACAACAAGCAATTAGGTTAGCCTATTAAGACTTCCCCAATGCACAAATGAATACATAAATCATTGCTAAGATACACATGGTATCTTAAACAAGTATACAAAAAATATAGATCATCAAATACACACCAAGATTCATAATACATGCTAGAAACCCTATGAACATGTTATCTCCTCTGGTCGGCCCCAAATAGGTCTTCACAAGATCATACGCCACATCTGACATAACCACCATCCCAACGACCTAAGAATCTCATAGAATGGTCTCCCATGTGTCTTCTATCAAGCCTCAAGCTTGAATACCACAATCCATTCTCGCATCCAAGTTATGTTGAATACTCAAAGACCATCTCTGTCATAATCCTCTGTTACAATATTGTAACCAGTCTCCACCAATTCAGCCATAAATCATGAAAAAAACCAAATAATAATCTGCAACCTTAGACATAAGGTCTAAACACCTCCTTCTTCACCAATCTAAGATCACATACCCTGGAACGTTGTACATTGTTCGTAGCTCCTTGTCAGATCTTCATGTTATGGTCATAACTAGTCTGTTTGAGACTCTTGATGAAACCAACTAAAGCATATGTTGACACCAATGGAAAAAAATGAATGTCAACACCTCAAACAACAACAATTCCAATATGATTATCTTTTTGTCTAATAGAGTCTTGAGTACTGCTTCTAGAGGTTCTCCAACAGGAGTGAAATTATGCTTGGGTTTGGAAATCCAAGGTTTATCTCTATTTGATTTATTGTTCCCTCTAGGAGTAAATGTGTTATTGTTGGTATTCTTAGCCACTTGTAGATTAGTTGAAAGATTAAATATTTTTGGTTTAGGTTTATCACTGAATGATTCCACAACACCATCATTAACCACATGTTTGTTCTTGTTCTAGTATTTGAACTTGTCTTTGTTTCCATTGTTATTCTTATATTTGGTATCCTTGTAAATGATGGTCTCTCCCTTTTTGACTAGGACATCTTCAATATTAATAGAAATTTCTACCATTTTGTCAAAGGAAACATGTGTTTTCATCTGCAATGCATAATTCATATCAAGAATCAAAGTGTTGATGAATATATCCATCATCTCAGTCTCAGGAATGTCTTGGATACCTTGCAAATATCTTCCTCCATCGCTGAAGGAATATGAAAAATATTTTTCCACTTTGTTGTTTGGTGTTGCATAGATCTAACATAGTGTTGTGTTGTGTATTGTATCAAAAGTGTTGAATGAATCTCTTGACAAGATGGTCAAAGGTTTTTACAATAGCTATGAGATTTTTTAACCATTCCATGGGCAGTCCTCCAAGACTTCAAGGAAAGAGTCTCATTAGATAGGTCTTCTCATGTACAAACTCCATACTGAAGGCACAAAATTCTCTGACATGATCTTGTGGGTCACCATTTCAATTACACTTGTCATATTTTAGGATTTCCACTTTTGAAGGAAATGGTGGCATGTGTAAACCTTTGTCAAATGGAAAGGGACAAATTGTGTCAAGTGAATACTGGTTGGAGGATTTGTCCTTTCCTTCTTTTAAACCCTTGATTTCAGTTTGTAATGCCATCAATTGTTTAGAAAGAATGGAAATAGGTGTTTCAACTTCCCTTGTTTTCAATTGATCTACATCAAATTATTTTTTAAGTTTAACCCCCATAGCTTCCAGGTGTAGGAAGTATTGTTCTTTGTCAAAATTAAGGATCCTTTCCAACAAATTTTGGAATCTCTTTCTTTGTTGGAATTTTCAAAATTCCTCTTCGGTGGGGTCTCCATCACTATCAGAACTATCATGACGTCTATGATTATCTTCTTTTTCTTGGTTGCCTTGGTTTTCATTTAGTTCTTTCTAGTCATAATCATTACGAGACATGGTTGGAGTAGTCTAGTTTTCATAGGTTGTTTGGATTGGTGTTGCTTGATTGAATATAGGATTCACTCTTGAATTTTCTCCTTGGTCAAAAGTGGTGAGTCTAGGAGGATCTTCCAAATTTTGAACGAAAAGGATAGCGGTTGGGTCTGGTATTAACCATAAAATTTGAGGTTTATTATGATTGTGTGAAGTATAACCCACTAATTTCATCTCAAGTGATTTAATGTTTGAACAAGTTCTTGTTTGAGGATTGATTTGTTTTGATTAAAAGATCAACTTGATTGAAGATTTGATAAGGATTGATGTTTTAGTTTCAGCTATCTAGATGAGAGTTAGAATTCTCTGATATGTGACTCATGGGAACTAGATTGATAATTTTAAACTAATAACACAATTGGGTATGACTCAATTGGGTATGACTTGATGCTAGTATTTTGTGACCCCAAATTATAGTGACTGTGATAATTGGACCTAAGAGAACATCAAAAAGAGTATCCAAATCAATTATTGAAATTTATGCAAAGTGTATGAAAATGCTTTATGTCCTGAATGTGACTAACACCATGTGACTTTTTAAACCAGGGATATGATTGAAGATAGCCAATGTGAAACTTTTTAGCTCTATGTGACTCAAGAATTACCATATGCGACTCATCATGAGGGGTACGACTTATGAAAGACTATATGTGACTTGGAGTCTAGGATGCGATTTTATGTTGTATAAAATTTAGCTTGTCACTTATTTTGAAAGGTACATTTGGTTTTCCATTTTTTCTAATGTCTATTATGACTTGTTTCAGGGAGTTATTAGGTGAATTCATTCATTTTTCAGACATATCAGGCAGTTTGTTGTTAAAAGGATGCCAAGAACACTCTACCCTATAGGAAATTGGCTTAGATTGGAAACCTTTTCTCACAAGCTTAGGTACACACCCAATAGCTAATCAAAATATGTTCATTGGTGAACATGCAATTGATCACACAATGCCATATTATTTGACTCTAAGCGCTAATGGGGGCACAAAATGGTGAGTGTCTTGGAATATTTACTATCTCTCTTGCACAAAGATTACCAACCTTGCAGAGGTAAACCAGATGGTTTCTCTTCTAAAGTTTGTAGTAAGGGCATATGTTTTAATACACCATCCATAGTCACATAAGTGCAATTGAGTCCTATAGTCCTATGAAGTAATGCACCCATTCTCTAAGACTTTCATCTCAAGGAGGCATTTGATTATAGTGGATTGAAAGGGTTGATGTCTTCCTTGTTCCCACTTGGGTCATCCCGTGAGATTTTTTCCTCAATGGTAGGCCTTCTAAAGGATTAACAAAAAATGAAGAAGGTTAAAGGTTCGGATTTCTGATTCTCTTTTGCAAGTGAAGAGCATACTCTCCTACTTTTTTCAATCTTCCAAATACACCAAACACTTTCTAATTCCCCAATCCAAATTCAATAATCAAACCATTTCTTCTAGGTTTTTGATTGTCAATGGAGACAAGACAATACTCCCCTAACAAGGATTTGACTATATTAAATAAGCATTGTATTTTAGTTCCTATGAAATTATGAATACATGTTGTTTTGTTGAATTCCTTAGGCAACCTGCAAGTGTTAGTAATCTTTTTGTTTCAATTGCAAGGCTTTGGCAAGTGAATATTTGTCGAATGTTGTGCAAAAATTAGTTAGGCTATGTAATTAATGATCAAAAAATAGAGAAACATCTAATTTTCAGAGTTAGTATCCAAAAATCAAATCAAACTTGAAAACTCTGCTACTTTCCTTGATGCAACTTTCTAAAAATCGGATGCGATTTTATGAAATTCCTAATGCGAATTTTTACCAGATACGACTAAGGAACAATTAAATGTGACTCATTACCGCAAATGAAAATAAGAGTTTACCAGATACGACTACTCATCCCAAGTGTGATTTTGTGCATAATAAAAGAAAAGTATAGAAAATCACACTAAAATGTTAGAAAAATGGGGGCTAGGCCCCATGGTGGGCGCTAGAAGAAGGAGGAGGATCAGAAGAAGAAGAGGAAGATGAGGAAGAGGAAGAGGAAGAGGAAGAGGAGGAGGATGAGGAGGAGGAGAAGGAGGAGAAGAAGACAAGAGGAGGAGGAATAAGAAGATGAGGACGAGGATGAGGATGAGGACGAGGAGGAAGAGGAAGAGGACGAGGAGAAGAGGAAGAAGAGGAGGAGAAGACGAAGAAGAGGAAGAAGAGGACAAAGAAGAGGAAGAAGAGGAAGGAGGAGGAGGAGGAGGAGAAGGAGAAGGAGAAGGAGAAGGAGGAGGAGGAGGAGAAGATGAAGGAGGAGGAGAAGACGAAGAGCAGGAAGAGGAAGAAGAGGAAGAGGAAGAAGAGGAAGAGGAAGAAGGAGGAGGAGGAGGAGGAGGAGAAAATCATAGTTCACACTGCTTTTTTGGGAGAGTATTGGCAAGGGCTTGTGTGGTAAAATCATCCTACTTTCTCTTAGATTACACCTCACTTTACATTGATCAAGGACCTTCATCTATTGATCAACATCCATGGGAATAAAAACATAAAATCTTATATTTTATCTATAACTTAAATTTTTATATGAAGAACATGTGATAGGGTCGAGATTCAAATGGGCAAAGAGTCAATAAAAAACCAATCAATTTATTGTCTTTGTGGGAACTACTATAAAGAAACTGAAATCTCACATATAGGGGTTTAAAAAATAGAGTGTGGATTTTTTTGAATAGAAATAAAGTGACTAATCAAATCTATAATAGAGGTTAAAAGTGTATAACAATTGTACAAAAATTATGTCATTCCTGGAATTAGATGGTTGACATTTATTTGGAAATGTTATGTTCATTGAGTCATTGAAATGCAATTTCTATTATGTATGAATGGTAGAAAAACCTATATTTATTTATATAATGTGAATTAACCCATTACACTTTTATAAGGAATCCACTCACACTATGAGCAGTGAAAAACATGTTTTATACCCATTTGTTTATAGGTCTAACTATAACACAAATTGTTGGAGACCTATGGATACTAAAAGTAGCAAAGCCTAATGGGGAAACCTTATCAAATGTAGTTTCTTTACATACATTACACCTTACTACAAAAATTTAGCTTCACCTAGAGATGCTAGAATGACAACAATCATCATCTAAGTTGAATTATCTACTTTGGGAAATATCTCCTTTTTATGTTGCATAGGAGTTTACAAGAACAAACTAGTCTGAATGAGCCCAATATGAACACCTAATTTTAGGATTATTATGTTACACAAAATAGGTTCATTAACTCAATATATTATATTTGCTAACATATATGAATGCTAGTATCAATTCTCTTCTACATATGGTATTATCCTACAATTACAAAATGTATCATTCCACTATTGCATGTAACTTGTTTGATGAGAATTTGATAGAAATATACATTGTATAATTTGATTCTCATGAAATAAATATTCAATGAGTCTGCCCATGTTTAATAGAACAATGTTGCTACAATGTGGAGGCAAATGTAATATCACATGAATGGAATAACATAGCCCATTCATAAATTGTTCTTAAATATGGCATTTGAAGGAGTAGAAAAACCTCGATTACCTAATGATGGATGTTGTTAAATCGCACTACTCCTTTTTCACATATTTTAAATGAGTAGATACCACCTTGCACCTTTCTCAACTCAATTAAATGGGGACATGATATAAATAAAAAACCATGCCACACAAAAGGAATGAAATACTAGAGTGCATAACAAGAGTGCCATTTCTATGCACATATCACATGAATGGAATAACATTTCCCATTCATAAATTGTGCTTAAACATGGGATTTGAAGGGGTAGAAAAACCTCAATTACCTCATGATGGATGTTGTCAAATCACACTGCTCCTTTTCACATATTTCAAATGATTAGATATCACCTTGCATCTTTCTCAAATCAATTCATTGGGGACATGATATGAATGAAAACCCATGCCAGTCAAGAGAAATGAAATTGTAGAGTGTAAAACAAGAGTGTCATTTCCATGCACATTTAAACATGCTATGTGTAAAGGATGATTGGCAACTCCAAAAACATCCCAAGTGCTAACCTCCATTAACAAGATACAACATTCCACTACTGCAACCGTCGTCGGGTGATAAAAAATTATTGACATCTATAAAAAAACATGTAAAACTAGTGTTTGAGCTAAAAAACCATAGCACATTATTGAATGGCTTGCTACCAACCACCTCTAGGGGTTGTGCATATTGAATATCACGCACTATCATACGAAAAAAGAGAGGACATTTAGGGCCTATTTGGTTCCTGGTATTAACCTGGAATAGTCATTATTTAATGCGAGAATTAAGTAATTCACCGTTTGTGGCCATTTTTTGAATTCCTGAATTAGAAAATTAATCCCCATTTTTGGGCCAGTGCTTGGATTAATTAATTCCAAAAAAACCCTAGAATTCATTTTTTATTCCAGAATAAGCTTTTCATGGATTCGAAATTACAACAAAATGTATAAGTCGTTGGGTCCGTGCGTGAATGATTAAGGGATTATAATCTTATTTTTTGTATAATTTTTTTTAATAATTTTTTCTTTAATATATTTTTATAATCTTATTTTTTTAAAGGTTAATAATACATATTTTAATTTAAAAATATATAAGTTAAAAATTCATATATATTTTAATTAAAAAACCAACAACAAAAATGATAAGTTCAAAAATTAAAATTTGTAAGAAAATATTTTTTTTATAATTATAATTTTTTAATAAGTTAAAAATACATATTGTTCAAATTAATTAAAATTTTGAAAAATAAACCTTATTCCAATTCCACATTATGGGATCCAAACATAGAATAGATTATTCCAGCTTTCATTTTCAGGATTAATTAATCCGAGAATAGGTCCTTATTCTAGAATAGGCCTATTCTAGATAAATTAATTCCATGCACCAAACAGGCCCTTAAAAATAAGGAAAACTCACTCGCCCACAAAAAATTAACCATACAATACATTTTTTTAGTGCATCTGCACAAACCTGATGTGTTGAACGACTTAAAACTTGAACTATACATGTTAAATGAAAGGAAGAAAATAATTGTATGACATTCTTAATCAAAGCAATATTCTTTTAAGGGGTACACAAACATCGTTTACCTAATGACATATGTTCTCACATTGTGTCAATGATTTCAATATATGTGATGGCACATAAAAGAACACATTGTACAAACCATTAACTTAATGCATGTAGGTTTGGATACATGATGTATTTTTTTACATGTTTGTCTCTTACACTTATTTGGGAATGAGAAAATTAAGTGTAATACCTTGTAGATAGGAGTGAAATAGTAGAAAGCATAGGAATAGGAATCTATTTTATGTGCACGTTCTACCACATCATGTTGACACCTCCAAAAGCCATATATTAATAATTTTCTTGTTTCCACTAACATAATGAGTAGTTTATTTTTCATATGTTCACAAAATGTCGAGTCAGTATATGATAGGAATAGGCAAAGAAAAATAATGTGTTACATTTTTTTAAACCATAGTTGCACATCATTCAAGTTGTGTGGCACATGGTGTTCTACAAACTACTAGTCCAAACTTTTGGAGGTATATTTACAACCCTACAACAACATAAATAGAGATAAAATTGTGATATGCACAACAACTTTTACTCGAACATTGACAATGTTAACTTGAAGCATTTCGTTGAAGCAATGTCGAATGAGGAGAAATGACACATCATATGAATAGTGGAATAACCTTTCCAGTTTTGAATACTTGGTGTTCTTAAACATGGGAGGAAATGTCACAAAGTCCACCAAAACATTATTCATATCACCGGACAACAAATCACAACATTCCATGGTTGCCACCAATGTCACAAGATAGAGACAATATTTACATTTGTAGGTACAATGTTGAATTAGTATTTGAGAGGGTAAGGATATATATATATATATATATATATATATATATATATATATATATATATATATATATATATATATATATATATATATATATATATATATATATTATATATATATATATATATATATATATATATATATATCTGTGTCTGTGTACATTAGTGTGTGTGTGTGTGTGTGTGTGTGTGTGTGTCTGTGTGTGTCATTATATATATATATATATATATATATATATATATATATATATATATATATATATATATATATATATATATATATATATATATATAATGACATCCAATAGAAAATTGACCATGAGTTGTGCACATTGAATATGACACATCCTACTGCTACCTCAAAGTATACATATATTAGATGACCAAATATATTAGTCCTAAAGTCAATACAAAGTGAAAAATTAGAAATGTGATGGGGTGCACAAAGTTTGTTTACATACTAATCTCAATTTTTGAATCAAAATATTCCTCTCATCTACTAAAAAATGAACATAAATAGCACACATCATACGTTTAGAAAACCTACCTCAAGTAGGTTGAAAAAATATAGTATGTTTTCATACCTACATTATTGTATTCATAATCACATAGAAACATCTAGAAATAAATGTAAATATATAATATGGATGTCAAGATATACAAGTCAAAGTATTGTTGATTTTGTACACTATTGCACATATAATTTACTTCACACACACGTTTTGTTGAATCTGTTCTCCCATTTTGTTCTCCACTGCTATTGTGATAAGATTCATGCTTCTTGAGCAATACAACATGGTTTTTCAAAATAATCGTATTGATATAAAGTGTTAATGTATTATTTTGTGTGGGGCAACATTAAACACATACATTTCCATGTTAATGGGTTGCCTTGTGTTGGTGTAATTAATTATTCCTAATTACACTTTACTTAATCTTACTTAGGTTAATGCATTGCATAGTAGTTTGTGATTGAGACACCTAGGAGTGTGCACATCTATTAAGCACATAGTGTAAGAGAAATTCCACTTTTGGTGTGATAGTTGTCTTCACATACCTCGTTGTGTGTGAAATCCACCTTTCATGCTCTTATCACACTATCATCCTAATCCATTGCACATACTTTATTGCATAATGGAGGATGATCCACATTTGGTGGACATGTGATTACACCTAGCATAGGTGATAGCTCATTAGCTCCTTATCATTCTCTCTTATTGCATTTCCTATATAAGGAGACCTATTATATAATCATTTACACATAACATTGATTCATTCATCAATCAATCAAGGTGAATTCATTAGATCTATTCAATCCATCATTGCATTCATATGTTCTCTCTTGTGCTTTTCTTCAACCTCTAGATCCTTGGTTCAATATTTGCTATTTGCAAATTCTTACATGGTATTAGAGCCATTGGAGCATTTTTGATTTGCCGATTTGAAGAGATCTTGATGCAAGCTTTGAAGATCCAAATCTTAGATCTGAGAACCAGTGTGTGATAGAGGCGTCTTGGAGTAGATCTGACCTCACCATTGCGTCCAGGAGGCTGTTTTGGTTAAGATCGACTATAAATTCGCCTATATTAGGTGAAAGTCAAATTCGAGGCAAAAAAAATTTACAAATCAGACTGTACAACCCGATCTGCACCTCTGGGTACGATATATCAAAAAAAATAAATATTCTATTCTATTTTTTGGAATTATTTTTTCCTTCAAAAAATTTGGCTTTTTGGGCCTGGTACATGCCCTGTAATCTATTGGTTCCAAAGAGAATATTCTCTTTGTGCATTCATCAATGTGACATCATCGTACGACACGTCGGCCTTCGCGTCAGCACCGGTCTCAAGCCTAAAGGCAAGAAGCATCCTTGGTTGCTCATTTGTAATTCTTGTGGGCCTTTGCATCTTAAAAATGGCTAAAAGGTCGTCCACAGTGAATGTGGGATTAAAATCCCAACACCCGCTACGCTCACCACCAGTAGCCCCGCCGCTCTGCTCCACCAGCGGCCTTTTCAACCGCCCTCCGCCGAGATCCTCTGATAATGGCGACCCAGAGCGAACTGTTCCCTCCATGCTGGTCCTCTAATAGCCTGCCACCGGCCAGCTCCACCGTGGCAGACATAGAGGCCACACGGACAACCGACCCCACCATAGCACCTCGTGGATGCCCAGTCACCGACAGGACACCTCAGTAGTGCCACATCACCTAACACATCATTCTACCATGTCAGCATCATATGGAGCAATATGGCTGACCACCTCAGCAGACACATTAGCCGGAAGGGGCCCATTATTTTTGCCTATGTCATCATAACACTATCCTAAAATTGACGACCATCTAGCCATCGCAACAGGGCAAAATTGGGTTTTTTGACGATCGTATGACCGTCAAATTTAACCTAGTGCTTCGCTAACGTCAGTAGGGTTTAGAGATTTCCCAGCCTTCACCATATGCATTTTTTATTTGACAGTCCAACTTTGAGGGGCCATAACTTGGTCGTCCGGGCTCCAAATTGGGTGCAATTTTTTTTGAAATTGGGTAGAATTTCCTAAACTTTCCAGTGGTGGTGTTGATTTTAGGTTTTGGTGGCCTAATTTGTCAAAAATTGCAGATCTTGTTGACTGTTCATGTTTGTTCTTGATTTCTGCAACTTCCAGGGCTTCGTTTGGGCACATATGGTAACATTTTGAGGTGAATTTTTTTTTGAAAGTGCATGATTTTTTGTCTACTTTCCAGATCTGCAATCAGATTTGAGTGATTTTTGGTAGGCATATCACTTTCAGAAATAGGTCATTTTGGGGCTATATTTGCACTTGGTTAATACTTGGATTTCAGTTTTCTAATTTGCATCAGTCATTTGAAGGATTTATTAGTAGTTATCAGTCATTATTTGGTTGCAATATGGAACATTCAAAGGTTAAAATCCTCACTCCATATAACTACCATGAATGGAAAGTTTCTTTAAGTGATCATTTGTTGAGTCTTGGATTGCTTAGAATGACTCTTGGGCAGGATCAAGAACCTCAAACAAGTGTTGTAGAAAGTCAAAAATAGTTTGATTAAAGGGATAAAGCACTTGGCTCTCTTAGATCATCTATCTCTCGCGACATGCTCTTTCATATTGAATCTTGCACACATCCTCATGATGCTTGGATCACATTGGAAGGACTCTTTGGTAAACCTGATAGGATGAGAAAATTTAGATTAGAGAATGATCTCATAGGTCTCAATCCTAGTGATTTTGACAATATTCAAGACTTTTTCTCTAAGTTCAATTCTATTAGATTGGAGCTTTCTTCATGTGGCATTGTTAAAGGGGATGAACAATTGATCTTTTCTGTTCTTTCCAAGCTTGGTCTTGATTATTCTATCTTTGTTTCTACATTCTATGGTACTATGGATGCTCTTGGTAGTGCATACAAATTGCCCTCTCTTGATGAATTTGCAGCACAGCTCACAAGGGAACAAGCAAAGTTGGCACACATGGGTCAGTTGAAGCCTTCCACACATCAAGCATTGATTGCAAGTGAGTCTACATCAAAGGCTTCTAATGGAAAAGGAAAGAAACACAATAAGGATCCTAAGCCTCATGACAAAGGTAATGAATCTTCTTCACCAAAAAGTACTGAATCCAAGTCCTCTTCAAGAGAGGAATCATCTAGAAGAAAGAGAGATAAATGTGCATATTGTCAAAAGTTAGGACATTATGAGCATAAGTGTTTTCAAAAGAAGATTGATGAGCTAACTCACATTATTCATAAGCACAATATTAAGTTGCCCTCATTAGTGTCTGCTCCTTCTACACATTTGGCAACTTCTACATCTCCATCATCATCCAAAGATAAAGGTAAAGGACAAGCACTCATGGCTTCCATACATCCTGAGCAAGGTAAATGGCTTCTTGATTCAGGTGCATCACATCATATGGCATCTTCTATGGATATGTTTTCTTCTATTGAGCCTTGTAATTCTCCTAATATTTTGATGGGTAACAACACATTCATGAGAGTTTGTGGGAAAGGATCTATTCCTATGGGAGAGGGGACATTTAATGATGTTCTTTGTGTACCATCATTGACCACTAATCTTCTTTCTATTTACCAAATTACACATGAGGCACAAGGTGAAATTGTTGAGTTCACTCCTGATTATGTCTACATTAGGGACATGGAGACTAGAGATGTCATAGCTATGGGAGTTTTTGATCATACATCACGCTTGTATTCTTTTTCAAATTTTGTTGATAATGATGATGATATTCATGATGTACCCATCCCTTTGCCAAGGGATAATTATGAGCAGAACTTTGGGCACTTGAATCATTTTGTTGTTGAGACAAGGGTTGATCTTCCTACTCCTCCACCTCCTGCTTCTTCAAACATGGGCTCTACTATTCAACAGGATGATCATAGTGTTTCAAATCTTGCAGAATGTGATGACTACTTAGATGCATCTTTAGCCTTTGTTGATTCTCATGATGCAGATTTGGAAGACATACATGAGGGGGTTTCTCTTTCCCTTGATGATAGTTTTATCATAGATGGGGACACTTCTTCACCTTCTTTGGAGATTGGTGTACTTGATTCTTCTCCTTCTTCACTTGATTTGTCACATGAAGTGATAGATTCTTTGAGCTTGGAGATTCCTAATCAGTCTTCAGAGATTCCTTCATGGAGACCTACATCTTCTTCCTCATTCCAGTTGCACAAGGATTGGCTTCTTCATCATTTGATGTATCTATTTCTTCCTAAGGGGAGACATGTTTCTTGTAAGCATTGGTTGATCTATTGTTTGCAAGTACTCTTTATCAACATGGGAGCTTCTACATTATGGGGGGGATATCATGTCTCCAACTATCCTTCTTATGGGGGGATAATTCTTTGTATATACATGATGTATGTAGTTCTTGGGGGGTCTTGAGCACTCCATCCATCCATGCATCTTGTTTTCTTCTCTTTTTTGGGGGGAGGGTTTTTCCCATGAGGTTTTCCCTCTTTCTCCACTTTATGAGAGTTATTGCATTTCATGTATTGCATTTTGTACATGGGTACCTAACATGGCCTAGTTACCGGGACCCATCTTGCATTGTGAGTTTAAGTGCATTCCCCTAAGTTGCACTTAAGGGGGGGTGTTGGTGTAATTAATTATTCCTAATTACACTTTACTTAATCTTACTTAGGTTAATGCATTGCATAGTAGTTTGTGATTGAGACACCTAGGAGTGTGCACATCTATTAAGCACATGGTGTAGGAGAAATTCCACTTTTGGTGTGATAGTTGTCTTCACATACCTCATTGTGTGTGAGATCCACCTTTCGTGCTCTTATCACATTATCATCCTAATCCATTGCACATACTTTATTGCATAATGGAGGATGATCCACATTTGGTGGACATGTGATTACACCTAGCATAGGTGATAGCTTATCAGCTCCTTATCATTCTTTCTTATTGCCTTTCCTATATAAGGAGGCCTATTATGTAATCATTTACACAGAACATTGATTCATTCATCAATCAATCAAGGTGAATTCATTGGATCTATTCAATCCATAATTGCATTCATATTTTCTCTCTTGTGCTTTTCTTCAACCTCTAGATCCTTGGTTCAATATTTGCTATTTGCAAATTCTTACACCTTGCAAGAAGACCAATCCTATTGCTACCATCCATTGTTTCTCATAAATCCCAACTACCTCTAAACATTTCCAAACCCCTTGGTTGTATATCGATGTGAAGCTACCTCTTTTATAGTTTGACTTTCACTTAAAATCTCTTTCCCTATCTTTTCTTTTCTTTTCTCACTGTGCCTTCCCCTGTCATTGGTCACTAAATATACTCTTAATAGTTAGAGATCTTTATGACTAACTATGAACAATCTCATCTCCTCTCTACTTTGGAACATTTATATTCCCCTCTTTTTGTTTTGATGATACAAAACCCTATAAACTTCTCCAACGTAGACCATCTTATCGTGCATGACGATTACATCTTCAATATAATTATACATAAAATTTATATGTCAAGGTAATCCATATATTCAATACATGAAATCTACATGGACTACTGACTCCAAAAAAACTTTTCACCTAAAAGAATACACATTTTTATGAAAAGAGAACTGATATTATTGCATTTCCAACCCTATTGTCTATTTGAATCTTAGTATGTTACTACCCAATTTTCGAGGTTGTAATGAAAACTTTGTGTAGCCTAGGTCCAATATTAATATTTAAAGTCTTTATTCCCAATTTTTTTCCTACTCTCTCTCCCCAAGTTTTGATGTTATCTTTGGGCACTCCCTTCCCTTCATACTACACTATTTGACAAATTTCAGTGAACACTTACACCAAACTTTCTAAATGCTTGGAAAAATGCTACCATGCCCACTATCACATTAAAGGGTCTAGATCTTGATTACAATAAATGTTGTACTAAAAATTTGCAAAAGGACATTTTTTCTACTTTACATAGTGGATGTTATTTAATAAAGGTATTAAATTTCTAATTTAACCATCCTTTGTATTGGGAGTTATATATTAGAGTCATGTTCAAAATATTTCAGTCAAGTGTACTTTTAAGTTAGATACATAAAATTACTATAGTCCTCAAAAATAGTATGTGTAATGTTTTTTATTATATCATTTTGACTCTTTTTCTTTATCATTTTCATTCAACCAATCTAGTTTTTTTCAAAATATATACCCTCCAACTAAAGAGTTATGCAACTTTCATATCTTCTCATCCTGATGATGGATCATGAAGTGTGATTCAAAACGATGATGTAAAACTTGCACACAATTGAATCCAAAAACAACATGCACTATAATTGATGGATTGTGGAAGTCTCTTAGCACTAAAATTTCATATCATTAATCATATGACCTTGCTTATTTAAGCATGACAATTTGGAGCCTTTTGTGATGCTTCCATCCTTAACCTAGAGCATAATAATATTAAAACACTTATGTGGTCAATGGGTAGCACATCATGAGAACGTCCAGTAGTTAGAAGATAGCAAGTTAGTTGTACATAGCAAGAAAATAGTTTGAGTAATAAAGTGTAAGATATAAAATATGCGGTGGGGCCTAGCACAATAGGAGTTTGCCCATAAAGAGACCCCAAAACTGATATTTTACACATACATGAAATTAAAATGATATGGAAAGTAAATATGGAAGACTAATATTGAAATGAAGAAATAAAGGTATTTACCTCCGAAAAAGAAATGGCTGAAAACCCCGTCAGATGGTCTCAGAAACTATTGATTTTCACAACCTTAAATCGAAATTGTGAAATCTACAAAACCCATAAATCTTTTTCTTTTCTAAGGAAGGTTGTCCTCGACCTCAAGACAGGGGTAAGATCTTACCCCAAAAAGTCGACCTTGATTTGCACTACTCTGACGAAAATTCTATTCATAGATCCTAAAAATTTGGCGAAAAGGGTATCCAGATTTGCACTAATATTCCCTATCCCGCACCTGTACTTGCAAGAAAAATGGTTTTTTTTGTTGGGGGGGAGGGGTTTGCCTTAGTCAAACCCCAATTTAGGAATTAACCTTGAAATTGAATTGAAATTGCAGAGATAAATAAAGTAAATGAAACAATTCACCTTGCTTATGTTGAAACCCTTGTGGAGGATTCAAATCCTTGAATCCACAAGTATGGACGCTCCAAATGAATGTAGAATTGGATGTAGGATGTCTCAAATCAATTATCTTAGTTCTTCAACACCAATCTTGAATGGATCTTGGAATAGGAAGAGGCTTGGATGAATGTGGATGGAGAAATATTCAACAAGAGGGCTCCATAGAGATTGAATCCTTGAATGGCTAACAATGGATCTCCTTGATGAATTGGATCTTGAAGGCTTGAAGACTTGAAGGCTTGAATGAATGATTGAATACTTTCCTTCTCCTTCTTGCTTGCTTCTTGATTGCTTGATTTCACTTGCTTGAGAGATGGAGAAAACTTGATGTGAATTGATGGAGAAAATGAGAGAGGAAGGCTTCCTTTTATAGAGATCTAGGGCACAAACTCCTAGAGATGTCGACATATGAGAAATAAATTTCCATTGGGCCCTTACCCCTAGAAATGGACCTAGATTAAATGCAATTTAAGATTTTACCATTTTAGAGACCAAAACAGTTGACCCGGAAGCGGGAAAATAAATTCTTTCCAAAACCCGACATCCGGAAATCATGGAACCTTGAATTTGGACCCTGGGTCAAGGTCGAGGTCAACTTTGACCTAGGTCAAGGTCGAGGTCATCCTTGACCTTAAAGGTCATCCTTGACCCTAAAGGTCATCCTTGACCTTGAGGTCAAAAATCTTAGGATCTCAGTCCAAAATGCCAAAAAAATGTAGAAAGAAAGTGGAAAAGGGGGCAGAATCAGGGGAAAAAGCCAGATCTAAGTCGATGACCCATTCAAGGTGCTTGACATGACCCCAAACCACTTACTCAGAGGGATAAACCAGTCCTAAATGGAAGTGCTTCCATTTTTTGAAGATACATTTAGCCCCCACTTTAGCAAGAGTATGGACTCGATGCAAACTCTTGGTAAAGGAGATCACAAAGAAAAAGACAATCTTATTGAAATCAAAGGGACAAAGGAATCCTCAAGCCCCTAGGGACCCAAGTCTTCATCAACTCCAAGATTACAATAAGAGAGACATCACTAGAAAAAAGAGAGAAAAGGGGAGAGAGGAGTGGCTAGCTCACCCAGTAAGATGTGTGTATCTCACTATGAACCACAAAAAGGATAGGATGGCCCACCAAGCAAACACTTGATAGTCACCCCATAAAGTTGTGCGCCTTCTGGCACATTTGTGCATGTATGTAGTGCGTCTTCTGATGACTTTTATGAAGTACCCATGGATCCATATCCTCATATCACAATAGAATACATTTATAAAATGTGTATCTCTTTAGGATTTAGCAACTTATGTGTGTTACCTTCAGAGGATTTAGCATATTTAAAATTGAAAATGTGTGTCTCTTTAGGATTTGGCAACTTATGTGCATTACCTTCCGAGGATTTAGCATATTTTAAATTGAAAATGCATCTCTTCAGGATTTAGCAACGTGTGTGCGTTATCTTCCGAGGATTTAGCATATTTGAAATTGAAAATGTGTCTCTTTAGGATTTAGCAACTTATGTGCGTTACCTTCCGAGGATTTAGCATGTTGCAAAACAAAATGTTAGAACACAAAATGCATAATATAGAACAAGGGAGGCCGTATATATGCCCCCCTCCTTAAGATGGAAAAATACCTACTATTTTGACATGTTAAGGAAAGAAAAGAACAAGGATAAAGCCTTCTTCAACATCAAGACAATATCCATAGACAACACCCAGTCCAAGCCAAGAAGGTCACAGCTCCTATGAGGTCATGGAAGGGACGAATGCAAAGAGATATCATGCAAGAAGGGAAAATGTAACCCATGTGAGGGATAGCACACTATTTAGCTTCCAAGGTGAGAGATTTATCAACCATGGAAACCCAATGTCAAACAACGAAATAGGTTATGATCAAGAACAGAGATCCTCAATGCAAACCAAAATTTTCATGTATGATTGCATATCACATAATAGATAGATACTACTTAACCAAGGAAGGAGTGGATCCCAGAAAGACGTAAAATAAGGAGATGGCATCCTTGCCCTCCAAGCGTAGGAACAAGGATGAAAGGGGACCTATTATATTGCTCACAAAACTATACAAGACAACGAGCCCCCAAGGATTAGGCTAAAATTGTTTACATAATGTGTAGCTCCATAATAGGAACATAATTGTTATTTAGAGAAAACAGGATTGAAATACAACTCATTGCCACATGATATATAGATAACCTTACTATCAATGAGCTACCTAATCTTATAATGTAAAGCTTGACATTCATTAGTAGAGTGATCATGAAATCTATGATACAAACAAAAAGGAAGAGTCTTCAAGTGTGGACTACATTTCTTTTTGCGTTTATGTCTAGTAATCATCTTAGCACGAAGGAGTTTAGGCAAAAGAACTTCTTTGTCAAATTCCTTCATAGGTTCATCATGTTTTGAAGCATTATTTGAGATGTTGTTAACGTTGATTTGTTGTTGATGATTAAATCCCAATCCATAAGAATGCTCATGCCCCCCATTCTGTAAGGGCATTTGAACTTCTTGTTTATACTTACCACATCCTTGACCATTAAATCCTTGTTTAACTAGGAAATGATAATCAAGACCATAACGAGAGGCCATATCAGAAGGAGTCAATGGAACTTCAGTAGTCACTATGTCATTATTAGTAGGCTTGATAGATTCATTGTGAGTAGAAGCAGCGACAAAGTTATTACGAAGGGTATTAGAAGTAGAAGTAAAAGCTCGTTGTTCAAACTCTCTTTGTTGCTTCATAAAATCAAGATCAGAAACTTTATACTCTCCAATAAAGGTAGGATTAAAATCCAAGGTTCCCCAATCATCACCAGGAAGAGTATTAGAGGAAGAAGGATTACCATTAGGAGTAGGAGTAGTGTAGGTTTGAATATTCAAACAAGGATTAGGTGCATCATCCGCATGAAGTGTATACATCGTGTTGTTATGTATAAACTTGACTTTACGGTGAAGGGTGGAAGGAACACCATGTATCTCATGCAACCAAGGTCTACCTAAAAGAAGGTTATAATTGAGAGGTCCCAGCATAACATGGATAGGTGTATTTAGGATAACTGGACCTACTTTGATAGGTAAGGTAATGATGCCCAAAGTGTTCTTAGCAATGTTATCAAAGCCAAGTATACGAACATTGTCAGGTTGAATAGTTGAAAGATCGTCTTTAATTGCTTTGATCATGTCCATGCTACAAACATTAAGCCCAGATCCATTATCAATCAAGGTCCTACGAATGATACTCTTATTGATAGTAACAACAACCATAAGAGCATCATATTGATTCTGAACTTCTTTAGAAGGTAAATCCTTTTGAGTAAATACAATGTCAAGAGCACCCGTGGTAGCATGTATGCATTGTAAGAAGTTATTAATGTTCTCTTGATTAGGAGGTGGAGTAGGAATAGTTGCTAGAGCTTTTTGCAAGGCTCCATAGTAGGTAGGTGAAGTTTGAAGAAGCTCCCATAAAGAAATCTTGGCAAGGGTATTTTGCAATTGGTTTATCAAATCATACTCCTTGCTAGGAAGATGGGGTGGAGGAGGAAGAATTGGTTGAGAAGGTGGTAAAGAATTAGAAACCACCGTATTAGGTTGAGGGTTATTCCTTGTACGATAGGTGTGAGCTATCAAATTTTGATTATTGAAAGACTCTAAAGATTCCATAGGTTTACCTTTGATAGTAATGCAAGGACAACCTTTGATAGTCAACAAGGGTTCTGGATAAACCATGTTAGTTGTCTCAACACTACAAATAGATTCACAAGAAGGAAGCAAAGAAGATGTCCTAAGAGGAGATGAAGTAGGATCTTTATTCTCCATAAGATCATCACTAAGAGGGAGAGCATTAATGGAATTCATATCATTCTCCGCTAATGCCTCATCACTAGAAGGAAGCCCAAATGGAGGTAAATCATCTATAATGTCATCTTCTTTCATTAAAATGTCTGCATAAGGCGAGTGTGTTTTAGAAAAAGAGTCACCATCATGTATTAATATGTTATCCATTAATAAATCACCCTCTTGTATCAAAAATTCTTCATGAGGAGGGGATAAATCAATATCTTTATCCAAGGGATCATCGACAATGGTTTCATGAGGAAGAGAGTAATCAACATCCAAATCCAAAGGTTCATCCCAAATAGGAGGATTATCATCCCTACCAATAAAGCACATTGTAGGATCGCCATAAATCACTAAAGCTTGATCCCTAGAGGGGAAAGAAGGTAAATCATATTCTAAAGTAGGCTCATTAGGAGAAGAATTAACATCAATCCCTAACTCATCTCCATAAAGAGAAATATGATGAAGAGATAGATTAAATTCATCTTCTTTCTCTAATATATCCTTACAAGGTAATACAAGAGAGGAAAAAGCAACATCACATGCACTAGATAAAGTCTTTGTAGGTGTAACGTCATGCAATGGTAAGGTAAGAGGAAGATGTTGTGTAATCCCAAAAGTTATAGAAGAATATTTGGAAAACACTTGAAACAACTTGTGCAACATGATAACAAATAAAGAAATGCATAGAAAATAGATCTAGATATATCCAAATGCATTCAAATGAAATCTATAAGCATGAAAAGGAAATCGAACACCACAAACACAATAGGGCATCTAATTCCACAAAAGAAAGAGGGTAAGCTTGTAAATATTTTTGTATTTATAAAGAAATTTTGTAATTTTTTTGTATTTTTGAAATATAAATGCAAGAGCATAAAAGAAATCTACTTTTGTAAGCATGTAAGATCTAACAAAAAATGTAAATCTAACACCAAAAAGAAAGAGTTGTCGTAAACGGGTTCACCAAAATGTAAGATGAAGGTGAACACACAAGATAATACAAAGGGAGATCTAACACCAAAAAGAAAGAGTTGTCGTAAAACGGGTTCACCAAAATGTAAGATATAAAATATGCGGTGGGGCCTAGCACAATAGGAGTTTGCCCATAAAAGAGACCCCAAAACTGATATTTTACACATACATGAAATTATAATGATATGGAAAGTAAATATAGAAGACTAATATTGAAATGAAGAAATAAAGGTACTTACCTCTAAAAAAAAATCGACTGAAAACCCTGTCTGATGGTCTCAGAAACTGTTGATTTCTATAATCATAAACCGAAATTGCAAGATCTACAAAAGCCAGAAATCTTTTTCTTTTCTAAGGAAGGTCATCCTTGACCTCAGGATAGGGGTAAGATCTTACCCGAGGTAAGATCTTACCCCAAAAAGTCGACCTTGACCTGCACTGCTCTGACGAAAATTATCTTCGCGGATCCTAAAAGTTCGGTGAAAAAGGTATCCAAATATACACTGATATTTGTCGTCTCGCACCTGTACCTACAATAAAAATGGTTTTATTTGTTGGGGGGAGGGGTTTGCCTTAGTCAAACCCCAATTTAGGAATTAACCTTGAAATTGCAAAGATAAACAAAGTAAATGAAACAATTCACCTTGCTTATGTTGAAACCCTTGTGGAGGATTCAAATCCTTGAATCCACAAGTATGGACGCTCCAAATGAATGTAGAATTGGATGTAGGATGTCACAAATCAATTATCTTAGATCTTCAACACCAATCTTGAATGGATCTTGGAATAGGAAGAGGCTTGGATGAATGTGGATGGAGAAATATTCAACAAGAGGGCTCCATAGAGATTGAATCCTTGAATGGCTAACAATAGATCTCCTTGATGAATTGGATCTTGAATGCTTGAAGGATTGAAGGCTTGAATAAATGCTTGAATGCTTTCCTTCTCCTTCTTGCTTGCTTCTTGATTGCTTGATTTCACTTGCTTGAGAGATGGAGAAAACTTGATGTGAATTAATAGAGAAAATGAGAGAGGAAGACTTCATTTTATAAAGATCTAGGGCACAAACTCCAAGAGAGGCTGACATATGAGAAATAAATTCCCATTGGGCCCTTACCCCTAGAAATGGACCTAGATTAAATGCAATTTAAGAGTTTACTGTTTCGGAGACCAAAACAGCCCACCCAAAATCGGGAAAACAAATTCTTTCCGAAACCCAACATCCAAAAATCATGGAACCTTGAAATTTGGACCCTGGGTCAAGGTTGAGGTCGACTTTGACCTAGGTCAAGGTCAAGGTCGTCCTTGACTCTGAGGTCAAAAATCTTAGGATCTCAGTCCAGAATGCCATAAAAATGTAGAAAGAAAGTGGAAAAGGGGGCAGAATCAGGGGAAAAAGCCAGATCTAAGTCAAGGACCCATTCAAGGTGCTTGACATGACCCCAAACCACTTACTCGGAGGGATAAACCAGTCCTAAATGGAAGTGCTTCCATTTTCTGACGATACATAAAGTATATCAAGGAAAAACATGAAGTCTTATGAATAAGACAATTTTCCTAGTTAACAGGTGATATGAGGATGACAAGATCGAGGCAATAAGGAAGAAGTATGGTGTTTACTATAGATCAACATGTATTTATCACACTTTAGGAATGTACATATCGACACTATCATGACAATAATCATCATAGATGATAAGATAATAAAATATAGTAACATGTTGAATGCAAGTTCTCTTTGATATTGCTACCCTCCTAAGAATAAAGAGTATCATTAAATCATATCAATGGTAAAATATCGAACAAAAAAGAAATGAAAAAAATAATAGAATGTGATGAAGTATGCCAAAGAGATGGCATATCCAATAGGAGCATCAATTTGAGAGTAGAAATAGATCAACAAGTTGTTAATCAACAAACAATGATCAGTCTTATATGAAGAAGATACAAGTGATCGATAATTACTATACATCAGTCAACGTGATAACTATCTAGATCAAATATAATTGATAATGATAGTTAGCAGAGCCATATTGATGATCTTTCATAGTTGAAAGGAAGATCAATCAATCCTCATCGATATCCAATAAAGGAAGATGCTCCAAAGCATTTAATTGCTTTGATCATATATACAATCAACAATCTATTATTAGATACACTAACAATTAGTAAGACATGTTGATAGGCCAATCAATCACATACATAAGATGAAGAGAAACATGATACTAAACTGATTTCTTTGAGTTGATCATCACTACATACTACAAGATTGATCATACATGAAGACAAAAAGTAATCGATAAAACACTATCAAAACAAGACATATTATTGATGCACAATCTAAATGATTGGAGACTAACATATAACGATTAGTCTAAAGATAATATACTAATCTGAGATTACAATTGATATCAATGACTGAGATTGATAATACGCATAATTAATAACAACAATTAGACAAGTATTAACAAACAAAGATTAGTCATGAAGGTAGCAATTATACAATCAATATCATTCAGTTTTAAAAAATTGATTTGTTATGAAGAAGTTATTTTCGCATATTATGAAGAGATGCAATTATGGGAATGCAACCAATCCCTTTGATCTTGCAAGGTATAATATGAAGATCAAACTCATTTCATCTATTATCATCGAATTAGTTTAATCTCTTTAATACATATCCTATTTGGATAGCTTGATTGTGCATTTTGGCATAAGTTTCAAGAATTAGTTGCACATATTTCAAGGCCAATATGATAGAGCGCCACAATTGTTGCAAGAACATCAAGTTGAATAAAAAACATCATCTACCATTGTTGCAAGTATATAAATTCAAATTAGAGACAACAACCAATCACTATAAGCGATGCCCTCACATTTGCATATCCATATTGGAATATTAGACACAACATATTGTTGTAAGTGATACCATACCTATTGCATATCCATATCGACATATCAAAAATAGAAACATATCATTATACTTATTTACATATTCATATAAGACATATCTAAAGAAACAAATAATCCATTGCATTAAACGATAGGAAGACATAATTTGGAGCATACTTCATATGCTATAATAGAGATAGCTAATGATCAACATAGCATACTTTCCAATTGTCAAATAAGAGAAAGCTAATATCATTTAGCAGTGAGATATATTGATATTAATGTCATCTTAGCATATTTTCCAATTATTTATATGTGAGATAGCAAGATAGTCTTATCATTATTGCACTAAGTATTAATATAAAGACCAAATCATCTTGCATACATCTAATTGACTAACTAAAAGACAACAATGGTATTATCTCATATATCCTATCATTTGAATAGCATATGCAGTAGAAGTGGTATCATAGATGAATATTTTTAGTGCTATTTGAGACTTTCGAGGAATGAAGCCTCTTGCAATTGAGTTTGCAAGTTAATTGTCCCAAATTTAAGTGATAACAAAAGGGGACATTACACCTTTGTATTCCCCTATTTGCTATAAGGATCTAAACTATGGATCCCCTTTAAATGACAAAATTTGAGACGTGTAATACTCTCCTATTGAAGATTGTTAATGAGGACACTACTGCGGATAATATTTATAGGTGCAATAATTGTCATGAAGATGTTGATTGAGATGGATGACAAGTTAAATACTTTCCATTGGACGATGACAACTCTTAGACATACTGCTCACAACAATCACAACTCTAACATTTCTAGCTAGGATTGGATACAAATTGATGAAAAAATATTAACAATTTCTACAAGTTGGTGATGATTAAAGAAACTTTGAATGAGATTTTTAATGGTAATGATCATATGATGAGACCTACTATTGCAACTATTGTTTACCATAATAAGCTCAAAAATGCCAATAGGCACATAGATGTATAATCACTTCTAACATGAAAAAGATTGGAAGTCTAGATACTACTACTTCATGGGACAACTTCAATGACAAAAAGAGGACAAAAATGAAAAGACAATAATAAATAAATAAAAACTTGTTGGTTCTATTTATTTAAACCCCAATACAAAATCGTCATCATCTTTTCAATCTATTCCAAAAACGTCTACCATTTCAAGAAATCTATGTGTTCTCATATTGTCAAGCAATGCAATACTCCAATTATTTAATACCCTATAAAACATAAAAATGAACATTACATTCAATATGATGTGAACTTGATGAAATGGTGTGAAAAAGAAATATCCTATTGTTTCTAATTTGTTTAAACCCTATCACAAACTCGTCATCCTTTTTTAGTTGTATTCCTAAATAATTCTACCATTTCAAAAAAGCCCTACATTTTTTCCTATTGTCAAGCTATGAAATAATCGAATTCTTTACTATCCTACAAAACTTTAAAATGAAAATTAAAATCGATATGGTGTGAATATAATAGAAATATAAGAAAAAACAAAAAACTATATTAATTCTATTTTTTTTTAATGTTTTTTTTAACCCCATCACAAACTCATCATGTGAATATAATAGAAATATAAGAAAAAACAAAAAACTATATTAGTTCTATTTTTTTAAAAAAATAGAAAATTTGAACCCCATCACAAACTCATCATCTATTTTCCATTTTATTCTTATATAATTCAAACTTCTAAAGAAAACACTACGTGATTTCCTACTATTGACCTATACAATACTCTATCTCTTTACTATCCTACACTAGGATAAAAATAAACAATATGGTGTCAGTTTGATATGTTGCATCCTTGCCTTGCCTCCGCTCAACCTTTCACTTTCCCTTACAATAAACAAGTAACGAAAACCCTGCGTGTTTTCTTTCTCATTGAGCTTTCTAATGTGTTGTGTTATTTGGTCACACATTTGCATAATGTTGTATGTTTTCTTTTCCAGTTATCTATTTTTGTTTTGTCTCGACACTTTTCTTCCCCCCCATGTTATCTTGTTGTGCATCCGACTTTTGCTCCAATAACATTGCTTTGGCAATTTACTACAATCTTCAATTTGGCAAGAAACATCCTAGCACAGGTTGACAGTGCTCCTGATTACATCATAGCAGCATGAATTTTTTATGTATGCGAGATGCCTGTTTTTTTTTTGGTATAGAGTGCTATTTTGATGGGAGTTTTGTCGTCTCCCACATATATATGGTGCAAGAGACATACATTATACTACATCCCAACCAGGGTTGGAATTTGATGGTCGTAATGACCGTTTTTGCACTTTTAGACTGTATATGACAGCTTGATTTTTTTTACACCATTTAGATTGACATGTTATATTTTTATAAAAATGTAAGTATGACACTTTAAATTATTAATAAACTGTAAAAAATTATTATAAACAAAACTTACTATTATTAATAATTATTAGACGATCCTTTAATATTAGTATGTAATATATATGTTCCTATTTTGTTTATTAATTTAGAATTTTTTTTTTAAATATAATATATAAATTTTAGAAATTTGTTTAGTAAATTTGTGATTTTTGCATATATTATTAATTAATGATATTAGTATGTATTGTTTCTATATTATTTAATATATATTTATATTAATTTTTTAAAAATAAAAATAAAGCTAGACTTATTTAGTTAATTTGAGAATTTTGTATATATTACTAATTTATAATTATTTTCTAATTTTATTTTTGTTTTAGCACAAATAAAAGTTTCCATATGGTTTATTATATATTAAATTATTAATTTAAAATATTTTTAATTTAAAAGAATTTAATATAAATTATTCACAAATATTTTTTTTGACAATCAATATTTTTTTTAAAAGTAAAACGAAAGTCGTTAAAATGACCAAACTGTCATTAAAAAAATCATATGACAGTTAAGGTTGATCGTCAAATTTGAGGCTTGATCGCAACGTCATTAGCAATCGATGTCAATTATATTGTGGTTGTATGTCTTGCTAGTGACGGCAAAGAATAAATGCACCCAAGAATACCAATGATTTTGTTTGATTTTTTTGGAGACAATTTTAAAAAGTCAATGTGAGACATGACATTCATGGTGGGGACTTCCCACATAAAATAGTCTATTGGCTAATAATTTGATATATCATCTAATACAACTTCGTAAAAATGGATTGACATAAAGCCATCATGGTGAAGAAAGATCCTTCATAGGTGAGATTTGAATAACGCGCTCAAATAATCAAACCACACATGATTGTCTGTAATGTTAATGATGAAGTTATTAATTACTCATATTATGTGAACCCTACATACCAAGAGTGGTAGTCATAAGTCTCTCTAAAAGAGTGGAAATTTTCAATTTAATTTCTTAGAAGGGGGATTATATGATCCATCAGTTATGTGATAGTTCTCTAGAAGGTCAACTTCTTGAAACCAAGACCAGCATTCACTAATCCATAATAGTATTACCCTCTTTGGAAACAAGGTTGACATTATATTATTTGATTTCTTTTCAAAAGGCCCTAAATCTCTCAAATATAATATAATAACCTAATTTATAAGTAAGAGACTCCTCACTCATTAAAATCAAATAATTGCTTTTGAGTAAGCTTCAATTTGATTTTTGTATAGCTCTAGATATAGCTCTTTGCACCCCTCACCATAGAGGGGTGAACTCACCAATGAGCCCTCAAGTCACTATCCAGTTCCTTCTTTCAAACCACATCCTTCAATTTGCCTATGTCACAACACCCACTTGACCTTGCTACGCTAATCCACTTGCAAGTTGGATAAACAGAAGAGGAATTTACTATCTTGATATCACTCTAGACTGCCATGTGGACTAATAATATGGGTAGGAAAAAGGCTCATTACATCAAAGAGTTCAACCCAACCGGGGAACATGGTGATAAGGTATATCTGGGGGCAGCTATTAAAGGAAAAACTAGACTGTTAGTGGCCCAATTGAGGACGGGCTCTCATCACCTCAGGTGCGAGACAGGTACATGGAAAAGGCCCAAAGAGGAATGGGAAGAAAGGATCTGCAAGTTCTGTGTGTCAGGTGCGATTGAGACTGAATGTCATTTTATCATTGAGTGCACTGCTTATGATGACATCCGGGCTCAGTACGAAATCAGTTCGGGAGCAAACAACATGCACAGCCTATTCGAGGAAAATAAGATCAACCAAACTGCTAGTTTGATTGTCAAGATTCACAATAGGAGGTCCGACTTAGAAAAGAATCTGGAGTACCTTACGACTGTGATCCGGTGGTCCCTTAGACTGTTTGGCCTCGTGATCATCATTAAAATCATTCATTTCATTTCATTTCCCTTTGGAATTTCAAACTTCGGTCTACCACACTGTTCAAATGTCCAACAGACGCTATCATGTCCTCACCTTAGTATGTCCTCTATATACAGTACGAAACCATAAAAAACATGATAATAACAACCGATTTTATTCGAGTGCCTATTAGAAATTGAAATAGGCTAAATGTTTAATATTGAAAAAAGCTACAAATTTGATGTCAGGGATACCTACGTGCAATTTTCAATCCAAAATGATCGCGTTCTAAGAAAAGGGGACCCAATTGCTCTAAGAGATTGCAATGTGAGCGAAGTCCCAATTCACAGAATCGGGAATGACAAGTTACAATGTCAGAATCCCCTGGGCAAGCACATAAGAGCTGCTCAAAAAAATATCTGAAAGTCTTTATACCATCGGAAGGAAATATGTTTCAAATTTCTGGATAGCAGTTTTCCAGCCGAGCAGGAATCAGAACCTCGACACTAACTCTAACTACAGTTAAGAAGATTGGTCGCTGTTGCTACTGAACCTTTGCCAACGTGAAAAGTATGAAACTTGAAATTCTCAAGTGCACATGTGAATCCATTTTTCAATTTTGTCTGCAAACAGAACATGTCTCTTGCTTATTTTTATGACCAGCATCCAATGCAACCCAACTTCAATTTGATTTCAGCCCTTGGGGGAAACTAAAATCACACATTATCTTTATTTCGTTTTAATCTGCCAGTGATCTCCTTCAGACCAAGCGTCCTGTTACACGGCATGCTCCTTACTTGGCATCATTCCTAATCAATTGATTTTATCAACATGAATTCCATTACTAGAAGTTATATTTCCTTTAGCTTAATAGCGTTTTAGTTGTTGTCACACAAAAAAAAGCAGCAAAGACAAATTTGAAGTGGAACTGTGATTGGACCATCTTAAATGCAGAATAACATGTGGTCAGACTTCAAGTCGATAATAATTCTTCCGCCTGAAAATATGTTTACTTCTACATAACCTGCATCTTCTTTAATTTATTTGGGATGTACAACAGCCTCATGCTTAACATCTTAGAAGATACTACATCCCTAGTACAAACTAAAATTGAAAAAACATATGCATCCATGATAAAGGTTAAAAGAACACAATCTTCAGAATCCCATTTTGAATTTCAGCAGAAGAACATACGTGTAAGTTCATAGAGTATGTAGAGAAAGGATATCACCGTGCACACAATCTCTAGCATACTTGTGCAGAAAAAGATGTAGAAACTTTCAAATAAGAACTGTAGTATAATCTTGCCTGCAGAGAAACTATTGTATTGGAAATTATCTACACTTGGATCGATGATGGGCTGGTCAGAGAGAGGCTACTACTACTTCAGTTGGTAGAGCACTCTAGCAACAAAAGGAAGATCCTAAGTTCGATTCATAGCTGATCTATATATGAGTAATAAGTCAACATGTGGTATAATCTGAGCCAAGCTAAGAGCCCCAAACACTGCAATGTGGCTTAAAAGGATGTAAATAAGTCACACTCGGACTGATGATGGGCTTGTCAAAGAGGGGCCGGTGACAAGATGGCCAAAGATGGGCCAGTAGCTCAGTTGGTAAAGCACTCCAGCAGCAAATGGAAGGTCCTAGATTTGAATCCTAACTAAATCCATATAAACTGTAGCTCAACACTAGACTACGTCAAAGATTTGATTAATATAAAAGTCCTTCCTCATAATTAGTGTCTGAGAAGATATTGTATGCGAACTCCAACTGGAGTTGAATCCAAATATGCATCCACAAAAAAATGTAATAAGCAGAGTTCCGAAACCTAATTTTGATGAGCAGATACTGGATTTACAACAAAAGGCTATATACATTTCAAGTTCACATAGCAATTGAAAAGAAAGTAACTGCCGGGCAACCTCGTGCATTTGTGCTTAGTCAAATGGGTAAGTTTGATATTTGCAAAATATAAATTTTACCTCACATTACCGTTGCAAATGAAAGTAAAATGTATTTCTTCGGGCATAATTCAGGCAATCTTCCTACACAGAAATTGAAAGTTCCTTCAACAACAGTTGCAGTAATAATAGGAACAAGCTTTAGGTTTGTTATCCTTTTGGTTCAAAAGGAATAACTAAATCCCTAGTCTAAGGAATATGTATATAGTCATGTACTAGTCTGGTGATAGAGCCAAAAATCATCAAGATAGATCAACTTAAGTGGCCAAAATAGAAAAAAGTGATTATTTATGTAGTAAGTAATTATTAGCTCACTTATGAGCAAACTTGGTCAGACTTTCCCTTCTCAGATCTTTAGGCATCAATGAGTTTCAGTGGATAAAAAAGACAAACAATTATGAATTTGTTGAAGCATCCGCTTTATTTGGTCGTTTTAGTTGGTTTCAATGGCTTGTTTACAGGTACTTTTTCCACCTTGTTGGTTTTAGTTTTCTTTGAAGGCGCCATGTCTTTGTTAGATTTCTCCTTTGCAGACTTTGAAGCTTTTGAGGGCTTCCCTTCTTTCACTTTGGCAGAAGCTTTTTCTGTCTCATTTTTCGTGGCATTTTGGTTTCCTTCTGTATCATCTGATTCCTTCTTCAATGCCTTCTTTCGTTTCCTTACAAGTTCTTTCTCATCCTTTGAGGAGGTTACGTTTTCTGATTTCTTTGATATGTCCTCCTCTACTTTGGCCTTCTTTCCAGCTTTATCAAGCTTAGCCTTCTTAACATTTTCAGAATTGGCTAACTTTTTATGCTTTGCTGGACTTATTTTCTTCTCCTTGATAGCCATCTCTGTTTCTTCTACACCTGTATCATGTTTCGATGGTCCTTCCTGCTTAAATTCTTTAACTTTCTTTGATTTTGTCTTTTTCTGTTCACCTTCACTTGATGGCTTAGCCCCTTTACCAGAGACAGCTTGTTTGAGACCTCTTTTCAGTTCTGATTTCTTTTGGTTCTTTAACTCATCTGACAGCTTAAAAGAATTTTTTATCCTTGTCAACATTCCCTTCTCACTCATACTCTTCACTTGTTTTGTGAGTTTCTTTTTGAAGTTGGGTGGCAATCCATTCTGATACTTACTTTCAAGGAATTTCATGATTGCTGGAATGCTCGAGCCTGTCTTTTCTTTCAAAGAAAATATAGCATCTTTGATCATCTGCAAGGAAATAATTACAATCTTATACAAATGGGAAATCTTAAAAAGCATAATCCATTATCCACATCAGACAAACAACATGGAGATGCTACAAAAGAGAAAACCCAAAATATAATCCTCCAAAGCTAGAAAGAAATGAACGTATATGAAAAAACCACATATGATAAGCCAATACCTCCTCAGATACACTATCCATTAAAAGAGGAGGAGAAGAGCTTGATTAATATCTTGAACAATAAATAAACTCATTAAAAACACAAACGAAAGTATAAACTATGATAAAAAGCAAAACTAATTGAAATTTAAGCATAAAGAGGGGAAAAATTTCTCATAGTGCAAACTCCCAATTCTTCTTTCTCATGGACCTGCGACCCCAACAGACGGTTTAAGCCTGGGCACCTTTTTAGTCCTTGCAACCCTTCCTCTGAGGGAATCCAGAGGATTGTTACCTTTATACTTTCAGATTAAAATGATCTGTCTCAAGTGTTTGCCTTAAAACAAATGCATTTATATTGTTTGGGAGCTTCACAATGGAGGCAGCCTGAAAGTGAAACTATGCCAAAAAGTGAAGAACTATTTGAGATTTAAAAAAACCTGTGTTTTGAGCGTAGCCCCAAGTCCTATTGGAATTAAGTAGAAGTCCTGGCAATATATGTAGGATTGTGATGCAGATGCATTTGTCAAATATCTTGTAGGTTATCTTTGATTCAAAAAAGTTCTATAATAAATGTGGTTGATGCAAATACCAAGGATAAATGAAACAAAGATAACATTAAAAAAAGTGGTAGAGACCAAAGAGAAAAAAATAGAAATAGTTTGTTTGTCCACTGAGTTTTTATATCTAATGATTTTCAATATTTCCCTGTGTTACATGGGATGCATGTTGAAGATGGTAGCTGTGTTAGAGATCTTCAGACCTCTGTTGTTTGCCGTGTGTCTCTGTTGGCGACGTCTTTGTTCAGCTGAGAATTTTTTTTGTGTGATTGGTTCCTTATGATGATCGGGTTCTTCGGTACTTATATTCGCTGGAAGAGTTATATTCCTGGAATTCACTTTTATATGTCTTGTCATTGTCACCGTGTGTTGATTCACTTCCGCCTCCGCATCCACCTGGACTTCTCTTGTATGATGATATGGCACCGTCTTTGCTGGGCCTACTTAGTCTCCTCACGTATGCTGATGTGGCTGCTGGCATCGCTTCATCTCCCACCGTTTTGGTTTTGCGGCAACATGGTTAATGTTTGCATTAATGACATGGTCGATTCCTCTTAATTCCGCCGATTCACTTTCTTCATTTGATACCGGCTCCATTATGATGGTGTCGTCTCATGGTTATTCATGATTGTTCACATTTTGTAACCGAAAATCTGCATCGTTGGTGCATAGTCTATGGTGTGTATTTTTGCGTTTATCGCAAGTCGTGATATACTCTCTGTGTAAGTATCTGAAACGTTTTTTTTGGAGCGATTAGAAAGGAAGTCAATTCTTTGTGAGTCGGAACTCTGTCATTTTTATCATGCTCTTGCCAGATTGATATTCAGTATTCTGTGTTTATCCAGTGGGATATCAGTTAATTTGTATTGAGTTAAAACTGTGTCGTATATATTCTGAGTATCGTGACTTTGTGAAGTGATCTCGGTTTGATTATCTTTAACTCTGATCATTGAGTGATCATTAAGTTTTGAAGACTTCAAAAGGAGGCAGAGATTTTGTAATCAGTTTTGTAATTCTTATAAAGGATCTATTTTGGTGGGCTGGGTTGTTTCCCTCGGTGAGGAGGGTTTGTCCCAAGATAATTTCTGGTGTTCTCTGATTGTTTTTGTTTATTTGCATTTCATTATTATTGCAAATCTATATTTCTGGTTCTTAATTTAACATGTATCAGAGCGGGTCTAAGAAAACGATCCCGAACCAAAAGCTTTAAGTTTTATTTTGCTCCCTGCTCTTCTTTCAGTTTGTTTATTTCAAGCATCTTCAATGGTGAACGGACTGAAGTTAGAAGACAGACTGGATGGATCTTCTAACTTCTCTTCCTGAAAATTCAGAATTCTAATTGTGCTTGAAGAGAATGATCTACTTGACTACATAAATGTAGCTGAGCCTTCTGATGACACAGAGAAAGAGCAATGGAAAAACAATAAAATCATAGCAAGAAAGATTTTAACTGACTCTGTTGTTAGTCCTAAGATCAGATTACTGAGGGGGGGTGAATCAATAATCTACCAATTGTGCAACTTTTTAACCTCTTAAACTTTACCACAGCATTCACAAGATTATCTTTAATAGCAGCAAATGAAAAACATAATCATAAGCACATTCACATAACAATGAAACACCTGAGACAAAAATTTATCTCGTGAAAACCCAAATCGGAAAAAAACAATGGTGGGGATTAGTACCCACTAAATGATGTACTTTTCTGAAGTACGCCCTGTGAGGAGCTTAACCTGAAGGGATTTACCTTAGGCCTGTTAGGACCTTTACCCTATTAAGAGTAGCCTTGTTAGAGGACTTCAAACACAAATTAATGCGCCAACTTGTTAGAGGATTTACAATAGGAACCTGCTAGGATCCACCGGGTTAAGGGATTTTGACTGTTGTAATTGTTAGGGAACAACAGAGAGAATGATCTGTAAAATAGCACAACCTCTACTTGATCAGATCCACTGAAGCACAAAATCTCTTCACAACACAATTAACTTTGTCCTGGCTTGATCGCAACTCGCACTTTACACTGCACTTGCCCAACACACAATCAACCACTAAAAACCTTCAACTTCATCACATAAATATTGTTCATCAAGCCCTAGAGTTTTCTACCGCCTTAAGAAAACCCTAAAATTTAATTTCCAATATCCCACTCAAATCCAACACGCCACAAAACAAAATTCGTTGTACAAAACAATTTTTCAAGACCGCGTCAGCCAATATAATGATTTACATAGAATTTTGTGTCATGGGGTCAAACGCATTTTGACCAAACACTTGCTTCCATAAGAATCTTCTCCACACGCTAGCATCGAACAATGTGATGCCAGATCATCACCTCCAATCTTTAAGACATGTCACCATATCGTGACTGACTCAACCAAATTCACCGCAACCTCTACACTGATCATCGATCGAAGATTCATCAACTGTCACTCAAGAACACAAACACTTCAACCTGTAAGAACTCTGTCTTTGCTCACCAATCATCTATCCTTTACGCCGGTCACTCAAATTAGTTGTGATTGCAACCATAGCTTCTACACACTGTTGTCCACCATATCTTATGACCCCACCACAAGACACAACAAAGATTTGACAAACCAATCAAATCACCTATTGCCTATCACTAATTGTTCTAGTAGTTGCACTGTCAACCTTCATCCGATCATAACTTTCTTACCGGTCAACATCAACAATAGCGGTCATGCATTTAACATTCGGAAACATCCCCAAGTCTCTCATAAGAATCGCTACAACTGAAACTTACTGCAACACCTTGATCATCATACTTATTCTTAGCAACATGCTAGAAACACTAGGTCAATACTTGACATCAATGACAACCCAATAATTGATCATCATGCAATCACATCTATATCATTACAACTCTAGAAGTCACTTACCATCACTGCATCAGTTATGCCAAAACTACCTGTCATATAAAAGTTGAATTCAACTAAGGAAATGTTTGAAACTTTGAAGAACCTGTATGAATTCAATAACACCAGCAGAGCTCTAGCTTTAAGATGTCAACTTCTCCATGTTAAAATGGCTAGAGGAGAATCAGTTGTTTCATTTTTCATGAAGATTTCATAATTAAAGGATCGGCTCAATGCAATTGGAGATTACATTGAGGACAAAGATCTAGTGATGTTAGCCATGAATGGACTTCCTCACTCTTGGGAATCCATTCAAGAGATTAGTGGGAGAGATGAACTTCCTAAATTTGACAAGTTGAAAGCTGATTACATTCAAGAAGAATGTAGACTAGAAGCTAGAGGCAATGGACGTAAATCTTATCATGAAGATGAGCATGTACTTGCTACCCATTCATCTTAAGAAAAAGGGAAGAAAGTAAATTTCAAAAGATTCAGAGATAAGAACTTTGAGCAGCTCTTGATTCCAAGAAAAAGAAAAGGGATCTGTCTAGGATCCAGTGCTTCAGATGCGACAAATTTGGACACTTTGCTACAGATTGTACCTCAAGACCAAAGCCTCAAGTAGCTGCTACAAATATTGAGAACTCCTCTCCTGAAAGAGAGTCAAATGAAACTTCTGAAGGATTCTTATTTATGTCAACACTCTCTAGCAATGTCCTTACCAATAGTGATACATGGCTGATTGATAGTGGTGCATCTCGTCATATTACTAGTTATCGTGAGCACCTCTTCAATTTGAAAAAAAGGAATTCTCATCTTCAAGTTATTATTGGTGATGATGCAAGTTATTCAGTAAAAGGTGTTGATTTTACTTCCTTCTGGTTGGATTCTGTTAATGTTATATAGCTGCGAGAGAGATAAATTACCACTGGAAATGGTTGACTCAGCTTTGCGGTTGATTTGGCTCCTTACGTATGATATCTGACATCGTGGATGTATGTAATTGTATGCATGATGACTTGGCATCGAGTTGAATGTCTTGGCACCGTTTCATCTTGTCGTCCGTTTCAGGAAGTCCGGTTGTGGAATATTATTGAAGAGACGTAATTGCCATCCCTTGGCATTCTGTGGGAGCCTTCTTTGTAACGGCATCATATCCTTGTTTAGGCGATGGGAAATAACAAGTCTGCTAAGACTCACTTGTCAGTGCGGTGCTTTGTTTTGGTATTGTATCTTCGAAAATACATATGATTTGTGTATGATCCTTGAGGTGTTGTGTGATTCATTTTGTAATCAATTTGTTTTCATCAGAGACTCTGAGACATTTTGTCAAAGTAATAGACAAGCTTATTGATTGACAGTTTGCATACTTCAATCATAAGAGAGATCATTGTAATTGTTTTGGCATCTCAATAAAGGAATCTAGTTTTTGGGTGTGGCTGGGTTTTTCCCTCAAGTAGGAGGGTTTTCCCAAGATAAATTCGCTGTCTTTTGTACCTATTTTGTTCTATTTTGTTTATTGTTGTTTATCATTATTTCTAGGCTAAACATTAACAATCATGAGCACCTCTTCAATTTGAAAAAAAGGGATTCTCATCTTCAAGTTATTATTGGTGATGATGCAAGTTATTCAGTAAAAGATGTTGATTTTACTTCCTTCCGGTTGGATTCTGAAATTCCTCTTCACTTAAGTGATGTTCTTTTTGTTCCTGGCATTAAGAGGAATCTGATTTCTATTTCAGCCTTAGAAGACAAGGGCTGTCATGTTACTTTTGCTGATGGAAAAGTTCTTATATGGAAGAAGAATACGAACATTCAATCAGCTCGTGAGATTGGTGTTCATCATGACAGTCTTTACAAGCTTTCAGCCTGTCCTATTCAAGCATTAGCTCATGATTCTTCAAGTACAAGTGAGCTATGGCACAAAATATTTGGACATCTAAATTTTAGAACTTTGTCTTCTATGGAGAAGGTTGTAGTTGGCCTTCCAAAGCTTAACCAAAACCATGGAGGTGTCTGCAAGGGATGCACTCTAGGTAAGAACATTAAAAGTACTTTTCACAGCAGTGAAAGTAGAGCAAAAGAAATCCTACAATTAATTCATTCTAATTTATGTGGTCTTATGTCAGTTGCTTTCCTTAGTGGTTTTTGGTGTTATGTTACCTTCATTGATGACTTTTCTCATAAGTGTTGGATTTATTTTCTTAAGTCTAAAAAATCAGATGAAATGTTGTTTAGATTTAAAGAATTTAAAGCACTTTTTAAAAATTTGTCGAATAAGAAGATTAAGATTCTAAGGTCTGATAATGGAGAATATGTTTCTGGTATTTTTCATAACTTTTGTGTTGAAGCTAGGATTAAGAGGGAGATCTGTGCCCCTTATAATCCTCAACAAAACAGTGTAGCTAAAAGAAATAACAGAACAATTGTTAAGGCAGCAAAGGCTATGATTCATAATCAAAGCCTTCAAACATTTTTATGGGCAGAGGCTTACATGACAGCAGTGCACAATTAGAATCATAGTCCTCATCACATCCAAGACAACATCACTCCAGAAGAAGTTTTTACAGGTATCAAACCAAATATTAGTCATTTCAAGATTTTTGGATGTCCTGTCTACATTCATGTTCCAAAAGAGAAAAGAACAAAGTTAGAACCTTCAAGAAAGAAAGGTATCTTCGTTGGCTATAGTGAATCCTCAAAGGCATACAGAATCTACATTCCAAGTCAAAAGAAAATTGAAATCAGTAAGAATGTTTCTTTTGATGAAGATGTAGCTTGTAAGAAATCCAAAGAATCTAACATGGAATCTGATAGAGAAGACTTTGAGCATGCTCAAGAAATAGATATGGCTGATCCAGATCCACCTTCAGAGATTTAGAGGGAGAATACAAATTTAGAAGACCTTGCTGATCCAGTAGATCCAGCTGATTTTATAGATACTTCAGTAGATCCCAGTAATATTTCAACTAATAAAAAAAGACCATTATGGGTCAGGCACACTATGGAAGAGGCTAAAAAATATGCAGCCCCTTGTGGCACTTTCAGAAAGAGTAGGAGGCCTCACAAGTTTGTTGGTTATGTAGCCTTGACAAGTCACATTATAGTATCTGAGCCTTCCAGTGTTGAAGAGGCTTCAAATCAGCAAGTGTGGAAGGATGCCATGATGGAGGAGTATCAATCCATCATAAAAAATGACATGTGGGACATTGTTCTTAGGCCTAAAGATAAATCTGTCGTTTCTTCTAAATGGCTATTCAAGATTAAACACATAGCTGATGGGAGTGTAGAAATATATAAAGAGAGATTTGTAGCTAGAGGTTTTTCTCAAAAGGAAGGCATGGACTATGAAGAGAACTTTGCACCTGTAGCACATTACACTTCTATCAAAACCATCATAGTTGTGGCTGCAGTTAAGGGTTGGAAGCTTCATCAAATGGATATGAAAACAACATTCTTGAATGGCATAATTGAAGAGGAAGATTATATTGAGCAGCTAGAGGGCTCTATAATTCATGGCAAAGACTCACATGTGTGCAGGTTGAAAAAGGCCTTGTATGGCCTTAAACAAGCCCCTCATGCTTGGTATGAGAGGATTGACCCTTATATTTTGAGCTTGGGCTTCCTAAAGAATGATGTTGATCCAAATTTATACTTCAAGGTATGTGATGACAAAGTGTTGATTTTAATACTATATGTTGATAGTTTATTTCTCACTGGTAATGATGATCTCATTGTTAAATGTAAGGATTTAGCTTCTAAATTTGAAATGAAGGATCTTGGATTATTACACTATTTTCTTGGGCTTGAGGTATGGCAAAGGCCAAATGAAATTATATTCAGTCAGGGAAAATATGCTATTGATATTTTGAAGAAACTTGGTATGTTAGTGTAAGTCTATGGTGACTCCTATGGAAGCAAATTTGAAAAAGTTGCATAAAGATGCAGCCACTTCAGATTTAGTTGATCCTACTATGTGCAGGCAGTTAATTGGCTCCTTAATGTATTTGGTTAATACAAGGCCTGATATTTGTTATGCTATTAATACTTTGAGTCAATTCATGTGTGAACCGAGTCCGAGACAAATTCACCTTTTGAAACCAAACACATATTGAGATATGTTTGTGGTACAGTGGGATATGGTTTAAAATATTCTTCAGGGTGCCTGACAGGAAGAGCACTTCGGGTTGTTGTTTCAGCTTAGGTTCAGCTTTGGTCTTGAACATATTGAAGACCTGTCACTTGCTAAGAGGGAGTGTTTTAGATGGTAGTTGTGTAGGAGATCTTCAAACCTCTGTTGTTTTCCGTGTGTCCCTGTTGGTGACGTCTTCGTTCAGCTGAGAATTATTTTTTGTGTGATTGGTTCCTTATGATGATCAGGTTCTTCATTACTTTTATTCGCTGGAAGAGTTATATTCCTTGGCTTTACTTTTATATGACTTGTCATTGTTACCATGTGTTGATGATTCACTTCCCTCTCGACATCCACCTGGACTTCTCGTGTATGATGATATGGCACCGTCTTTGCTGGGCCTACTTAGTCTCCTCGCATATGCTGGCGTGGCTTCTGGCATCGCTTCATCTCCTACCGTTTTGGTTTTGCGGCAGCAAGGTTAATGTTTGCATTAATGACATGGTCGATTCCTCTTAATTCCACCGATTCACTTTCTTCATTTGATACCTACCGGCGCCATTATGATGGTGTCATCTCATGGTTATTAATGGCTGTTCACATTTTGTAACCGAAGATCTGCATAGTTGGTGCATAGTCTATGGTGTATATTTTTGCGTTTATCGCAAGTTTTGATATACTCTGTGTAAGTATCTGAAAAAAAAAATTATTGGAGCGATTAGAAAGCAAGTCAATTCTTTGTGAGTCGGAACTCTGTCATTTTTATCATGCTCTTGCCAGATTGATATTCAGTATTCCGTGTATATCCAGTGGGCTATCAGTTAATTTGTATTGAGTTTAAAACTGTGTCATATATATTCTGAGTATCGTGACTTGGTGAAGTGATCTCGGTTTGATTATCTTTAACTCTGATCATTGAGTGATCATTAAGTTTTGAAGACTTCAAAAGGAGGCAAAGATTTTGTAATCAGTTTTGTAATTCCTATAAAAGATCTATTTTGGTGGGCTGGGTTGTTTCGCTCGGCGAGGAGGGTTTTTTCCAGGATAATTTCTGGTGTTCTCTGATTGTTTTTGTTTATTTGCATTTCATAATTATTGCAAATCTATATTTCTAGTTCTTAATTTAACAATGCATCCCCACCTCTCAAACCCATTTTCCTGTCTCTTGAGGCATTTTACTATTTTATTGATGGCAGGACAGCTCTTAGCCAGCCCCTTGATTGATTAAAAAGCAATTTTTTATTAAATTTTTAAAATCATTCATAACATTAAAAAGAGACTGCTAAATATATCATAAAAGCACTATAACATAACAGCATTATAATATTAACAATAAGTATATCATATTATGAGAGCACTACAACAGCAACATAACAACAATTAACTTAATCATAATGATAGTGACAGCAACAACTATAGTTGTGCAGGGATAAATATATCATGATTCAGATTCATAGTTAATGATACAAGTTATATAGCAGTTACTATTAATCATTAACATCAATAATTCGGATTTCTTATTTCATTTTTTGAAAAAAAAAACATCCAAATTCTTGATACAGTATTAGAGTTAATTATAATTGTCCACTGAAAAAAAATAAAAAATTAAAGGTGCATTTGACATATTTTGGTTCAATGTGATATTATTCAAAAAGATTTTTTTTTGGAACATGACTGCATGCTTCTACAGACATCTGCCAACATCATTTTAACATTGTAACAAGTTCAAGTCACCACAACTTTCCCATATTAAAAAAAATAAAAACAGTCTGAAACTTTACCATTTAAAAAAAGTTTATGTGAATCTATCCATTGAATTCTCTTAACAAGTTCAAGTCGTTACAAAACTTCTACCATATAAAATAAAAACAAAAACAGTTGATATTAAAGCAAACGATTTATTAACTGTTTTTATCAAGCAGATGGAATGATTCACAAAGAATCTACAATAAACAAATTAAGTGTCATTAAGTACAAAGACTATAAGCACTTAAACAATGACCCCCTACAATACCCTAAAAAAATCTAGAAGACCAAACACTGTTACCAATAATTCAAACATTTCCTAGTAAAAAACCGACTGGATATGAATAAGCGGACAATAGAACAGGAGAGAGTAAGATGGCATGCATACCTCTGCATAAGGGGGTAGGGCTGCTGCAGATTGCGTTTTTCTCTCACTCTTCTTCTCTTTCTTTTTCTCCTTCTCCTCACCAACATTATCACCTTCTTCACCAACTTCCTCTTCTCCATTCCGATCACCATCGCCATCCCCACCAATATTTTTTTCTTCTTGTTGATCTTCTTCCTTAACTTCTGGTTTACTATCGTCCGGCAAAGAGGCGTTATCCTGTAAGATTTGGGTTTCAGCGCCATTTTTGTGGTGCGCAGGGTTGCCCTTTACTGCCCTTCCTCTCTTAGGGCGCGGTGGCGGAGAGGACGATTGAGAAGGAGAGGCCATTACTTCCATTCCGTATTCGTTTAACGATGAACAAAAGACTGAGGTGACGGCCTATCCTTTAATAACGTAATAAGCCCATTGCATTTATACTCGCTCATGCTCTTAAAGAGCTGTCCCATATTTATTTATTTTGAGCAGCAGCTTCATAAGAGAATTAATTATTTTGCATCAGCATTAAAGACAAGAGGGCCCCACTTCCCACCCGTACTTAAACAGGCAATTAAAAATAAATTTAACTAGCACCTCATCAATAAGGTGCAATGGTTAGGCCAATAACAAGATATGTTATAAATATATTGTACTAACTAGCTTTAATATATATATATATATAGTAACCCACACAAAAAACCTTACAATTTGGTAATTCAAGAGGGCCCCACTTCCCACATGTGGTTAAACAGCCAACTAAAAATAAATTTAACTAGCACTTCATCAATAAGGTGCAATGGTTGCACCGATAATAAGATATGTTATAAATATATTACACTAACTAGCTCTTATATATATATATATATATATGATGCCAAAATTACACTAACTAGCTATATATATAG
The DNA here is from genome assembly GCA_027943335.1 of Chamaecyparis obtusa. Classification (NCBI taxonomy): domain Eukaryota; kingdom Viridiplantae; phylum Streptophyta; class Pinopsida; order Cupressales; family Cupressaceae; genus Chamaecyparis; species Chamaecyparis obtusa. The sequence continues at coordinate 2,327,963 of BSBK01003396.1, forward strand.
ATATGCTAGTAGCAGTTGCAACGCAACATAGAAGACATTTTATGATTTTTATTTTTTAAATTGGTGTAAGGGTTATTGTTACAGTTAGTGTTACTATTATGGTTAGTTCTACTATTATAGTTAAGGTCAGTGTTAGGGTTATAGTAAAGGTTAGTGTTACGATAACAATTAGGTTCGTCAATGTAAATAGGGTTAGTGTCAAACCTAGCGTTGTGGTTTGGGTTAGTGTTAGGGTCAAGATTAGGATTAAGGTTAAGATTAGAATTACAGTTAGGATTTGGTTTGGGTTAGCGTTAGGGTCAAGATTATGATTAAGGATAAGATTAGAATTACGATTAGGATTTGGTTTAGTTTTATGAGTATGGTTTACCATTTACAATTATATTTTTAGCATTTATGACTAGGGTTTAGCATTTAATGAGTATGATTATGGTTAGGGTTTGGGTTTAGACTTTATGGTTACGGTTATAGTTACATTTAGGATTCGATGTTAAGGTTTAATGTTAGGGTTAGGTTTATAGTTAGGGTTAGAATTTTGTTTAGGGTTAGGGTTAGCTTTTGGATTATGGTTAGGGTTAGGATTATGATTATTGTTACAGTTAATATTTAGGGTTAGAGTTAGGATTATTGTTAGAGTTAGAATTAGGTTTATGTTTACAGTTATGGTTATGATCAAGGTTTAGGGTTAGGGTTAGGATTAGGATTAGGGTATAGGGTTTAAAGTTAGGATTATGGTTAGGGTAAGGACATTGATTGTAGATAGTATTATGGTTAGGATTGGGATTATTGTCAGGGTTAGGGTTTACATCATGGTTAGCATTATGGTTGGAATTGGGATTTTGATTAGTGTTGGGATTAGGGCGTAGGATTAGGATTATTATTGGGGTTAGGGTTTACATCATGAAAAGCATTATGGTTAGGGTTGGGATTTTGATTATGGTTGAGAATAGGCTTAGGATTAGGATTATCATTAGGATTAGGGTTTACATCATGGTTAGTATTAGGGTTAGGGTTAGGATAAAAGTTTAGCATTAAATCTAGGGCTATGGTTTGGGTTAGTATTAGGGTCAAGATTAGGATTAAGGTTAAGATTAGAACTATGGTTACAATTTGGTTTAGGTTTATGATTATGGTTTACCATTTACGATTATATTTTAGCATTTATGATTAGGGTTTAGCATTTAATGAGTATGATTATGGTTAGGGTTAGGATTTAGCCTTTTGGTTATGGTTATAGTTACATTTAGGATTTGGTGTTAAGGTTTAATGTTAGGGTTAGAATTTGTTTAGGGTTAGGGTTAGAATGATGGTTAGACTTAAGATTAGGGTTAGGCTTTGGATTATGGTTAGGATTAGGGTTATGATTATTATTACAATTAATATGTAGGGTTAGAGTTAGGATAATTGTTAGGGTTAGAGTTAGGTTTATGGTTACGGTTACAGTTATTCAATCAATTTTTAGGGTTAGGATTAGGATTAGCTTATAGGGTTTAAGGTTAGGATTATGGTTAGGGTAAGGACATACATTGTAGATAGTATTATGGTTAGATTAGGGTTTTGATTATGATTATGGTATAGGATTAGAGTTAGAATTTATATTAGGGTTAGCTTTAGAATTATGGGTTAGAGTGAGGGTTTAGATCATGGTTATTATTATGGTCAAGGTTGGGGTTTTGATTAGAGTTGGGATTAGGATTAGGATTATTGTCAAGGTTAGGGTTTATGTCTCATGGTTAGTATTATGGTTAGGATTGGGATTTTGATTATGATTGAGATTAGGGCTTAGGATTAGGATTATCGTTAGGGTTAGGATTTACATCATGGTTAGTATTAGGGTTAGGATAAAGGTTTAAGTTCATGGCATGGTTTAGGATATAGTTATTTTGAGGGTTCATGTTAGGATTAGGGTTTATCATTTAGGTCTAGGGTTAGGTTTAGGATTATGGTTAAAGTGAGGGTTTAGATTAGGGTTAGTATTATGGTTAGGGTTGGGGTTTTTATTAGGGTTATGATTTAGGGCTTAGGATTAGGATTATCATTAGGGTTATGGTTTACATCATGGTTAGTATTAGGGTTAGGATTAGGATAAAGGTTTATGTGCATGACACGGTTAGAGTTATGGTTATATTTAGGGTTCATGTTATGATTATAATTTAGCATTTAGGGATTAGCATTTAGGTCCAAGTGGTGCAGGAGCACCCAAGGGTTAGTTGATCCAATCCATCTCTTGTTTTGTTTTGTAGCCATTTTTGGCATGTGTGAGATTTTCCTAAGGTCATGTTGACCATAGTGTGGGATCCAGTAGGTCCTAGGTCTTAGGTCTTGCAATTTTTAGGCTTAAATGTTTAAGTCTCTTTCTTGGTTATTTGTTGATTAAATGATATCACTAAGATTTCATAGGGTCTAAGGTGTGTGAGAAGTCATATTTGAATCTAGCATGGAGTCTAGAACTCTCTAGGACTTGGCCAATGTCTTTGGTTTGCAAAATTTGAAAAATTTGAAAAAATGTTGCAAAAGTTTCTTAGCAACTTTTACAACTTTTCAAAGTTGCTCGGATAGAATTGTCCAAACACCCTAAAATGACCTTGGAGTTTCCTAATGGAAACCTAAGACAAACCTCAAACTATTTAAGTCATTTTTGGACCAGATCTTGAGGTTGGAGAATATTGTGTACAAAGCTTTAGTTTTGGAAGTGTGAACATTGTGGGGAAGGTTTGTGTATCTTTGTAATCAATGAATTGAAGAAGAATGTTTTGAGTTGTGTTATGGATTGAATTAAATGGAGTGTTTAGTTTAGTATCTTTCCTTGCATTGTGTGTCATTAGATTAGGATTTTGTGTTTGTTTTCTTGTTCTGCATCAAATCTTTATCTTTTCCCTATTCACTAGTTCAAACCAGGAAGGTGTGTGAAATGAGGATCTAAATCACTATCCCACCATTCAATCTGTACAGCCTCTTGGAGATAGTGAGTAGACTCAATGTATATATCTTGTGTAGGAGCATGGGCCCTGGAAATATTGGGAAGCATTTACAAAGTCTTTCCCTAGGCAAGCTTATGGTGATCCTGGGTAGGAGAGATTGAGACATAATAGATATAACTTGCAGAGGTGTGCATGAAGCTACCAATTAGTGATTGGAGGTCAAAGGAAAGGTTCTTTCCAAGAACTTCTCAAGAGGAGAGGGTACAACCAATCCATTTGGTTACCCAAAGCTTGTAGACAAGCCATGTAATTAGAGAATTCCTAAAACCCTCCCAAAACACCCATTTTTGGTTAGGGGATTGTACGGCAAGGTGAAACCCTAAAACCTCCAAAATCCTTGAGAGGTTGGATATTGAAGTAAGAATCCACAATTAAGTTGTAGGGTTCTTTGGAATCATTTGGGAGAAAATCCCTATTTTCCTAGAATAGGAGGCCTAATTGGGGCTCTTCCTTATAGCCTTATTTTGTGAAGGATCTAAGAGATCGGTAGGAAGGATATGGGAAGTAAGACCTCTAAGACCTGAGAATAAATCAAAAAAGACATGTTTTGGCACCTCCTTACCTCTACAATAACCTATGTTAATATTGGAGGTGGTGAGCCCTTAGATCTCATTAAGGGTCAGTGTGTGTATGAAGGAAGAAGAGCACCAAGGATTTTACTTATCTTGGTAATTGTTACTTGATAGTTGGGTTGATTAAGTGGACTAGGGGATAAAGCCACAAAGGAGATCCTATAGGTCATTAGGTTTCAAAAGAGAACAACTCAAGGTCACTTGTGAGACCTAGGAAAGAGCTTTTGATTGTCTCTCCCAACCTCCCTATCAGATTGGTATCAGAGCCCCCAAAATATTTGGGAAGTAAGTGCATGTTAGAGTGTGAGTCTAGTGGATCTTCTAGGATGGTGACCAATGCAGAGTTGGCCAAGAAGGTAGAAGACCAAGAGGAAAAAAATAGACAGTTAAGGGAAAGAATAGACCTACTAGCCAAGAAGTTGTAAGTAGTATAAGATAGAACATAAGAGGTGAATGAGAAGATAGATGAGAAGGAAGTGAAGGATAAATCAATAGAAGATGGAGTTCTTGAACCAGACCTAGTGGTGGAGCAAGAACCCTTCCTAAAAGCCTTGAAGGCCTTAAGTGGTAAAGCACTAGAAGGTGTACCGCTCTTGAGTGGAAAAATGGAGCCTAACTCAATCATTGATTGGATTGAGGGCATGGAGAATCACTTTGAATGTGATGGAATTAGTGAAGCTCAAAAGGTGAGAGTAGCCAAGTCAAGACTTAGAGGCTCTGCTCTCACATGGTGGAAGTTCATTCAAACAAAGAGGGATAAAGAAGGCAAAACCCCATAGCTACATGGAAAGGAATGGTGGCCAAGGTTATAAAAGCCTATATGCCAGAGGATTATGAAATACATCTACATAAAAGGAGGCAAAGTCTAAGGTAGAAAGACAATGATGTCAACACCTACACCGAGGAGTTCCAAAAACTATGTCTAAGGTCCAAGGTGGTAGAAGGAGAAAGCATCAAGGTTGCTAGATATTTAAATGGATTGAAGTGGACTATCCAAGAGGATATGAGTCTCCTAATCCCTAAAATAGTACATTAGTGCTATCAATTGGCACTAAAGATAGAGGAAAAAAGTAAGAGGAGGCAAGACTCTAGTTCAAGAAATAGAGGTAGAGGAAGAGATCAAGGGGTCATAGAGGTGGTCACCAAGGTAGAGGGACTGATCAGAGAATCCAAGGAGAGTCCAAGCTTGTAGAGAAAAATGGTGAAACAAGCTCTAGAGGAAACTATGGTAGACGTAGAGGTAACCATGGAGGCTCTAATAGAGGAAGAGGTGCATGAAGAAATAGAACTCTTACTTTGCTAGCATGAAATGTTACAATTGTGGGCAGATGGGACATCTAGCATATAGGTGTCTAGAGAAGGCATCTTCCTCCAATGCAGAGAAGAGAGTGGCTTATGCTCAAGAAGACACATCAAGTGTCAAGTCACTAGAGGTCAGTCGCATAGAGTTAGAGATGGGAGAGAACCTCATGTTTAGGAGAGTCCTCATTAGACAACCAGTGAAAGAGGAGCTCTCTTTAGAGTGAGATGTAAAATCATGGGTAAGGTATGCAAGGTGATTGTGGATTCTAGCTCCATGAATAACACCATTGCAGAGGAAGCAGACAAGAATCTCAATCTGACCAAGATAACCCATGGAAATCCCTACAAAGTGACATGGTTGAACAAAGGGAAAAGTGTCCTAGTGAATGAACAAACATGGGTCGAATTCTCCATTGGAGGATACTAAGATAAATTGCTATATGATGTGCTACCCATGGATGTCTATCATCTTTTATGAGGAAGATAATGGCAATATGATAGAGAAGCCATGTATGATGGGAGAGGAAACACAATTACCTTCAAGAAAGATGGAAGAACCTTCAAGATCCAATCCTTGATGGATGATGATGAGGTGAAAACCAAAACCCCTAGTGTGTTTCGTAGTAGTGGAAAAGAGTTGTTGCATACACTTCAAAAAGGAGACAGTGAAGGGTATGCTATAATTGTGAAACCCAAAGAAGTGGAGAAGCCTAGCCAAGCATCTATACTAGTAGAGATCCAAGATTTACTTGGGAGATAAAAGGACATATTAAGTGATGGGACACCAACAACCTTACCTCCTAAAAGGTCTATAAGTCATCAAATAGACTTTATACCTTGGGCCTCATTTCTAAATAAGGAAGCCTACAAGCTCACACTAGAGAAGAACCAACAAGTGGCAAGGCAAGTCCAAGAGCTACTTGATTAAGGGCTAATAAAGAAGAGCATCAGTCAATGTGCAGTATCGGTGGTCTTAGCATCCAAGAAAGGTGGTAATTGGAGACTTTTCACTGATTCAAGAGCAATAAATAGGATCACTATTAGATATAGGTTCCCTATACCTAGGATAGAGGATCTAATGGATTTCCTAGGAGGAGCTCAATACTTCACCAAGTTGGATCTCAAAAGTGGATACCATCAAATTAGGATAAAGGATGGGGATGAGTGGAAGACAACCTTCAAAACCACTGAAGAGTTGTATGAGTGGCTTGTGATGCCATTTTGGCTTACTAATTCCCATAGAACATTAATGAGATTGATGAATGAGGTGCTAAAGGACTATACAGGCATATTTGTGGTGGTATATCTTGATGATAAACTCATCTTCAACAAAACAAAGGAGGAACACCTAAAACAATTGGAGGTTTTTCTCAAGAGACTCCATGAAGAACAGTTAGCCATTAACTTGGAGAAATGTGAGTTCCTCAAACAAGAATTGGTGTACTTGGGATTTGTAGTGTCTAAGGGCACATTAAAGATGGATCCAAGTAAGGTGGAAGCCATCCTAAACTAGCCTACACCAACCATAGGGACAAAAGTTAGAATTTTTCATGGCCTAGCCCAATTTTATAAGAAATTCATAAGGAATTTCAGTGGCATATGTACACCAGTGCTAGACACCATCAAAGGTGGGTTGAAGACCAAATTCAAATGGACTCAAGAAGAAAGAAATTCATTTGAGAAGTTGAAATAACAAGTGGCCATCCAAACTATCCTAATACTACCAAGATTTGATAAGTTATTCACCTTGGAGTGTGATGCAAGTGGGATAGCAGTTGGAGGAGTGTCAAGTCAAGAAGGTAGGCTCATAGCCTTCTTTAGTGAGAAGCTCAATGAAGCTAAGAAGAAATACTTAGCCTATGACTTGGAGTTATATGCCTTAGTGTAGTCACTTAGGAAGTGGAGGCATTACCTCCTCCCTAAAGAGTTTGTGGTGTTCACAGACAACCAGACCTTGAGCTACATCAACACACATTAGAAACTAAGTCATAGACACCTAAAATGGATGGAGTATCTTTGGGCCTTCACCTTTACTATTAAACACAAGAAGGGACAAATGAACAAGGTGGAAAATGCATTGAGCAGGATGTTGTTGACAGTCAAGGAAATCCAACTCCAAAGTATTGGTATAGATAGCTTCAAGGACCTCTACAAGGATGATGAATACTTCTCAAAGACTTACAAGGTATGCTTTGATTTTCAAAACCATTTTCATAGTCAGTTTGTTGAATACACCTTGCAGAGTGGACTATTGTTTAAGGGGAATCAGTTATGTGTTCCCAAGGGGTCCATGAGAGAGCATCTCATCCAAGAGAAGCACAATGGGAGTGTTAGTGGCCATTTTTGCATCAACAAGACAATGGAGTTAGTCCAAAGTTTCTACTATTGGCCTAAACTACCTAGGGATGTGAGGAGATATGTAGAGTAGTGTGTTATATGCATGAAGGAAAAAGGAGGAGTGATAAATGCATGTCTATACCATCCCTTAACCATTCCAAATAGGCCATGGGAGTGCATCAGCATGGACTTCATAATGGGGCTTCCTAAAACCAAGACAAGGTTGGATAACATCTATGTGGTGGTAGATAGGTTTAGAAAAATGAGTCAATTTATCCCTTGCAAGACAACTCATGATGCTAGCCACATAGCTCATCTCTTTTTCAAGGAGGTTGTGAGGATTGATGGAATTCCTCTTAGCATTGTGTCAAATAGGGATGCAAATTTCATGGGCCACTTTTGGAAGACCCTACGATGTAGATTGGGTACTAACTTATCTTTTGGTTCAGCTTACCATCCCCAAACAGATGGTCAAACTAAAGTTTTCAACGGGGTTTTGGGTAACTTGCTAAGGTTCCTAACCAAGGAGTATGGATAGACATGGGACTTAGTCCTCCCTCAAGAATAGTATGCCTACAATGACAGTGTGAACCAAACCACTGGCAAGAGCCCTTTTGAGATAGTGTATGGGATGTACCCAAGAGGAGTGAATGAACTCATGGATTTAGGCAATATGGATTATAGAAGTGGGCATGCAGAAGAATTCTCCCAAAATATGAAGGAAATCCAAGAACAAGTCAAAAAGACCCTAGCAGAAGCAACTAAAAAGCTAAAAGCCAAAGTGGATGAGAAGAGGAGAGATGTCTAATTTGTAGCAGGTGACTATGTTATGGTTCACTTGAACAAGTCTAGATTGCAGAAGGGGGTGCCTACCAAGTTGCGAATGAACAAGGTAGGACCTTGTAAAATTATAGCCAAATATGGGGCCAATGCATACAAAGTGGACCTTCCTCTAGATCGATCCATCTCACTAGTCTTCAACATTGAAGACCTAGTCAAGTACAAGGGATCATTGTCAGATCAATCAAAACCATCAGGAGGTACTTTTAGATGTCAGTACAATGGTCATACCTCTTCAAACCAAACCTCAAGCAGAGAGGATCTTGGATTCTAGAATGAAGAAGCAAAGCAGACACAAGGTCTACATAGAAAAATTGGTACAGTGGAAGGACTACCCTAAATCTGAAGCTACCTGGGTGGAGGAAAGCAACTTCAAATAGTTGGTCATTGATCCTTCTCTTATATCCCCTATTGTGCCTTAACTTCTTTTGTGTAGAGGGGGAGCATGGTGCAAGAGCACCCAAGATTTGGGTGATCCAATCCATCTCTTGTTTTTTTGTTTAGCCATCTTTAGCATGTGTGAAATTTTCCTAAGGTCATGTTGGCCATAGTGTGGGATCCAAGAGGTCCTAGGTCTTAGGTCTTACAATCTTGAGGCTTAAATGTTTAAGTCTATTTCTTGGTTATTTGTTGATTAAATGATGTCACTAAGATGTGATAGGGTCTAGGGTGTGTGAGAAGTCATATTTGAATCTAGCATGGAGTCTAGAACTCTCTAGGACTTAGCCAAAGTCTTTGGTTTGCAAAATTTGAAAAAGTTGTAAAAATGTTGAAAAAGTTACTTAGAAACTTTTGCAACTTTTCAAAGTTGCTCAGACAGAATTGTCCAAACACCCTAAAATGACCTTGGAGTGCCCTAATGGAAACCTAAGACAAACCTCAGGCTATTTAAGTCATTTTTGGACCAGATCCCAAGGTTGGATAATATTGTGTGTGGAGCTTTAGTTTTGGAAGTGTGAACAGTGTGTGGAAGTTTTGTGTATCTTTGTAATCAATGAATTGAAGAAGAATGTTTTGAGTTGTGTTATGGAATGAATTAAATTGAGTGTTTAGTTTAGTATCTTTCCTTGCATTATGTGTCATTAGATTAGGAGTTTTTTTTTCTTGTTCTACATCAAATATTTATATTTTCCCTGTTTACTAGTTCAAACTAGGAAGGTGTGTGAAATGAGGATCTAACTCACTATCCCACCATTCAATCTATATGGCCTCTTAGGGATAGTGAGTAAACTCCATGTATATATATTTTATGGGAGCATGGGCCCTAGAAATCTTGGGAAGCATTTACAAAGTCTTTCCCTAGGCAAGCCTATGGTGAGCTTGGCTAGGAGAGACTGAGACACATCGGATATAACTTGCAGAGGTGTGCATGAAGCCACCAATTAGTGATAGGAGTTCAAAGGAAAGGTACTTTCTAAGAAATTCTTGATAGGAGAGGGTCCAACCAATCCATTTTTTAACTCAAAGCTTGTAGACAAGCCATGCAATCAAATAATGCCTAAAACCCTCCAAAAACACCCATTTTTGGTTAGGGGATTATACGGTAGGGTGAAACCCTAAAAAATTCAAAATCCTTGAGAGGTTAGATATTGAAGTAAGAATCCACAATTAAGTTATAGGGTTCTTTGGAATCATTTTGAAGAAAATCCCTATTTTCCCAGAATAGGAGGCCTAATTGGGGCTCTTCCTTGTAGCCTTATTTTGTGAAGGATCTAAGAGATCGGTAAGAAGGATATAGGAAGTAAGACCTCCAAGACCTAAGAATAAATCAAACAAGACATTTTTTGGCACCTCCTTACCTCTGCAAGAACCTATGTTAATAGTGGATGTGGTGAGCCCTCAGATGTCATTAAGGGTCAGTGTGTGTATGAAGGAAGAAGAGAACCAAGGATTTTACTTGTCAAGTGATAATTGTTACTTGATAGTTGGGTTGGTTAAGTGGACCAGGGGATCAAGCCACAAAGGAGATCCTATAGGTCATTATCTTTCATAAGAGAACACCTCAAGGTCACTTGTGTGACCTAGGCAAGAGCTTGTGATTGGCTCTCCCAACCTCCCTATCACCAAGGTTTAACATTTAGGATGAGGTTGAGGATTTAGGGTTTAGTATTTAGAATTAGGGTTTAGCAATTAAGTTTAGGATTAGGTTTAGCATTTAGGATCTATGGTTATGGTTTTGGTTAGGATTAGGGTTAGGGTATTATGATTAGGGTTAGGGTTTTTTTAAGGTTAGGATTCAAATTAGGGTTTAGCATTTAAAATTATGGTTAAGATTATACTTAGGGAGAGGTTTTAGGGTTAGTTTTAGGGTTAGGATTAGGATTAGGATTGGGATTAGGTATAGGGTTGGGATTAGGATTATGGTTAGGATTAGGGTTTAATCATGGTTGGGATGAGGGTTTAGGGTTTATATCATAGTTAGGATTAGGATTTGTTTTGGGGACTATGGTAAGAGTTAGAATTATGGTTAGAATTAGAATTATGATTAAGGTTAGGACTAAGGTTAAGGTTCTGATTACACTTTGGTTAGGATTTAAATTTGGCTTTTATTAGGATTCATATTAGGGTTTGGTTAGGTTGGATATTAGGGTTAGGGTTAAGGCTATGGTTATAGTCAGGATCAAATTATAGCTAGGGTTCAATTAGGGATATAGTTTTAGTTCAATTATTGTTATGGTTGAAGCCTAATTAGGGTTAGAGTTAAGGTTAGGTTAGGGTTAGCATTCAATTAGAGGGAAATATTTGAGTTATATAGTCAGGGTTGAAGTTAACTATACTTAGGTATTGATTATGGTAAGGGTTTGATTATGGTTGAGGTATGATTATACTTAGGGTTAGAATTAGAGCTCAATTAGAGCTAGAGTTAGGGTTATGATTTAATTGTATTAGGATTAGGGTTAAGTTGAGTGTTAGATATAAAGGGCCATTTTATTTAGATTTTATATAAGTTAGGGTTTAGCTAGGTTTAACATTATGGTTATAGTTCAATTTGGTTTAGTATAATGGTTAGGGTTTAATTTATCAAGTGACCTTATTTTTTAATCTTAGTTAGGGTTAGGTTCATCTTGGTTTTTAATGTGTAGTACAATATAGAGTGAAGGTTGGAGTTCAATCTAGTTTTTCAAGGTTTTTTGTTTCTATTTCTTTAATAAGTTTCTCTTGAACTAAGATTTTAGGTCTAAAGTTTAATTTGACTTAATATTTAATTAAGATTAGGGTTAGGATTGCAATTGTTTTTAAGGTTAGTGTTCAATTTGGTTTAGTGTCAAGGAGTGAAGTCTCAATTTAGTTGGGTTCAATTTGGTTTAGAGTAATCTTTTAAGAGACCTCTTGGTCATTTTTTATTTCTTCCTTATAGGTTATGTTGTGCTTTTAAGTATTTCTCTAGAAAATTTATTGTTTGTGCGATGATAGAGATATATTTTCCCCTTTCTAAGCTAATCATATTGGTTCACTTTCAAATCTTCTATAAAAATTTTAAAAATAATAATTTTGTTAACTTAAAATAAATATTTAAAAATAATAATTTCATTATCATTATATATATGTAAAAAGATTTCCACTTGATCTTAATTTATTTAAGTATTGCTAAATTTTACAAACGTTTTGAAAAAAAATTAGAAACATCTTACCTTTTCAGAAATAGTTTATAAATATTTCAAAATAAGATATTAAAAAAAAATTCTATTACTATATATATATATATATATATATATATATATATATATATATATATATATATATATATATATATATATATAAACATACTTTAGAAACATCTTTAATCTCAATTAGAAAAGTAAGATGTTTCTATATTATTTTATACTCTTCTAATATTCTTCTATTCAAATTTAGAATAACTATATTTCTAATTACAAAAGTATAAAAAATATAAAGAAACATTTGAGTAGAAAAAAATAAAGCTAATATAGAAACATATTTGTTCTCAATTAAAAAAGTAAGATGTTTCTAATTACATTTTTACTATATTGTTAATATACATCTTTATTCTCATTAATAACTTTTTTATATAATTTTTTCAAACAAGAAATCTCTTATAGAATTTTTCAAAATAATAATTATATTACTACCTTCATATTTATAAATATGAAAAGGTAATTTTGATATTATCTTAAGTAATTAAATAATAGAAACATCATAAAATTGATAATTGAATGTGAAGACAACAAATAAATAGAAATGATATTTTTCTAATACGGTCCCTTGAATCTTAGGTTTTCTCATCTTTTTTTTATACTCTTTATGGCAACATCTAGAATTCAATCATATCCATTAGATTGAATTTATCCCACCTCGTGGTCTCACTATTTTATTTGTACAATGATCACCTCAACCCAATTTATTGGTCACGTTAAAATTTCCAAGCTCTCCAGTGATTTGAAAATATGGCCTCTAATGACATACAATGATTACAAGATTTGCATAAAACATATTTGTTGAAAATGTCATTGACATATTTTAAACCAAATTCTTTAGCATCATTATCCCTACTTCAAACATGATGTTCTACACATTGTGGCTCTAGTAAATTTTAGCTTGTTTTTTGACGAGGATTAGTCAAATTTTCGATGCCACTTGGTTGACCAAACGACCATAACTATTGTCAAAGTTTTTTCATCATTATATGACACAAAAAACTATCGTCAAAATTCTGATGTCTATAGTGGTTGAATTATCGACGAACTTTTCATCAAAATAATTGCTTCAACCTAGAAGAATTATCGATCATACCTTTCATCTTTGCGACCAATGTCGGTCAAAATTGCGAGGACTTATGGTTGAAATTGTCGTCAAGTGTATAGAATTATCATCAAAATTACAAAGATTATTTGTCGCTCGTTTGATGAGAGTTGGTCGGAATAGTTGTCGAATATATAGCATTGTTGTCAATAAGTCTATTCTTTTACCATCGAAAAAGTGACATAATTTAATTAAATTTTTTTTAAAAAATAAAATATATTATCAAATTAAGCATAGAAATATTATGCTTTAATTGTTTACAATCAGTCACTTTTCTGCTCGTGAAGACACGGTCTGGTATTTATATTATTAAACTCTCTATTCAATGCGGATGACTACATGAGGGAAGCGCCCACATTCCTGTCCGACTTTAGAGTACAAGTCATTTATGATCAAGAGATTTGAGAAGGAAAATGAGATGGGAAAAGAATAAGACACATCACCAATAGATATATAGATCACTAATCAAATCAAAGAACATACTTAACACTGTTCATGGGCATCAGGAAGTCGAAGCAGTATAAACGAAAGATATGAATGGCTTCCAATTTTAGTTTTGTTTTCTATGGTGTATCATGGCCAAAACAAAAATCATGAGATTTCAAAAACATCTTTATCTATTAGTAGAAGATTTAATTAAATTCTCTAGATAAACCCTTTTGTGGGGTAACATGCAACTAACTCTAAATAAATACACACTCAAACGTACTCATTAACTTAGATTTGCAATCAAACTTAGCAAAATAAAATCATAATAATGAAATACACATGCAAGCTCTAATGCATAACTCGATATTAAGCTATATGGAAATCAAAACACAAGGATTACCCAATTAGTAATCACTCATGGGATGTAGTAGTGATCGATCACATTATAGAAGCAACTAAATTGTATGAGTTACAACAAGCTTATGTCCAACCTACGGTCTAAAATAGAGAAATTAAAAATGGTAAGGAGCGTGTGATCAGTGTCTTAACATGGTTGAGTCTTACACTTTTTAAAGCCTCCATCCAACATGAAATTTACAAATGTTTAGCATTAATCATGCAGGAGTAGGTCAGAAATAAGACACCATCTATCCAACTTGTAGATACAAGATATCAATGAGACATCTTCAAAAGCAAGTACAGCAAGCAGGTACCAATATTAACCCATCTTTCACACTCGTCAGCCAAGGACAAACATGGTTTCATAAATCCTTGAGTTTTGATTTCCATGTAACTTATATTTTCAATTTGAAGATGCACTCAACAGTTCCATCATAGAAACACTGCAACTATTTGAATGGCCATTCTTGATCACCAAACATTGATATACAAGTTAAATTACTCTCTCGGTAATCCTTAATTTTAAACCATAAATGTACTTACATTGTCTACTACTATGAATTTTTGTAGAAGGTTTGAGAATCTATTGTAGTTAAGAATGTAAAATTTATTTTCATTAGCCAACTTTAGAGAATTACTTCAAAAGTTTTAATTGGTAGAGTACAAAACAATGCTCAACCTAAAAAAATCATCCCCCATGCATACAATGTAAGAAATTGTTTTAGAAAAATCATATGAGAAAACACTATTTGCAACTAAGTGTAATAAGGAATAGAATGTTATGTATCCAAACACTTCAAGTTTAATGCAAGCTTTAAAACATTTAGTTTGTAAAACATAGAGTATGCAACCATGGTCTAAACTGATTAGAACAAAGTGGTGCTACAATAATTAAAGAAAGAGAATTGAAAATTGAAACTGAAAAAACATTTTGAATTTGCATACAAGGGCTAAATAATGCATTCCTACAAATCTATCGTAGGCATATATACCATACTCAAATACTTAATTGCCTTAATTTCATGTAAGTTACATATGAGAAGACAGTTAATCCATAAGGAAAACACCAATGACACTAAATTTTTTTAGATATATAGCCGCTGCCATCAACTGTAATGAAACCAAATGAATGAATTAAGATTATAAAACATAATGAAGCAAGAGCAAATGGAATTTCTGAAACCAGACTTGACAATATTTTATCAGACATGAAAGTTGAATGTCAAACTGGTAAATAATGTAGAGTGCCAATGGGATTCTCATACTGTCATAGTCGATGAGACAAAAAATCTCACTTGCAAGGACAAACAATTCATGAGAGAAAGAATCTATGTTCTTTGCCTCACTCACCTTCCATTGGCATCACTGCCATCTAATCCTTCATATCAATACTTAGTAACCATGCCAGAATCTTTCTCAATTCTTGCAAGGCTTTCCAAAAGTTCAGATGGGACAGACAGACAACTCTCTTTTAAGTAATCAAATCCTTCAGCATGCATAATAGCTACAACACAAACATGAAAATACAAGAATGATAAAAATTAAAATTTGTCATGACCAAGTTTCAAAAACTCTATAATACGAACACACAAAAGTTTACAAATAGTCACTTTTTTGCTCATGAAGACACAGTCTGGTGTTTATATTATTAAACTCTCTATTCAATGAGGACGACTACATGAGGGAAGTGCCCACATTCTTGTCAAACTTTAGAGTACAAGTCATTTACGAACAAGAGATTTGAGAAGGTAACCGAGATGGGAAAAGAATAGGACACATCACCAATAGATATATAAATTACTAATTGAATTGGAGAACATACTTAACACTATTCATGGGCATCAAGAAATTGAATTCTCTACCTACGATTCAAAGAGTCTTGATCCAATCAATAGATCAACAATGCAATCCATAGTCAGCAACACATAATATGGTCACTGAACATTGGGAAACTAATCTGCATCCACCATCACACATGACAATAATTATCAAAAAGTCAAAAGTAATCATCGAAACTATTTTCCATTGCTCCTAACCAACATTTTCCAAGTACTGCTCTATTAAATGAAGAATTAGTTTTCCCCTACTCCTGGGACGTAGAATTTGGCACAATGAAAGATAGGAGAGGTGGACAAACTAAGGGAATGAAGGACTAAAGGCTTGTTCCAAATATCAGTCATAATGGTATGTGTTGGCATCCTATGAATTGATATTGATAAACAACATACCTTCCAAAATATATACATTGCATCAAGGGTATTGTCACAGTTGTAGCTCTCATTCACAAAACCAAAGATGTCTTTGGTTAATCTCAATGATTTCTGATATTCACAAGAACAAATTTAGGCTATGGATAGGAAAGAAGTTAAGAGAGTCCATATACCCAAGGGAAGTTGGTGTGAGATAAATTGAGATATATGAAATGTAGAGATAAAGTAAATAATATCGATGATGAAGTATGGAATGGTATGAAAGATATAAAGATATAAATGAAGTCTATGGAATCTTGAGAATGAGCATAAATCAAATATACACCTGCAAAGATCAAGCCCTCTATTAAACTGAATGCAATTCAATAAAGATAAAATCATATATTAGTAGATAAGAAGTTTGTTAACTGAGATATCTGGAATCAATTGAACAATAAAGGAATAGTCAACCACTAGGAAGTCAGTCCTAGGAAGGAAGTCAATGTGAACAAGACAACGCAGTTCCTCAAAAGCACACATGGTTTCTGCATCAAACCCTCCTGCAAACTACAAATATGGCAGACAAATAAATGGAAAAAGAAAACATTACTCAAAGCAATATAATAACAATTGAGGCCATTTATCCACATGTCACATGAAGTGAATATTTACCTAATGAGCTATGAAAGAAAAACGCACACCCTAAAGCAACAAGAATTCCTATGTAGGCTCCTTTTCTGAGTTTCCCATCGACTCCAACTCTATATATATTCATATCATGTATCTCTTTTCTAGCTTAATGGAACCTAGCTTTATCTGTATCAAAGAAGATCATTAAATTATGAGTTTGAGCATAAGCATAAATTCATACATTCAAAAGGGACAATAGTACCAAAAATATGGGCTTCTAAATGATTATTGCTAGCTAATAAGCATGCATGACATACCATATAATGCTCTCTACCCAACACCATTCTTACAGTAAGATGTCCCAAAACTTCATTTTTAAAATTTGTACGAGGAATGTACGTTTCAGTTGAAGTTGAGAGAGAACAAATTTTAAATTTAAGGGAAGTTTTTTTATGTCAAAATTGATAATTTCTACCAATTTAGGGCTCATAGCCTTTATTTTTTATATTCAAGTCCAATCCAATCATGATACTCATCTAATGCATGGTTTTTTTCATTTACACATCTATAGTGAATACAATGCAACAAATGAAAGTTTGTCATATACACTAAAGGAAAATTTATATTTGCAAAGAGGCTTGAAGCATAAAATAGTTCAGAATCTTTAGAGCCTAAGGAGAAATCAAAACATTAATCTTTTCTCATCAAAACATCATTCTATAAGTGAATAGTCAAAGAGCCTAAGGAGAAATCAACAAGATAATATAATCACCACAATATATAAAAACTAGTGAAATCAAGGACAACCAATATAGAGATATGAAGTTATGATGTGTTACAAAGACATGAGGCCCAACATGGCAAAGGATCAAATCAATGGTAAATAGACCGACCAAGTAAAGTGAGAATAAAGACTTTTGAAAGGTTATAGATTCAATTATGGACAAAGCAATGATGCTTTGATAGATATAGCACATCAAAAGTTACATTTGCATATATTAACTGGTTACTAGACACATGTTTTTAGTTCATACTTCATAGTCATTTAGTACAACTACAAATGAAATGCATAAAGAAGTGTTATGGCATGAACATGAGATAGTGGTATCTAAACAAAGGTAAGTTTTCAAAACTTGCATTCAAGGTATTAAAGAATACTAAATGAACAATCATTAATACCAAGAATCAATGCCCATTTTACTATAATCATGTGCATATTATCTGATTTCAAGTGATACTATAGGGTAAAAATGAAGTTAAACTAGAACATTGGGGCAATCACGGGTATGGTCATATGACAAAGTTGTCATACATGCAGTCATAAAGAACAATTATGAAGCAATCATAATTAGAGTTAAAACACTTATCAACGATAGAAATAGACTACAAAATTGATAAACAAAGTACATGGCATTTGATACAAGAAGCTTGAGTTAGGCGTAAACCAAGGAACTACATACAACCACATTTGATAAGGGATAATATATCACTTTTCCAGAAGGATGATTGAATGTTCTCAAGAGGGTATTCATCTAAAAACATTGAAAATGATGCTTCTAAATAAAGAGTAACATTAATAGAGTATGACTGATTATTATCAAGATTATGTACATTTGGCCTTTCTAGATTTGTCTGTATTATGTTCACTCTCTTATCTATAAATCTAATTTGATGAACATGGTGATGTAGATTGGTTGATGAACATGTTTAAGAAGTAAAATATTTCTTAAAGTGAATGAGAAATAATATGGAATAAGAAGTAGGTGTTTTTGACCATTGAATCTACGTCATTGGTTTAGTTTGAGCTTCACTTGGTTTTGAGAATAGTTTAATATTCTCTACTTAACAAGGCCAACCAATTGAAGGTGGAAGCTCATTTGCCCACCCCCCCCCCCCCCCCCAAAATCACTCTAAATTCCCCATTAACATCTAATAACATTCATTCATCCATTTTTGAAATATAACATTCAATCATTATAATCACATGATAACATTCATTAACACATAAAATTCATTAACACATCATTCATCAACATTTACTAGTACAAAATTACATCCATTAAGACAACATTCTTTCATTAGCAAAAAATGTTAATTACAATCATTTCTTTTTTGGTTACTTTCTCATTTTTCTAAGGTAACGGCTAAGCGGAGCATCAATGTCCTCATCATTCCCCTCCTCTATTGATTCTAATGCCAACACATGTCTCCTCCTCATCTGTTCAAGAATAGGAGGCTGCTACGTCGAAGGGGGGTTCGATGCAATAACAACTACATCATGAGTTAAATTCACACCATTTCACATTAGTGTTACAAGTATTTAATTAAGTAAAATAACTATAAATAAAAAAAGAAATTTAAAAGAACAAAACATAGATTTTCTTTACCTAAATGTGCCACATGATCTACATGGTGATCACTCTGAACATCCTCCACTCGTTGAGTATGACATTCTGTATGCTCTAAAATATACACAAAAAGGTTACACCAATTTCAATTTAAGATGTTAAATTGTATTAATAATTACATAATTAATTTTAAATAGAAAATGAACACCTCCATCGACACTACGATGCACATCAAGGGCTTCATCATGTGGCATAGGATCTGTGTTACGATTAGGAGGCTGCATTGCAATGTCATGCGCATTATTATCAAATAGATTGTTGCTCAAGTATTCAATTTCAAATATATTTTTTTGGCATATTTACCTGTTCCCATGATGCAGGAGACTCTTGGATTGGGCC
The DNA here is from genome assembly GCA_027943335.1 of Chamaecyparis obtusa. Classification (NCBI taxonomy): domain Eukaryota; kingdom Viridiplantae; phylum Streptophyta; class Pinopsida; order Cupressales; family Cupressaceae; genus Chamaecyparis; species Chamaecyparis obtusa. The sequence continues at coordinate 2,347,150 of BSBK01003396.1, forward strand.
AGTGGAAGCTTGGCGTAGGCATTCAGCCACAGCTTGATAGCCTTCCTTGAAGGCAATTTTTTTGTGTTATGTTGTGACCTCTAAATTAAATTCTGAGCCCTACATTTTTTGATTAAACAAAATTATTTGCATTTTATAAATAATTTTTCTCTGCAATTCATTTACTGCTACTTACAATTCATGCTTTAATTTTGGAATATCCACCAGAGCCAAGTTTGTGTTGCCCAATCTTTTGCAGCCTAGCCTTTGTTGCCTTTGATGTGTCCTGCAACCTATGAAAAGTTTGAAATATGTTAGATGATATAGATATAAAGATCACTAATTAGTGCATTATTACATTGTACTAGTAGTTAATACTATTGCATACCTTCTTCTCTCATTTGGTAGTATAATTCCTCTTTGAGCATCCCCTCTCTCTTTGCATCCAAAATGAACTCATTCCAATCCCTCATTGGAATAAAGGGAGGATGCTCATACTTTGGGTTCTGGACGAGACTTCTTCTATATGAGTCCCTCATAGTCTTAAGATGTTTGGCAACTTTTTCTAAAATTTTCTTCTCCTCAAAAATATTACTACCAAATTCATGCTCTAAATCTTTAATGAGCTGATCTTTTAATTTTTTGTCTTGCAAGTTCCACCTTTTAAGAAAAAACACAAAATTGTTAGATAAAAAAATTAACTAAAGTTGTGTACCTTGAATATAGTAAAAGAAAAGGCCTGAATGAAAGAAAAAATATTGTACCAATTAATCATATGAAATAAAAATAGTGGGATAGGGTTAGTTCACTTATGATGTTCCACCTTGTACATATGGTGGGCCCGAATATCTTCAATGTGAGGTCATAAAGCGTCTTATAAAAAGAATCATTTCCTGCAAAAAATGTCATGGGATAATCAATCCAAAAATTATTATGAATAGGTAAATGCATATTAAAATATAAAAAATAATAATTTTAAAGTACCTGGAAGCTTAGGACATTTTAAAGGCATCAATTCTTTATCATCAATCAACAATGACGTCTGCATAACTCCCGTGCTAGAAACACGGGTAGATCCAGGAAATGATGGTGAATTATCACCAATACATGTACTCTGATCTGTATCTAGCATAGCAGACGATGCCGATGTATCTCCTACTCCACAAAATTAATCCACTATGAGATGCACCCAAGATTAAAGTACAAATTATCAAATCATAATTAACACAAAACCAAATATAGCAAAACAAGGAATTACCAGGCATAAACCATGAAGGTGTCAATGTTTGCATGCCCCTTGTTTCTAACATTGCACTTGGCAATCTCAGATGGACATCGGTCGACCTCCTAAGAGGAGTTGCCTGCACTTGATCACCTGAACAATACATTGTTAGCAAAGACATTCTAAAATAATAAAAGTAAGAGTTAACTTAAGAAGTTTTTGAATGTTCCAAAGAAAAAATTCCTTGTAACTTGTCAACTTAAGGATTATTTTACCTGAGGTGGTCAGAGCTCTACTAGTACCGGCCTCACCGTGATGTCCTTGACTAGGTACTTGACCAAGAAAAAAATCATGTAACAAGAACACATACATATTTTAGTTCACGACATAAAAGAGTATAAAATATAAACCTTTATTGAACTTTTGTTATAACTAAAGATTCATTACTTCTTACTTTAAAATGACGTGCTTGTGCCATCAATTCATCTTGCCTCTTCAGCATCTCCTCGGTTGGATTTGCATCTTCCAAAATGCTAATAATTTCTACATTGACTCTTTTTAGTTTTTTCTTCAACATATTTATTAAATTTGGGATTTCTGGGATATCATCATCTGTATCTACAACTATTGCCTCTATTGGTTGTAGGTGCTTTTCCCCTATCCTGAACATCAAATTATGGCAGGAATATCAGTAAAGCTACCATAATAACTCCAAAAACCTAAATAAAATAACATAATAATATAACATTTTTCAACTATCTAATTTGTATAATTTCAATAAGGTTTACCATTGCTGAAGAATGGGTGGGAGGAGCTTTCCCACGGCCTCTATCATGTGGGGGATCCATATCGTCCTGTGACAAAGATTAAATATAAAAACTTCAACAAACTGAAAGCAAAAGACTTAGCAAAAAAAACTTATTAATAAAATGGTATATAGAACTTACCACCCTCATGATAGTAACTTTGTTTGTATCTATGCGATTTAAATGGTAATCTATTAGCAGTTCTCCCCCTACACTTATTGATTTTATCACACATACAAAAACTTGATTCCCCTCACGCGCCTCAAATATGCAATTGGGTTGCTTATTAGTTGAGGAAGGTCGCGTACTATTTATAAAACCCATAATATTCCTTGTTGCTTTTGGTCTCTGATGCAGTCAAGGTTGGAGTTTCCAATTAAGGACTGTCTGACCTTGCAGCCAAACCAATATGTAGTGGAAATACACAACAACGATAATAGATCTAATATGAAATAGAGATCTTTATTCATCAAATCACCGATTACATGCAATGTGCCAGACTGTAAGGCCTTCCTAGTTATGGAAAAATACAAAGCAAGTAACAGTCTACAAGATCTCATAGGATCCAAATATTTTCCACAACATCAGAACTTAGCTAGCCCAGGTCTGCAACATACAACACACTGGTAGGCACCCAGGAAAGATCTAAACTTGTACTCAAACTTCCAAGCAATCTTCCTTCTCCTAAGCTCAAGGCTACTAACTTTTTCTGAATCATCCCCCTAAAACATCTACCCCAAAATCCTATAAATATTGATTCCCAGCCACAAGTCAGCTGATGAAACAATGAACTCTTACAAATAAATATTAAATGCTAAAACATCAGTTAGCTCTCAAATAGCCTTATAATAAATAAAATCATCCATGTCAACCTTCAAACGGTCATTAGATCCACATAGAAGAATGAAACACACTAGATCTATGTCCTCTCACATCCAACGATCAATCCATAACTCGAGGAGCGCGACTCAAATCAATGAAACCAGTCAACCAAGCTGATCCAACCAAACAATCCATTCAGTAAGCAAGAACACTGAGCAACAGAGGAAATAACCAAGCGTGAGTCAACCGACCACGCCAAGCATGACCAAGTAATGTAGTTATCATTGTTCATCAGGAAAAATGACACCCTCAGTTACCAAGCGTTCTTTAGAGACTGAGCAACCAGTCTCCCAAATTGAGAAAGTACTCCACCAAACCAAGATCAAAACTAACAATCTACCTTCAAAGACAAACATATTTTTGGTTGATATAGGATTGCTAAGAATCCTAGGATGCTCCTACATCAGACACCCCAAGTAAGAAAGATTTTCTCATAAGAAAATCAGGAACATCTCAAGGGAATCAGAATAGGTATACCAAATATGTTCTTAACCCATATCTCCTCTTGTCCTTCATTCCAAGTTGTCTTTTCTTCATTCACTATTCTCTGCAGCAAAATTTCATGCTTCCCATCTCTCTTATCTTTTCTGTCTGTGACTAATAACAATCAACTCTGACTGTCTCTTCCACTACCGACCACAACAGTGCCTCGGTAAGGTTCATCCTCTCTAGACTCCTCAATCAACTCAATATCATCTGCATCTCTCTATGTCATAAATTTCACCATCTACTATACTTTCTCTGTTAAAAAGACCATCTTCCTCTTGATCTCAACAAACTCTTCAGATATATCATTCTCCTTCTCTTTCAAACTAGGATTTGTAGAAAAAGGTTCATCAACCTTGTGCTCCTGAGGTTTGTCACTATCACACAAACAACACCTGATAACTCCACATTCCTTAGTTCCTGTCTCCTGCAAAGGTATCAGCTTATGCCTAGATCCTTCATGTTTAACCACATAAGTGTTAGCACAACCATCAAACAAAACATTTCTATCAAATTGCCAAGGTCTATCAAGCAACAGATGACAAGCATCCATAGGCAATATATCACACAATATCTCATCATGATAAGATCCAATCTGAAAATTAACCAAGCATTGTTCTTCAACTCTAACCTTAGACACATCTTGTATCCAACTAATCTGATAAGGATTAGGATGTTTCTTTCTTTCCAAATTCAACTTACTAACCATTTCATCTGAAATAAAGTTCTCAGAACTACCACCATCAACTATGACATTACATACCTTATCTTTGCACTTACATCTGTTTCTGAACAAATTCCTTCTCTACACTAGCTCCTAGACACATGCAGCTAATCTCCTAGTGATAAGTGTCTCACCTTTTTCTGTAACATTAACATTATCTTCTTAAGCAGTCAGTGCCACCCTTTTCTTAGGACAATGAAAACTTCTATGACCAGCTTCACCATAGTTATAACAAGTACTGATGAACTCATTCTTCCACCTTCCTCTCTGTCCACTATTGAAATTCTTAGTGCCTTGACCATTGCTAGATCCCATATCAGACTTAGGATTCTCTGTCACATTACTTTCAACAACTGTCTCACCAATCTTACCTCCTTGGTTCCTATTGTTTTGTCTTCCCTCAAACTTCTTATTCAACTTATCTTCTATCTTCAATGCCATCTGATAAGCATCACCGATTGTTTTCATTCACATAGTAAGTAACTCTTCTTGAATACTAGGTCTCAAACCATAGACATACCTAGCAACCTTCTCTTTATCAGCTTTAGAATGACCAGTCCTAATTAGGATTCTATAAAACTCCTCGGTATACTCCTGCACCGATTTGTTAGTCCACTTCAAAGCTTGCATCTTCTTAAACATGTCCAATTCATAATTCACCGAAATAAATTGCTTCTTCAACGTATCCACCATTCGTTTCCATTTAATGATCTTTTCCTTTCCTCTTCTACTTCTTTCCAACTAAACTTCTCTCCACCAAATATTTGCATGACCCTTCAACTTAGTCTTTGCAAATCTAACCCTATCAGGATATTCTATTTCTTCATACTCAAAGTATTCATCCATCTCATTAATCCAATCAATCAAATCTTCTGGCCTAAGGCTTCTAGCAAATGCAAAAACTTCAATCTTAGGTCTTTTCCCAATTTTAGACATAGCCTTTAGGATTCTATTCTCTTCAAGATCTCTAGCTTCTTCTACAGCTTCTTCAAAATGATCTTCTTCCTTAGATTAATCATCACTACCTACCTTCAGTGTAGTCTTCTTCTTTCTCAATTCCTCTTGTAGCTCTTGCACTTGTTTTTACAAAGCCCTAAAATCATCAAGACTGAATTCTCCAGTAGCTTCTTCCTTTGAGATCTCATGATTTCTCCTTGAAGGCATCTTTAGATCAAGATCCAGGTGCAAACACACAATATCTACTCTGCTCCAACATGAACAAACTTTTCTCTGATACCACTTGATAAGTCAAGGTTGGAGTTTCCAATTAAGGATTGTCCAACCTTGCAGCCAAACCAATATGCAACAGAAATACACAACAACAATAACAGATCCGATATGAAACAGAGATCTTTATTCATCAAATCACCAATTACATGCAATGTGCTAGGCTGTAAGGCCTTCCTATTTACGACCAAATACAAAGAAAGTAATAGTCTAAAGATCTCGTAGGATCCAAATCTTTTCCACAACATCAAAACTCAGCTAGCCTAGGTCTACAACACATAGCATACTGGTAGGCACCCAAGAAAAATATAAACTTGTACTCAAACTTCCAAGCAATCTTCTTGCTCCTAAGCTCTAAGGCTACTAAAATTTTCTAAATCATGCCCCCAAAACATCTACCCCAACATCCTATAAATATTGATTCACCCACAAGTCGGTTGATGAAATAATTAACTCTTACAAACAAATATTAAATGCTAAAACATCAATCGACTCTTAAATAGCCTTATAATAAATAAAATCATCCATGTTGGCCTTCAAATGGTCATCAAATTTGCATAGAAGAATGCAACACATTAGATCTAGGTCCTCTCACATCCAACAATCAATCCATAACTCGAGGAGCACAACCCAAATTAATGAAACTAGTCGGCCAAGCCGATCCAACCAAACAATCCAGTCAGTAAGAAAGAACACCGAGCAACAAAGGAAATAATCAAGCACCAGTCAACCGACCAGGCCAAGCATGACCGAGCAACATAGTTATTTCCAAGCATCATGAAAACTAACGCCCTTAGTTACCGAGCATTTTTTAGAGACCGAGAAACCAGTCTCCCAAACTGAGAAAGTAATCCACCAAACCAAGATCAAGACTAACAATCTACCTTCAAAGACAAACATATTTTTGGTTGATACAGGATTGCCAAGAATCCTAGGATGCTCCTACATCAGTCTCCCATCAATGTACATAGAAAATATTTTACTTTGATCATTTTCTTTCCATTGTATATAATTTGATGATAGTGCATACCTACGCATACTTTTTTTATATTGAAAAATCCACATCTAATCATTGTAATGGTAACAAGGACCGACATACTCCATCAATTCAACAACTTTGTTGTAACATACATTTATCCCATCCATGGAAAATAGGCCCAAACCATGTAATGAGGATGGAGCTATGCGATATATCCTCTCATTAACACAAAAATCAGTGTTAATTGGAGGTAGCTCATTAGGTACCCATTCTTTCTCAAGATGTGTGTACCAAAAGGGCACCTTGATGTCGCCTTTGGTCTCATCATCATAAGAACATGACCCCCCTTTAGAAAGGAAAAATTACACGCGTTTATTGAATTTTTTTCTAATCTTATGACCTCTAGTTGATCTCCCTATTTTAGCCATACTACATGTAGAACTTTCATCTACCATTCTCTCATTTCCCTCATTCAATGTAGATAGATCTGACAAGTACCTATTTGGTGGGTTCTACAATCCATTGTCATGTCCCTACTTCAAATAGAATTTTGATAATAATTAAATAATATATATAGAATAATCAAGTCGTGACCCATACACACAGTTCTTCTTTGTCTATACGTGGGAGATATAAAATGTAAGTTGAAAGTGAAGGAAAAGCACAAAAACATGAATCATATAAAAGGATAAACAAGAAGCATATAACATGTCGAACTTTCAGCATCGACTATTCGACACATTATATGATCATATAATATGTCTATTTATAACATACGTGCTCAGTGATAAACAAGAAAAATATAAGAAAATTATGTCTATTTATTGACTTATACCTACCGATCCATGTCACTATGCAGGATCCTCGCCAAAGGGGTTAAATTTCCTACATATGTTAATCATTTATCTTAAGTTAGCTAAAAATTACATGATACATAGGCTAAAAATAACTTAGAAGACAACATGAACAATATGCAAGATTGTAAACATGAACAAATTTACCTTATATATGAAATGCAAGATTGTCAATAGAAGGGGTGATGATGTCTGTAGTCAATTGCCTATTTGCAAAAAGGGTGACAATCAAACAAAATATATACATGTATCAACAACAATTAATTGAGCATCATAAGCAAAATATTGGTAATTATAAATCACATATGTTGTAATCATTAGAATTAAACACAATAAATATGTAATCATTAGAATTGAAATCAATAAATCAATATTAAATATATATACTAATTAATATAAATATATATAAATAATTAAATCACATACCTTGTACATTTCAATCATGTCATTTATCATCTTCTTCATCCATCTCATCATCATCACCATCACCATCACCATCATCATCATCATCATCATCATCATCATCATCATCACCCCTATCATCATCGCCATCATCGCCATCATCATCATCATCTTCTTCATCATCATCATCATCTTCTTCTTCTTCTTCAATATCTTCTTCTTCCATAACATTATACTTTATTGGTCTTCCTCTTGGATCATGTCTAACAACAAATGACCAACCCTATTTATGTGGAACCTCTAAGTAAAACACTTGCTCACATTGTCTTGGAAAAATATAGGGCTCATCTCCAATTGGCTCAAACGACCTTGTATTAATCATTGTAAATCCATTATCATGTTGAATAACAGTTCTATCAGGATCATTTTGATTTAGTCGTAGCCTGTACCATTTGACAATGAATAGAACTAATTTGAAGGAGTTAAAGTCACACTCAATAATATCATCCAAGATGTCATAGTATCAATTTTGAGATTGTTGAGGATGTATGTCATTTCTAGATGATATATTAGTGACCTCGAAAATTGTAGTTATCCTAGAATCACAAGTTTTCTTCGTGTCATCCAACTTTTTATGCAAAATTTATGGCCATGATAGTACATAGCTTTGTGGTGCTTGACTTGTAATTTTTCAAGTGTGTAAAAATTATTTGCATCGTGAGTTGATATGAAACATGAGTCATGATCATTAATAAATTTGTACGTACCTCTCTACCTCTTAAACCATATGCTAGATCAATTACCATTGGCGTAACATTGGAATATTCATTACAATGAGCTTCTCTAACCAATGAAGCAACACTTTCCCATGTTAATGAGCAACCATTTTGTTGATATCGTTCAATCCATACCGTCATCCAATCAAGATTGTTTGCAATATACAAATGTATTGCATCCCACTCTCGACCAACTGTACAAAAAAAATACACCAATTATAAATAACTTATATTGAAGATTTATAAGAATTAATTAATCACAATAACATCTTATAGTTACCTCTCACTTTCCTCAATCTACCTTTTTTCATCAAGTACTCCCCTTCGAATTTGTTAATAGAGTTGGGATCCCAAATATGATCTACACCGATCTTTGCTACAAACTTAGGAAGATATTCACTAATGTACACCATGGTCTGGTATATCATATATCCCTCCACCATAGAACCCTCGAGATGTGCTCTCTGTCGAACCAAGCCTTTCAAAAATTTCAAGTGCCTCTCAACCATCCACATCGACCTAGTTTGTACAAGTCCACACAATTCAATCTCCTCAACTTGATGTATGAGGTAGTGTTCTTGGGTAACCGGACATAATAACTTGGCCAAAATAACCCTGGACACAATAACCCCGCCATAATAACCCAAGGACACAATAACCTAGGGTCACAATAACCCATGGTCAAAATAACGCATGGACAAAATAACCCATAGTCATTCTAGATCAAGTTAGTATGTTTGAAAAGGGATTGTGAGGCACCATAGAGGATATTTAGGTCATTTTTAGACCATATATCCATTATATATGTAATCAATGCATTTTAAATACTTCTACAATCTTCTTATTATATAGAACATGAGGAGACTTTGCAACCCATAATTGATTATTTTGAAGACACATGGATTAGAAGACTAACTAGAAGAGGCAACAGATGGTCACCCAAGTTTCCAATCATAATGTGGAACTGTTATTCAGCTATTCAAGATGATCTTCCCAAAACCAATAATTCTATTGAGGGATGGCATAGAGGATTTAGTGAATTGATTCAATCATCGCATAGCTCAATCTAGAAATTCATCAAAGCAGTGAAAAAAGAATAGGGTCACCAAGAGAATAAAATAGAGAAATATATGGCTGGACACACTACACAACCAAGCAGGAAAAAATACCATGAGCTCAAAGAAAGACTAAAAAGACTAGTTGATGGTTATGACAATAATAATATTTTAGATTATATAAGAGGCATTGCTCATAATTTGACACTTTAATTAAAAATTTGAATAATTTTTTTTTTAGAAATATACTTGTAATTTATAAATTTTGTTTTCCTTTTTGTATAATCTTATGGGGTTATTTTGTCCATGGGTTATTTTGACTTCGAGTTATTTTGGATTGGGTTATTATGACCCTGGGTTATTTTTTCTTCGGGTTATTATGGCTGGGTTATTTTGTCCAGGGTTATTTTGGCCGGGTTATTATGTCCTATAACCGTGTTCTTGTGCATTGAAAAAAGTTGAAGGTAGACACTTTTGCATTTCACACATAAGATGAGAAATTTTTCTCTTCAAATATTTTATATCTTTTTTATTGATTTCTTTTGATGACAACCACCTCATGTATTTTCAAGATCATATATAACTTGTTTGACATTGTTGTCGAAGTGGTGTGGGAGAGATAGAGGTAGAACATACTGCAATATTTGTAAAATGATCTTATCAATATTTTATAAAAAAATGCAATGAAAACTACATGCAGTATACAAAGATATAGTGAATACAAAATAACATGAATTACCTTAATAAATGTATGCCAATCGTGTGTTTTCATCCTTGGCCAAAATTCACTTTTCTTTGATATGAGATTGTTTATGTTCGTAGCAAATCCTGTGGGAAATCATATTTTTTTATGACTTCTTTTATAGCATTGCTCTATTGCTCCGACAATAACCAAGTAAGGGCACTTGTATCAATCTGGTCTCCATTGTTATTTGATCGAATGACATTTTTCATTGCATGGTTGGATTCTTCAATGTCACTACAAATTTTGACAATTTTGTCTTTGTCATGCCTTTCATCCAACATTTTTCATAATGTCTCTTTACATTCTTTCTAATATGCATAGCATCAAACAAATGCAAGATTGAGAGTTGCTCGTAGTATGAAAACCTACTAAATTATGTAGGATAACTTTTTAGTCCTTTTGAAAGTTGGTCATTAATGCCTTAATGACCTTCACAAACAACAATTACATCATCAATAAATAAAACACTATCAAAATATAAATTTCAAACAAAAACTATTAGATGGAATGACATTACCTCGATGATTTATTTTATTGTATTCCAACTTCCATAGGCAAGGTGTCATTGTCTGTGGTTTTGATGTAGTCTCTTCTTTCCCATTGAAAAGATGTTTTTTGGTAATTTGGTACTTATGATTTCTGTGGAGAAAGTGTTTATGCTCATCGAACACCTACTTTCCTAAACTTTTTGAATGACGAGATTTCATCTTTGAACCACAAACTGGATATGCAAATTTTCCCTTTATCTGAAGACCTACAAGATCATCTATAATTGGATTAAATATGCTAACTTTGTGTTAGCACTATAACATACCAAAAAAGAGGTGTTAAGAAAAGAACATACCACAAAAATGTGTTAGCCCAGGGGCATCATGTATTGTCCATACAAGCATTGCATGGAATTAAAATTGTCTTTGTCCTATTAGTGTAGAGATGTCATACATAGTGACCCCATTCCATAACATCATCAACTCGTCGATAAGGGGCTCAACATATACATTGATATCTTTAACTTGGTACTTACCTAGTTGAATGAACAAAAACATTACATAATTATTATGACCATTTTGATGGATTATTTATAATAAATTAATTTAGATGACTATTAAATGAAAAAATACCTAGAACAATCATTGCCAACATTATGTTCTCCCTCTTTATGGACATCCAAGGAGGAATGTTATTGTTGATAACAAAAATAGGCCACACCGAGTAAACATATCTCATCTCTCCAAATGGATTGACATCGTCCGCTGCCAATGAAAGCTTGAGATTATAAGGTTCTTTTTTAAAGTGTGGCTAAATTTTTTCTATTTCCTTAAATGTCGAACCATCTGCAGGCATTCACATAATGTCATCTTGACTTCTATTACATGCATGGTAATCCATAAATTGTGCCAAGCTATTGCACCTGAATAATTTTTGCAGATGTGGAATAATGGAAATAAACCGAAGAACCTTGCGAGGCACCTTTTTTGTTATTTGATCTGATCTATATCTACTAATATGACAATTAGGGCATTCTATTGCAAATTTATGTTGTTTATGATATATAATATGATCATTTAGACATGCATGTATTATTTGATACTCCATTCCAATATCTTTCATAATGGCAGATAATTCTTGGCACGAGCGAGGTAGAATGTTTGATGGTGGTAACAAACACTCACCTATCAATCTACGACCAAAAATATAATTTGTTAATATAAAGAATATTAATTACTACATGATTCACCCTTTGTTAATTATAAGGAAATTACGACTAAAAAATAAAAAAAGATGACATACCTTAACATACATGTCATTTCTATGTTAGATAAACCATTCATAACCTTCAAGTTTGTGTGCTTAAATATTGTCACACTTCCATGATTCATTAAATCCAAGATTTTTCAAGAATGAGGTCTCAAATGGTGACTCATAGCTCTTTATTCATGGAGTGCAAGGGTTTATAATGAAGGCCCTCAGCTTAGACCTAATTTGTGCCCATGCAAGTACACCATAAAATGAGAGATTCAAAGAGGAAAAGCAAGAATGCTAGTCTCCATGATTATCAAGTATCCATGCAAATGAAAATGGAAGCTATTCTATATGATAACAATGCATGAAAGGAAACTAATCTATGAAAGAAAATGCTTATGCAAGATTATTCTATGAAAGGAAATATGAATCTAATCTAATATGAAAGTGCAAGATTAATCTAAATGGATTGCCATGGAGCATGAAAGAAGAAGACAAGAAAATAGAAGTTACAATATCCAAGCTCAAGTGGTCAAGAATCTTTTCCAAAGTTGCTCTCCAAACTTGTAGCATAACAATATAAAAATCTTCTATTCTATTAAATGAGAAGGAGAGGACTCCTTATAAAGGATAGTAGATGGTCAAGATTAAGAGGCAAAAAGAAATGAGCAATGGTGGAGATTAAATCTTGGTTGATCCATGTGCTCAAGATTCTTTAAGATGCAAAAAGATGAAAAAGACCCACCACTTAAAAGTATGTGCATTCAAAGTGAAGAGAAAAAGAGATTGTTATTTATATTTTATTTATTTTATTTCCTTTTTCAACACAAAGAGATATTTTAAGTGGAGATTTTATTAAAAGAGAAATTTTATTTTAATAAGATGATTTATTTAATTAAAAGGGAAGTTTTCTTTTAATTAAATGAGACTTAGGATAAAATGATCAAACCTTAGGAAATATTTGAATTAATTGAATTAATTACGATTTGATCAAGAAAATTAATTTGAATTGAAAATATTGCAAAGCATTGATTTAGGAAATTGATAAATTGAAGAATGGGGCCCAAAGTCTAGGCGACCATTTTAGGGTGCATACATTTGCCCCTCTTTGACTAATGTGTGATCTTCATGGGAACACATGTAGTCAAAGAATGAATTTGAAGAGTGAGATCAATTTGGGATCACAAAACAACCCAGACATGTGATCGACAGACAGGAACACATCAGGACAAAGATAAGCTGATTGAAAAAGATAAGGCCAACACCCATGTAAATAGGTAATTGTCAAGTCTCAAGCAAGGTTTAATTGATAGGATTGATAAAGCTGAATAAAAGATTGAAGTTTGATAGGTACTTCCCCCTCATGATCGAAATCGAAATGAGATAGAGGAGAAACAACGAATTGATAAACTTGATCAAATCGAACTAAAGATAAGGTTCTTGATGTAAGATGAAAGATATAAGGATCATAGAACCAAGATAGATCATCATGAAAGGTTATGCCCCAAGGTTGAATTAGAAGAAAAAAAGTGGAGTGAAAGCGAATGGAAGATAGAAGTTTGGAAGAGGTGAAAAGAAATGAAGAGAAGAAAGAGAATTTGCCTCAAGAAAGAGAATGCCTCAAAATCAATCAACTATTTAAGATAGGAAATTTTGATTGAGATCACGAAAGAAGATAAGGAAATGAAGATCAAAACATGATCATAGTTGATTAAAAGTCCAAAAGAAAGATGAAGGAAAACCCTCTCAAACTCCTAATGTAGCCTAAAAAATGAAAATTAACATGAAGTCTAACAATGCAAGCTACATGAAAATGCAAAGGTGTACTTGCAATAGAGCAACTGTAACATAGGATTTTGTGTTCATCATTCATTAGAGAATGTTAAGGAATTTATTTTCATCATTGGGCCATTATTAACGAACATCAAAAAATCACACAATCATCACCAGTCACAAGCGCAACTATGAAGATATGAATGTCATTGATATCAGATTGGAATGTGGAAAGATTCTAACATAAGCATCAAAGACATAAAGGTCAAGATGAATTCGATGTTAGCTTACCCAATTTAATATAGCAAAACCATGCTCGCATCAAGGCATAGATGTCAGGATGACCATAAGAATGGTTGTGCAAAAATAGTCAAGGATGATGCCTCAAATCTCCTTAGTGTGTCAAGGGAACAACAAGAGACACTCTAGAGTTTCAAGACCATACCCACAAGCAGAAAGCAAATAAAAACATGCCCCATGCCCCAAGTCCTCTAGCTATGCATCCCAGAGAGACTTATTAGAAAAGGAAACTCAATGAAAATCAATAACAGTCAGCACACAAAGAAAAGATCATGACATAGCTCAAGCATTGAGTGTTGTGTTTAAAAATTTAAGTGTGCTCACTAATACTGAGTTCCGAGGATAAGGATCGAATGCTTGCAAGAAGGTAAGATCACATAGCAAAACTGGGTAAGACCAAACTAAGAAGTGTTGAGAAACACTCGATGCCAGGGGTTGTGTTGAAAAACAAAGTTGGGGTGGTGTTGAAAAACACCATTTGCAAGGTGTCCTAAAGACTAACGCATCCACGAGACCAAAGCTAACATAGTTATGCCCCCTAGAAAAAGACAAAGATCAATTCCAAACCAAGGCAACAAGGACAAGGCATGATGGAGAAAGGCTAAGTGTCGAGGATGCGTACTAAGAAATAGGGGTGCAAAGGCTTCAAGTAGCACCCATTTCCAGGTTTTCACCACTTGGATTTTATTGCAAATTTTTTTTTTTCAGGACTTTTTATAATTCTTTTTGTATTTTTGCTACCAAGGCGCCTATTTCTAAGTTTTCACCAAGATGATCATTTTTTCAGGACATTTTTTGATTTTTAGAATTTTTGACAATATACCATTTTTTTGGATTTTTTCAAGATCAATAAGTATGTACAAAGGATGCCCCCAAATAGAATGGGCATCATGGATATAACTTCTTCAGGTGAAAGACATTGATAGGATTAGGGAGCTGCTCTCCCTCTTCAGTAGATAATAAATAAGCACATGTCTCAAAAGCTACTGTAGTGATGTAAGGTCCAAGCCAATTAGGTTCAAATTTTTCTTTTTGGTCTCTATGTTGTTGATTCTTAGGATTTTCACGTAGGACAAGATCTCCCACTTGGAATTCTCTAGGGTGAACCTTTTTGTTGAAGGCTTTGGACATGCGCTTTTGATAAACCCTCATATGGTCAAATGATGCTTGACATTTCTCATCTAGAAGTTCTAACTCTTGAAGCCTCATGGCATGGTAGTCTTCATCTGTAACTAGACCTTTGAGGGAAACTCTAAGTGTAGGAATCTCAACCTCTAAAGGTAACACTACTTCAACACCATATGTAAGGGAAAAATGATTAGCCCCAGTAGGAGTACGAATACTCATTCTATAAGCCCATAAAGCCAAATTTATCTATAAATTCCAATCTCTACCATTCTTATGAACTGTTCTATGTAGGATTTTAAGAATGGTCTTGTTTGATGCCTCTTCTTGACCATTTCCTCGCGGGAAGTAAATGGAGGACCAATGTTGTTTAATCTTGAATTTCTTGCAAAGTTGCTTAAGGTCCTTATTTTTGAACTAACCTCCATTGTCAGTGATAATCTTAGAAGGCACTCCATATTGACAAATGATATGATTCAGAATGAATAGAGAGACTGTCTTGCCCGAGGCAACAGAAAGTGGGACAACTTCTACCCATTTAGTGAAGTAATCAGTAGCAGTGGTAATAAACTTGTCTCCACCTGATGAGTTGGGATGAATTTTCCCAACAAGATCAAAGGCCCAATGGTGAAATGGCCAATGAGATATAGAAGGAATGAGCTCCCTACCTGGAGCATGTATTAGGTTACCATGTTTTTGACACTTTTCACATGACTTTGCAAAAGCTACTACATCAATCTGCATTGTAGGCCAATAGTACCCCACCATAAGAAACCTTCGGGCCATGTCAAGACCATTGGAATGTCCCCCACAGATGCCCTCATGAATGTTAACTAACACTTGGTTGGATTCTTCCTTTTATAAGCATCTAAGAAGTGTTCCATCTAGACCCCTCCTATACAAATCACCAGAGATAAGGGTAAGGCAAGAGGCATTTTGGGTAAGGTTTTTGCATTTAGATCGATTAAAAGTTTCAGGAATAATGCCATTATGAAGGTATGAGTAAATGAAACCATAATGGGATGAATCACGACCAACAAGGGTACAAATGACATGGCTTTCTTGGGAGTCATAGATAGGGTGATGTAGCTCTTCCTTTAGGAATTCAAATATGGATTCATGTTGCTCTAGCTGAAGGAGTGAAGCAAGTGTAGCCATAGCATTAGCTACTTTGTTTTCTTCTCTAGGGATTTGCTAAAACATGAAAAATGTGAAGTATCATTTCAAGGAATCAACCATTTTCTTGTAAGGTACCAATTTCTCATATTTTGTTTGATATTGTTCATTGACTTGGTTGATTATCAGCTATGAATCCCCATAGATGTGTAGCTTTGTGATTCTCCATTCTATGGCTATTTTAAGTCCATTTGTTAAAGCTTCATACTTAGCAATGTTGTTTGTACATGGGAACAATAACTTGTAAGAGTTAGGAATCATGTACCCATGAGGAGAAACAAACAACACATCAACTCCTGAGCCATTTTGCATAAAAGATCCATCAAAGAACATCCTCCATGTTCTTTCAGCCATATACATGAGGTGCTCATCTGGGTAGTCAACTTGGATAGGTGCACTATCTTGTATTGGGAAATCAGCCAATTGATTTGCTATAGCTTGTCCTTTGATTGCTTTACACTCAATATACTCTATGTCAAACTTAGAAAGGATCATCATCTATTTAGCAAGTCTACCTATGAGGGTAGCCTTACCAAGTAAATACTTGAGTGGATCTATTTTTTTTATGAGGTGTATTATGTGCACAAGCATGTAATGTTGCAACTTTTGGGAAGCAAACACAACTGTCAGGCAAGATTTCTCAATGCTGGTGTACTTAACCTCATATGAAACAAGAGTATGACTAATGTATTATATTGCTCTTTCTTTCCCATTGTCATCAAGTTGAGCTAGTAATGCCCCCAAGGAAGATTCTGTCACTGAATCATATAGAATAATTGGTTTCCCTAGGATAGGAGGCATTAAAATAGGAGGATTTGCCAAGTATTTCTTGATTTGATCTATGCTCTTTTGACATTCCTCATTCTAAACACATTTGACTCCTTTGTGTAAGTTCTTGTTAAAAGGTTGAGCTCTATCTGCCAACTGTGAAATGAACCTCCTTATGGATTGAAGATGCCCTTGAAGACTCCTCACTTGACTAATGTTTCTAGGAGGTGGCATATCTATGATTGCTTGGACCTTTTTAGGGTCTACCTCTATTCCTTTTGCTGAAATGATGAATCCTAGAAGTTTTCTAGAGGTGACACCAAATGCACACTTCGTAGGATTTAACCTTAATTGAAATTTTTTCATGCGATCTAGAATGACTTCTAAATCAGGCAAGTGTGTGTCTCTTTTCTTAGACTTGGCCAAAGTGTCATCCACATAATCTTCCATGTTTTTATGCATCATGTCATCAAAAATAGTTGTCATAGCTCGTTGATAGGTAGCTCCTGCATTTTTTAATCCAAAAGGCATAACATTAAAACAATAGGTACCCCATGCACAAGTGAATGCAGTCTTTTCTTGATCTTTAGGAGCTATCTTAATCTGATTGTATCCAGAAAAACCATCCATCAAGGAATAAATGTCATAACCCGCAGTTATGTCCACTATCATGTCTATGTTGGGGAGTGGAAAATCATCCTTTGGGCATGCTCTATTGACATCTTTAAAATCTATGCAAATTTGAATGGATTTATCATGTTTGGAAACTGGTACAATGTTTGATATCCATTCAACATAGTCAATAGCTCTTATGAATCCCGCACCAAGGATTTTCTCTAATTATGCTTTGACTAGAAGAGCTATGTGAGGATGCATTTTTATCAATTTTTGTTTGGTTGGTTTTACACCTAGAGCTATGGACAAGTGTTGCATAATAAGATTAGTGTCCAACCTTGGCATATCTGAATAAGTCCAAGCAAAATTGATCTTCTTTTTCTGTAAGAACTTAGTGTAAGCTTCTTTTTCTTGTGTTGACAAGGACTGAGCCAAGTGTACTATCTATGGAGCCTTATCTATACCCAAGTTGACTATTTGTGTGGGCTCAGCAAGAATTGAAGATCTGTCTTGAAAGTAGCTAGGGAGACAATCAATTACCTCATCCTTGGGTGCCTCAGAGAGGTTTTCACCCTTGGATACATCATTTATTTTTACTTTTTTTGGTTCTAACACTGCCACATAGTGGTTTTCACCATCAGAACTCTTTTTCTTTTCTTTTTATTTTGTGACTAAGGTACTTGATGTCTGGATCTGTCATGTTGGTAGACAGTTCAGTGGTGGAAGAGACTACGGGTTCAATGGTATTCAAGTAATAGGTTATCTCATAGTCATTTTGGAATGTTAAGAGCTCAGGTTCTTGATAGCGTTGGGACCAATCAATGAGGTTAGGATGAGCAAGAGGTAAGTCAATGGCTGGTTCAAGGTTATGGATATGAATAATATCATCTCTAGTGACTGAAGAGTTAGAGTCCATCAAGTATCCTTCTAAGCTACCCAAATCAAGATTCTTCCTAACAAGCGAAGAATCATCCACTAAGGCAATATGTGGGTTCAAATCCTCTAATCCTACACATGACTCATCAACTACTTTGGGTTGAGAACTATAAGTATGGATGACATCAATATTCATGTAAAATGTAGAAGGCTCTGAGAGAGAGTCCCATTCATACTCATGTGAATTTGTTTCTAAATCCCGACTAGGATGTTTACACCATAAAGGTTTGGGACATCTTGATGTGGAAGCTCTAATGTCATCAAGGGTATCATCTCTCTCCATCAAACAAATAATATTCTTACGTTGACATTCTCTGATGGGATCTTCTACATATGGTTCATCTTGTTCTAAGGTCTCAACCGTCGCATGAGTGACTGGACTGTCTAAATCTCCCCAAAGGAGATTAGTGGAAGGGACCCAATATTCACACATATCTTGTTGATTTGTCAAATTAGACATGTATTTTGGTTCATCTTCACTATCTGACTTATCAAGGATAGGAGTAGTGCTCTTATTATGATTCACAAATCCTAGGCCGACCATCTTCTTAGACTTGCATCCAAAAATAGCATGATCAAGAGGTTCATCTCTAGCATCCAATCTGTGACTAAGAGGGCCATGTCCAGGATAACCCATCTGCTTGACAAAAGTATACCCTCTTCCATAAGCCTTAGGAGAGGGAGAGAAGTTCTCATTATGCATGTATTTCTCTTCTCTATAATCCAATCTTTAATAGCCACCTCTTCTTTCTCATCTTGAATAGGCACTGAGGACTCTACAAATGTGTCATAGCTAAAGAGGAAGGTCTCATTTCCTATGAAGGCTTACCATAAGACCTAGG
This sequence comes from Chamaecyparis obtusa, assembly GCA_027943335.1. Taxonomy (NCBI): domain Eukaryota; kingdom Viridiplantae; phylum Streptophyta; class Pinopsida; order Cupressales; family Cupressaceae; genus Chamaecyparis; species Chamaecyparis obtusa. Next base: position 2,366,565 of record BSBK01003396.1, read on the forward strand.
TGAAATTGGAAGCTTTGTGAAAGAGTTAAGTTGATACCCCCCTACAACAAGGTCTACTGACTTGAATTTTTCTTTGCATTTTGTTAAGATTGCATTGAAATCTTTTGCTTCTCTATTGAGGGGAACATGAGAACTTGCTGAAATTGAGTTAACAGACAATGTGCTATCCCTAGGTATACAAATTTCTACTCCATTATATGGGAACTTAAGACACTGATGGTAGGTAGATGGTACTACTTGCATATCATGAATCCATGGTCTACCAAGTAAGATATTGTATGCCAAAGGACCAGCATCAACAATTTGAAACAAAATATCCTTCTCAATAGGGCCAATCCTAACAGGAAGGATGACCAACCCTTTGGAACTTCTTTCTACCTCATCATAGGCTTTGATAGTGATCTTCTTTTTAGTATCTATGACTTGTTCAGAATAACCCAATGTCTTCAAAAGACTCAAGGAACAAATATTAAGCCCAACACCCCCATCTATCAACACATGCCTGACATAGGTTTTGTGGATCATGACTTCAATATGAAGGGAGAGATTGTGTGGGTGACTCAAAGTTTTATCATCATCATCTAAGAAAGTAAGGTAATGAGGGTTGGCAATATGGTTAACCATGTTTTGGAATTGGTCAACATCTAAGTTGTTAGAAACATTCTCTGCATGCAAAGCATCCTCAAGAACTTGTCAAAAGGATTAGGACAAATTGAATCAAGATTGAATTAGCTCTTGGGTGCCAACATCTTTTACATCATAATCTAAAGTTGTTTGATCTTCTCATCTTGAGATGGACCTTGCTTCTTGATCTTTCTATCCACATCAAAGTTGTAAGGGACTTTAGCACCTTTGTTGATTAAACTCTCTAGGAACTTGTCTTTGTTTTGCTCCAAGTATCTCTCCACATACTGTTCAAAGAGTGGTTCTTGTTGTATCTTCATGAAATCTTAGGAGTCAAGGTCAAGACTTGAACTACTTCCCCCATATTGTGAACCATGTTGAGCACATTGAGAAGGTTGTTTTAAGTTCTTAGGGGGTGTTTGTATCCTATAATGATCTTATTGTGGAGCCCTTCTTCCTCTAGGGATAGGAGATCGTGAAGGTGATCTTGAATACCTTCTACTTTGTGGAGTCTTAGGAGGAGTGGATGGAGGAGAGTTGTTTCCACCACCAACACACATGTTGTTGTATTAATCATTGAGTTGTTGAGCCAAGAGTCTATCTTTCTCTTCTTGTGCGACTCTCCTTTCTATTTCCAATAAGGCTTGTCTTCCTGACTCTAGGAGTCTAAAATTCTCTTCCTTTGTAGCTTGTTCATCTAGGAAGGCTTTCTTTTCACACTCAATCCTTTTGAGTCTTTCACTTGGGTATCTTGAAGTTGTTTGGAGTGGTGAACTTGGTCTTGAATGCTTAAACAAGTCATTAGTGTATGCAACATTCACATGAGTATCATAAGGTTCATCATCTTGACTGCCATGTTGTGACTTCTCTTCTTGATAGGACTTATTCATTTCCCTTTCAGTCCTTTGGTGAGCATCCAAATGTCTAGTAGAAATAAAAGATGGGATTGGTTGATTTTCATGAGATGAACTGCCAAACTGAATGTTATCTCTATGTCTTTCCAATATGTTGTCAAGACTTTTATCCCTTTCTTCCCTCTCCCTTTGAGTCATTGTGTAACTCATATCCATATCTAAATAAGAAGGTTCTAAGGATGTTCTCAACTTGCTGAAATTACTCTTGGGATCAAACCAAGCTTTTGAGGTATTCCTAGGGGATTGATCAAAGACAGGCTCTTTTCCCTTACATTTTTGGCGAGTTTGAACTAAGGGTAATTGGTCAAAGACTACTTGAGGTTTTTTTCCTTGATTTACTTGATATATTGTTGTAATCGACATGAAAGAAAAGATCCTAGGTGATAAGATGACCCTAAGAAGCGTTGGTACCAAACTAGGATAGTAAAAGCATTCACTTGTCCAAAAGAGAGATGATAAGATAGAAACTTTGCAAAAGGTATAAACCAACACTACCACAAAGGTGCCCAATCAATGGATAAGTATCCTAACACATATGGAATAGGAGGATGATTTACCCAAGTTATATTTGATTTAATTTGATTTTGGATGGAAGTGAATTAGATAAGAGATTACTGAAACTCTCCAAGCGTGTTATCAAAGAATCTAAAGGTTTACTTTCTCAACAAGGATGATCTCCAAATAATCAATTCCAAGCAAGGTCACTTGTGAAATCAAAGAATACTAATCCAAGAGGTCAAGACATAGGAATCCAAGGTGCAAATAGGCTTCCAACTATGAGGAAAGTGACCTACTATAATTTGGATCGACCAAGGAAATCTGAAAATGATAGAAATCAGCTCACTATTTTGATAGACTACAGGACAATGTCACGCAAGGGAATGTAGTCCCACGTAAAGAAATGCAAGGGATCACGTGAGAAAATGAAATCTCACGTGAGAAAATTCCAGGCTTGCACGAGAATGTGCATAGAGCCAGGTGACAAAATAGGATCAAGCCACTTGATAGCAAGTTGTAAACTCAGGAACTCAGTTTTTTTGTTCATTTTTAAAAGATCAGGTAAATACTTCAACAGATTTGTATCATCAATCAAGCATGCAAGACAACAATCAAGGAGTTCAAACAAACAATGTCTTCAAACAATGGGCAAGAGACAAAGAAACCTTGCACATGAACAAGAATAGTGACTTAGTATTCTATTCCTTAAAGATTCTACTTGTGTATGTTCTCAAAATGTTTTTCCAATCACTCACATAGTCCTAGCAAGTAAAAATTTGGTTGCACTATGGTTCTTAGTAATGGTTTGACTCTGCAACTTTTGCAATTTCAAGAGGGCGAACTCCAATCCAGGCACACTGGAGTTTTGACACATTCTAAGAATTTAATCAATCAAAGATGCTGAAGAGATCTGACAGCCCAACAAGAAACTACACCCATGGAGATTTCTTCCACAAGGACATTTGTATAGTGGTTATTTCTACCATAGCAAAAATGGCTATTATCGCTTGAGGTTCCATCCATGTGGTTGATCCAATAAAGGGAATGTCCACTATGGTTAACCCTCTCTAACAAGGTGACTCACAAAAAGGACCACATGGGGACTTGGTTTAGATTCAAGGATCTGAGTTTCTAGTACTACCCAAAAAGGGAGTAGAGCATAATCCTCTAGCCTCTTCACTTCACCCAAACATAGCAAGCAAGTTCATTGACATGCTAAGATTGAAACCACCTCACCAAGGTTCATAATGTCAACAACAATGTCTACCGAACTCTCTAAAAGGGACCAAGAGAGAATGTACCGATCAATGTTGAAGACTAAACCTAGTAAGACCGTGAGATAGTAACAATATCCCCCCTACCTACAAGGGGTTCTATCATCAAGAAGAGCTTCACAAGAAACCCACTCTCTCAAGAATGCCACAAATAGTGTTCATAGGGCCTAATTACTATGTGAAACACATATGCAAGAAAGTGAATCTATGTTCTTTTTAGAGCCCAAAATTGAAGTGTGATCTATGAAATCAATAAACACTCATGCTAGACACATGAGAGATTCATTTTATGCCTAAAATCTAAATTTTATAGAGATTATAGCAACTCACCTTAGGTCCAAAGATCTGCAATCCAATGCTATGCTGCTTCAGCAATCAGAATCAGGGAAACAATCACAGCAAGCATTAAATGTTAGAAAATAGCAAGTAAAACTAGCAAATCTAGAAATTTAGGTCTCTTCTGTCAGAATGTCACACGAGACAATACACAGGACCGAGGGAGAAATTACATAGGCTCAGATTAGAATATACATAGGCTCACACAAGAAAATACCTTTGTCATGTGCATAAATGCTAATATCAGCAAAACTTCACACAATACAGTGAGAAACTTCACACAAGACTCTGTAACAGTGGCACATAGAAGTATGGACAACACATGAAAATCATCAGAAAAATAAAATAAAATGATATGAGGCAAGAAATGTGATATTCTACCCCACGGTGGGCGCCAAAAATGTGTGCTAAAATGTTGTCACACTTCTATGAGTCATTAAATCCAAGATTGCTCAAGAATGAGGTCTCAAATGGTGACTCATAGCTCTCTATTCATGGAGTGCAAGGGTTTATAATGAAGGCCCTCATCTTAGACCTAATTTGTGCCCATGCAAGTACACCATAAAATGAGAGATTCAAAGAGGAAAAGCAAGAATGCTAGTCTCCATGACCATCAAGTATGCATGCAAATGAAAATGGAAACTATTCTATATGATAACAATGCATGAAAGGAAACTAATATATGAAAGGAAATGCTTATGCAAGATTATTTTATGAAAGGAAATATGAATCTAATCTAATATGCAAGTACAAGATTAATCTAAATGGATTGCCATGGAGCATGAGAGAAGAAGACAAGAAAATAGAAGTTGCAATATCCAAGCTCAAGTGCTCAAGAATCTTCTCCAAAGTTTCTCTCCAAACCTGCAGCATAACAATACAAAAATCTTCTATCCTATTAAATGAGAAGGAGAGGACTCCTTATAAAGGATAGCAGATGGTCAAGATTAAGAGGCAAAAAGAAATGAGCAATGGTGGAGATTAAATCTTGGTTGATCCATGTGCTCAAGATTCTTTAAGAGGCAAAAAGATGAAAAAGACCCACCACTTAAAAGTATGTACATTCAAAGTGGAGAGAAAAAGGGATTTTTATTTATATTTTATTTATTTTATTTCCTTTTTCAACACAAAGAGATATTTTAAGTGGAGATTTTATTAAAAGAGGAATTTTATTTTAATAAGATGATTTATTTAATTAAAAAGAAAGTTTTCTTTTAATTAAATGAGGCTTAGGATAAAATGTTCAAACCTTAGGAAATATTTGAATTAATTGAATTAATTACGATTTGATCAAGGAAATTGATTTGAATTGAAAATATTGCAAAGCATTGATTCAGGAAATTGATAAATTGAAGAATGGGGCCCAAAGTCTAGGTGACCATTTTAGGGTGCATACAAAGTTCACCAACACAACAATACAATGGAAAGAAGAGTTTTTTGGGAGCCTTCGTATAGGGGCTCATGTGCCTTCTCAAGTATAGGTACTGTTTAGGCTTAGAATTGTCACCCCAACTCAAGCAATGGGGCTACACAAAAATTCCATCCCAACAATGGAAACCTCCTCGAGTTGTGGTGGACTCTGAATAAGGAGGAGTCTCCAGATTGTAGGTCGGTTCCTATCAAATATGGAATATCATCACCTGATTTAAAGCTTAGTGGGAAAAGGGAAGAAAGAAACTTTAAAACTAGAAATAGATAGGGGTGATACACCAAAAATAGACTTAGAATCTGATTGAAGGATAAAACAGCAAAACCAGGTCATATATCAAAGACTCAACACTTTACATCACTGTTCAACATATAGGCTAACAAATCTTACTACCAGGGTTAAACCACGAATATTTTGAGCAGTCAACAAATATACATATCCCCTACAAGGTTTGAATGATTGATCACCTTGAGAAGGAATAATGATACACTCACTTCTCTTGGATAACAATAGCATAAACACTAGCAAGAAAAGATGAAAACAAGATTATGCAATTTAAAATCCAAATATATGGGCCAATGAACATCTTCTTTATTCACTTCAAAATCTAACAATGTGGTTACAAAAATGGTCTCCAAAACATGTAGGAATAATAAGCTCACTATATGCCCTCTCTCCAAAAATTGCAACCCCTAAAATTGATCATAAAAATCAATCTTATACTAAGCTCTAGCCACAAATCTAAAAATCAAAGCCCTTTATAAATTGCCCTAATTTGGCCAAAATATGTGCCAAAAATCTATCCCTATGAAAACTCCACCATTAGTGCCCAAAATATTGGCTTAAAATAAGGATTTAAAGTCCTTTTACAATGTTTTACCAATATTTAAATTACTTAATTTGAATAAAATTAAAATTAAAATTAAAATAACCTAAAACCTCCTAAGTTAGGAATAAATCACTAAGTATATCAAAATGCAAAGTGAGGAAGGTCAATAAGACCATTCGACCTACTTGCAACATGATGCAAAAGTAGAGGAGTGAGGTGGCACTGTTGGCAGTTCAAAGCCTAAAGGAATTGACATCTACATTGATGGCATTGAAAGCTTTATGCTTGGCGAACTCCAAATTCCTAAAACTCATTTCATTCTTGAACTTGGCATTTATGTCTATCTTCAAAGAGAAGAAATAGGAAGAAATTTGAAACCCTAGCTCGACTTTGGCAAAATTATTTATGAAAGCTGGAGTTATCTGTAGATGGATCTCTCTATCACGTATCATCTTCTTTCTTGGCATTAGATTTGAACTAAGGGCTCAAATCTTATGAAGGTTCATTTATTATTAATGATCTAGAGATCACTTATTGCTTGATCTTTGGCATTCAACTGTGTATTCATCTTTGAGCTCAGCTTAAATGATGTCGTGACTGGATTTTTTCCTTTGTCATTCTCAACATATGAATGTTACTAAATCTTCGAGCTAGGAACTCAGCCCTGGTTTTCAACATCTCAGCCTCCAATAGGGTAAACCACTGTATGTTTCCATTTATGACTGATGATATCATTTACTTTGCATTTCGTAACTGATGTTCATTTTCACTTTCCCTTTTGGTCTGCAGCTATGAATCATAACTCATGTTTGTGATTATGAATACATGACTCTCGACTGTGGGTATTGAAACTTGAGCTTGAAATATAAAACTGTGACTAGTGTTCAAGCTCGGTTGTCCTTCATTAATCACAACTTCGACTGACTGTGGCTTCATCAATTTTTAGCCAAAACATCTTGTCTTTTGGCTCTATGAATTCTTTGGACTGTGACTCACATTTATGGTTTTGAGTTTCTAACTGTGAGTCACAGGCATGAACTCAACTTTGTAATTTTTTAGCTTCTTCTCATCACAAGTCACGACTTTTTTTATTGTGACTGCAACTTCATCTTGAATGTATATATAAAGCCGTGACTTATAATGAGTCTTTTGGCTTGTGGGTTGTGAACTAGAGTTAGTCACGACTTATGACTGGTGTATACCTTAGCTTTGATTGGTAAGCCCTTTGATTCTTTTCCACTAGAAGATTTTTGAAACTTTCATTTATTTACCACTCTTGATGTGGGTTCTCTGCATCTTTAACAGTGCACCATTATGGATCTCCTTTAGTCTCCTTGGCAAGGTTCAAGCTGGGATTGAGATATGGGACTCGGTCTTAACTAAGATATCTCTCAGTCTCAGCTTGAGACTCTTACCGAGATGCCTGGACTTTTATCAGCATATCAACATGTGAGGGTTCTCTTCGGTCAACTTGGTAAAACTATGAACTATGACTGAAAGATGTGGTAGATATAATAAGTCTTCAAGCTATGACATCTTTCAGTCATAAGCTTCATGGCTTTTCGAGCTAACTAAAACCATGACTGAAAGATAAACAAAAAACACAAGTCACTTTGCACATACAGATAAGTTCATTTTTTATCTTCATTTATCTCATATGCTGTCGGCAACTTGTGTACATGCTTTTGTATCTCTATTTTTTCCTTACTATCAACATATGCACACATAGCTTGTATTAATGTTGTAATACTCAGTCATTTTCTTTGCTTTCAAATTTACACACTATTATCACAAGGCCAAAAATTGATGCTTCTCAATTTATAAAAATGCTCCTACAGCTTATTCACTATTAAACTTATTACTTCCATAGTTCGGCTGTAGGTGTTATTTTAGACTTTGAAAATCTATAGAGAAGTATTGTACTCATATCTTGATAAATGAATGCATAATACAACTTACATTTGGAAAAAACTAGTCATTCATTTCTATTTTCTGTTGTCACTGAAACATCAATACAACAGTCATTTATCATGATATAATCAACTCCATAGATAAGTTTAAGCTTCAAAAGCTCACTACCATAGTTCCTGTAGCATAGTCACTATTTTGAATATGAAATCCTTCAACTGATTTCTTTAGCAAACTTGTAATGTGCATATGACTTGGCATTCATTTTGACTGTTTTGCATATATTTTTCCACTCAACCCACTATTGTCATGCTTTGCTATCACACTTAGAAAAAACCAGTCATAGCTTTCTTTTTAGTCATTTCTTCATGCTTCCATTGACATTCATCTGATGGCATAGTCCCTTTGGCACTTGAATCCAATACTTGAAAATAGAGAACATTCTAAGACTTACTGGCACAAATTACCAGGCTTAAAAATAATTCTCTTTTGATGCTGAAACTGAATTCTTTAAAAGAAATGCAATAAGATATAAAATGCTTATTTATTATCAATGAAGTTTGAGCATGGGATTGTGACACTCAAAGATACATTTTTATAAACATTTTATGACACTTTAAAACACAATTTTGTAGCATTCTTTCTATAATCAGCAACAATCAATGATATTATTGAATTTGTACTTTTGAATCAGCAAAGATATATTGTACCAATGATCATGAAACTCCATTCCATGATTTGATCTTTGACTATTTGGAACACCTATGGCATTTTGCTTTGCAATTTCAGCATGTTCTGCATCTCTTTTCTTTGACTGAATGTGAAAACCAGTCAGCTGGAAACACTACAAAATATTTTGTTAAGCTCTCAAACAACAACATTATATATTGGTTAGATTAGTGAACATAATAAACAATAGAGTTTATGAAAAATGCCAAAATGACACTTATGAATCAATATTCAGACCATTATGTTCACTAATCTATCGAGGTACTGCAACTTCTGAAAAAGGTTTCTCAGTTGGGAACACTAAGTCCCTTTAATTCAGATACCTAGTTAATAAAAATAACAACATACACCAGAATGATCATTAATAGTAAAAGGTTTCATGTTTATAAAAACAAGTCCCTTTAATACTACCTTTCAGTGAGTGTGGATGTACATTTACTTATTGCATTTAATTTACTAGATTCATATGCAACATTGAAAACTTGATTGTCACTGTACTTTATTTGTTTTTTCATGCATTTCTTAGATCCAATAGGATCTAACAACATTTTCTCTCTCATGCAGGTGGAAACCCTAAACCCTAAATGCAGATGAAGACTTGGACCTGAGGACCTAAGACCTGGTAGACAACTAGCCGACAACACACTAATAACAAGGCAATGCATGGGACCCCTATTCCATACTTCTATCATGTTTTCAATTCTACATATGTACTCTATTGTTGATATAAAATATGATATATGAAAAGACACTTTGTATACTACATTTAGTTTGAATGCTCAATGTAATGATCAGTTATGAATTTTAAAATTTGAAATGTGATCAATACTTAGAGTACAATAATGAAATCTAAAAATGAATGCAATAATAACATGTCAATTAACAAAACCTGGAAGGTAGTATTAATTGGACCTACAAATGTGCAATCTTTTCCTATTTATGCCTATTGTGTTGTATGTTGTAATTTTGAGTAACAGGTACATCAAGGTTACTTGCATCAACATCATCATCATCATCATCTTGATCATCATGATCTTCTTGATCACCATGATCTTCTTGATCATCATGATCTTCTTCCATGGGATCATTACCTTCTACTTCTATATTCACACCTCCATCTTCCCTCATTTGGAAATCCACATTCTCTGGATTGTCATGGTCCATAACATGAAACCCAGGGTGGTTGACCTATATCAAAATGATGACCTTATATTAACCATGACCATGATGTCATCATCAAATCATGTGTCATGTATTTTATAAATTATTAAAATACATACCAATGGATGAAATTCGTTTCCCCCTTCAATGTGACCATGTTGCCTACAATGCTCCTCGGCTATTTTGATTAGATATCTTTGAGTCTTTAAGCCCTTACAAATTTTGCAAGGACAATAACATTTTCCATCACCTTTTCTTTTAAAGTTAGACCACAGTCTAGCAATTGTCTCCCTATTTTGTTGTGGGTTGATATCATCAGACATGGTCTTTATTGAATGGAATGAGTTTTTAGTGGAAGAAGGATGATTTGTTTGCAACCCGCAGATACAAATCGTCACTAAACAACCATTTTTACAAAAACTAAGCATTCATCATTTGGTATTGTGTATTCCATTTAAGTATGTCAACAATGTTCAAAATGCTATCACCAAGCACAATCATAAGAAATAAAAAAGGGACAAAAGACAAGAAATAAGAAAAATCATTACGACTATGGAAAAATCATTAAGACTATAGAACTATGCTTATGCAAATATGCAAAGATCCCAATAGTGCTTATGCAAATATGCATGTTCATTACCTGTGCATATGAAATGGCTCTAATGGCTACTTGAAAGAGTGGCTTAATAGAGACATGTGTGATAGAAACTTGATAGGGCTTCACTAAGTTGTGCATTTATATACACAATTGCAGATGGTTTATGCTTCAAAGATTCTTCATGCAAGATGGAGATTTTATAAGTTTTGAGGAGTTTTTTAAAGATGTTTTCTTTCAATAAATATGCAGCCTATGTATTATTTTCCAAGCTGCCATGTTATTCATTGTGTGATTGCAATAAAGAATTTTATTTGGTTTTTCTTATTTTTGAATGTTATATCTCTTTCCTGTTATCTGTTATCAAATTGGTTGTATCAGATTTTCTTCCAAACACTCATCTAATAAAGGAAACCTTAGAGGTCATGGTATAGTAGTGATTCATTGTCCACACCTTCACAATCTTTTACCTTCATATCTCATGCTTTTCATGATCTTAACATCAAAATTATTTTCAAAACATCCAGCAACATTTGTAGATTCAAATATATTATCATTTTCATTTTTACATTCATTATCAGATACAACTTCAACTAATTCACTCAAACTAACAAATTGGTTAAAGGAACTACACAAATCATGTGTATGACGTGAAGCATCACCTACCCAAAGTCTTAGATTTTAAACATTCATCTTACTTCTGACATGCTATAAACAATGAAGCATCACCTACCAAAATTCATTGATTTGAAGTATTCATCTTACTTCTGACATGCTATAAATAATTGATTCAACTAACTCTTTTGTTCTTACAACTTTAATATTTTGTTCTCCTATAAAAATTTTTTTTCCAGCATTCAGATTCAATTTAAGGCACTGAGAAAGAGGTGGACTGTAGGAAGTGGTGGACCATGGACATAGACGGTGTGGGAGAAATTAACTTGTTCCAACAACAGCAAGCAGGTAGAAATTAAATTATTCCAATAGCAGCAAGCAGGTCACAATAATGGCTTTGAGACAAGCAATTCACTACATGGGAATCCTTAATCTGTAGAAGTGAATTAAAACTTGTCAATTGTAGTTGTTTTAAAGTTTTGGAACCCTTTTCCAATGGGACTATGTTTAAAGCTGCATTCTCTTCTCAACACAACTATTTTGTGCTTGTTTGTCTATTTTGTAATATCACTTGTTTAAGACAGCAAGAGAACTCCATATTACACATAATTTGAGTCAAAATTTGAGTCACCAATTACAATGTTTCTGAGCAACAAATATTTCTAAGGCTTATTGATTATTTGTTTATCAATAATTACATAAAATGCAGGGCATAATGCAGAAGATAAATGGATAAACATTATTTTTCAAAATTTTGCATTTAAGAAACAAATTTAAAAGGTTAAGTGGTTATCATGATAGTAGAATAGTAGAATGGTTTTAGTGTTTTAAACAATATGTCACCATTCATTGTACTCAACATGTACCATTGTTCATCTATTTTTATGATAATCTAGATGTTATAGGCTACAATCACTCCTTTCTTTAAATGTTGTCCCATTATATTTTGATTGATTGATGATGTCATCACACTATATCAATAGCCACTTTTTCTTTTCTTGCAACTATCTTTTTCATTGTTTCCATCAATGTTATATGGTAAATGTTCCTTGCTACTCTAATCTTTTTGTTGCCTTCTAGTAGCTGATTTGATGAACTGGATAGTTCTCTTGTATCAATGTCCTAAGCATTCATTATGACTGTTATAACATTATAATAGTAGTGTGCTTTTTTTGTATGTATTTTAGATACTTTGACCTTTTTCATTTGAATGTTATCCTTGACTTCTCTTGGTAGTTGAAGTCCTTTCATGGGTTCATGGCCTTGATTTGACTTGATCTTGTTTGTATAATTTCCTATAGAAATGTATAGGGTAAATATCATGTAGCTACAAATAACACAAAATCATTAGTTTAAACATGAGATTCATATCTACTCCTCTTGATTCATTCTTTGATTTGTTCTGATGCATCTATCAAGAAATTATGTATGTACTAATACATGTGAACATATAATTGTGACCTTGAGATCTAACCAAACTTTCCAACACTCTTTACACGTAAGGTGATCGTGATAGACAATGTAAGATGAAGCTAATCATTAGAGATAGGATGCTAGCATCAGATGTGGGGATTCATCATTACTAAAGGAAATGATGGTTCCCTCTTCCTTGTTGTCATTTCTACCTTTTAATGCATAATTCCTTTATAGATGAATTCATTTTATCCTACAACTTGTGTGGGTCCATTGTGTAATTTTTATTTTTAATGAATAAAAGCACTTGAGATTGCACAAAATTATTTGTATATTCTAATCTAACACTCTTACATATCAATGTAATGTTTGTCTTAATCAATGAAATTCTCTTTTGTAATTTTCATTTTTATCTTTTAGTTTAAACACTAAGCTTGAAACTTAAAGTTTAACATGAACCAAATGTACCTTTCACCTTAGTTAATCAACTACCCAAGCTCTGTCTATTTGAGATGGATGAAAAAAATAGGTAACATTTTTGGTGACATCTGAGGGGTGTTTTCCCACCAAAAAATTTAGAATAGCTTCCTTTTGCAAATCCATTGGGAACATTTTCATCCTCAACCTTAGAAAACTGAAACCTTCTCAAAATTGAAATAAAAAACACACATGCTTAAAACTGAAACTAAAATAGCTAAAACCAAATGAGTTACTAAAATCCATTGAATTTGTCTTGGTACACTTCCTTCTTTAAGCCTCCCTTTTTTGGCCTATCACACCTTGAAGAAGATTTGGAGTAGAGGGGCTTTGGTAGAGATCCAAGGGTTGTCCCTTTGGGATATGCATTGTCTCAAGATTATGGTCTAAACCAAATGACCATCTGTATGTGTCTTGTGGAAATTATTTCCTGGAACCACAAGACTGTACCCAGAATTGAATGGTGAACTGCACCATCAATGTAGGAAAATTTGGGTTTTGGGAGAAGAATAAGGTTAAACCTAGAGTTAGTTGGCTTGTTGAATGTCAATAGGGTATAATTGACATAAGAGAAAGGTCTTTAGGCCTAGCCAGTGACTGGGATTGGCTTATGTGAGGAGGGTACAGTGGGTATATTAGAGTGTATCACCATTGGAGGGATTTGAAACAATGAACAATTCAACAAGGACTTATGGGGACACAACTACATTGAATGAATGAATGTGTTGATTTTTTTGATGAACTTGATTCTGTTAGAATAACTGAGAGGGGGGTGAATCAGTTATCTAGTGTCCCAAAAAAAAATTTATAATCCAAAACAAATTCTTCAACTTCTACTACTCGGTAAACATAAAATACTTTCACTATCTGTGCTTTTACCGATTATCAGTCTAAAACTTATAGTATTTATCGATCAAATCTAACATGTAATATGCAAAGTATGATAACAAAAAAATATCACAATCAACACATAACACAAGAGATTTAACATGGAAACCCTGTGAAGGGAAAAACCACTTGGGACTGGCAACACAAAATATTCACTCTTCGGAAGTGAGGTCAGTGAAGACCCAACCCTATTAAAGGTTACAAACACACTATTAGGTGTGACCTTGTTAGAGGATTTTAAACCAGCAGTTATCGTCCAGCCAGTATTCACTCTAGGGTTGACAGGATAACAATGTTCACTCTATGAATGAAACATAAAAAAGACTTTCTTAGTCCACTCGGTTAAGAGATTTGACTATATACAATGGTTAAATATGTAATAGTAGATGATCTGCCTTGATACAAATTCAATTGCAGTTTATAGATCAATATTCAACTCATACAAATCTTTCTGATCAATATATCACTTTAGATTCAACACTATATCAACTTACTATCCGTCGGTAATTACTCTCTATAGCTCGCTAATTGTTTTGTAGTTCGGTTCTCACTAACCAGTATGATCAGAATGCATGAAAACTTGTTCACGTGATAATTCTGTAGTGACTTCTTCCTCCGGCATAGTTTCAACAATGAAACCAATGTCTCTTATATAGACGAGTAAATCATTTTCTTTTTGTCCATCAAATTTTGCCACTTAATCTCATTCATTGATTTTTCCGCTTTAACCTTCTTCAGCTGATATGTTAGTAACATGTTTCAATCTACTCCATTAGATCTTCCTTGAATTATGTTAGCTGTCGATCTTCATAACAAACCTTATCTGTTACCTAGATTTCATACACTTTCCAGCTCATCAATTTATCACCTAAACTAATCATTTAATTCCTTCTCTTCTTCTCAGTTAACTAAGAAATGTGTCGGTGAACACAAGCTTGGTTAACACTATGTTCAGTGTACACTACACTCCATCAGTGTATACTGGAATGCTTCATTTACTAACAACACTGCTTTGTGTCTTTCAGCTCTATTCTTCATCATAGATGAATGCAACATAATAAAGTCAATATCATCAAGTCGTAGACTCATTAAAAAGTTACTTAGTGTATTCCTTATCCTCATCTAACATATACATCTTCCTCATGTAGATACTTCTATTCTTCATCTCTTTCACCTTTCTTTAGATGTTTCGGTATAGTAACTTACAAGATAAGTACAGTCAAGATAGTTGACATCAATGACAACATAATACTGATTTAATCATCTTACATATCTAATCAACAACTCCTTAGTGATCTTTAATCATATATTCTTCATTCAGGTTCTAAATCATTTGTAGTTCATCAATCTCTCCCTTTGGCATTGATGGCAACTCAAGTAATATGAAGTGTACCATACACATACCAAACATATATTCTAAAACTCTATGAACAAATATTGGGGAAGCTCTCCCTAGCTTAATATGTTTAATCACTACATTACTAAACAACATTATAAAATACAGCTTTATCATTTTGTAGATACGATCTTTTCAGCTCTCAGGTTCCTGCTTCTATTCTCTGTAACTGATCTTCAATATTCTAATTCTTTTAGATTATCTCTCCCTTAGGTAGTTCTCATCGGTGTATGTTTCTATTTCATTCATATTATTTATCTCTCCCTTTGACAAAAATTCCAAAGAAACAAATAAATAATCAGCTCTATATTAGGTAAATAACTCTCTGTTGTCCAATACAGTCTCTGTATCTCTGTATACTGATATCCCAATTTGTTTTAGTTATTCAAACTTAATCACAACCTTGAACATTATTCAAAGTATGAACTATGCTGCATCAACATGTGTGATCTTCTGATAAGATTAAGCTGATGCAACATCTAGATCACATTAGTGACTGGTAGATAGGGGACGGATCCCAAGTCCAGTCCTCAAGTATTCAAATGTGTCCTTCGGTAGAGGCTTTGTAAAGATATCTGCAAGTTGTTCTTTAGATGTAACAAATTCTAACTTCACTTGCTTCTCTTTCACTTGTTCTCTTAAGTAGTGATACTTAATTGATATATGCTTTGTCTTAGAGTGCATCACTAGATTCTTTGAAATATTAATAGCACTGGTGTTGTCATAGTATATAATCACCGGGTCAGTGATTACCTCATTCATTCCTTCCAACACTTGCTTAATATATGCAATGTTTGAGAAATTAGTAGTAGAAACAATATACTCTGCTTCAACTGTAGACTGAGAAATACACGCCTGCTTTTTACTTGTCCAGGTTACAAGTCTTTCACTAAAGAAGAATGCTCCTCCGGTGGTGCTTTTTCTGTCATCCACATTTCTAGCCCAATCAGCATTGGTATAGACCTTTAGTTAAAACTTACCTTCCTTAGGATACCATAATCCATAATCCTTTGTCTTTTTCAAATATCTTAAGATTATTTTAGTAGCAATCATGTGTGATTCTCTAGGGTTAGCAGAAAATCTAGCAACATTTCCCACAACATGTGCTATATCCGGTCTACTGTGAACTACATACATTAGCTTACCAATCATGGATTGGTAAAGTGTCTAGTTTACCTCTGTAGTTTCATCTTCCTTTGTTAGTTTACATCTAGTAGCCATCAGTGTTCCCACAGGTTTAGCATCTTCCATGCCAAATATCTTCAAGACTTCAGTTATGTATTTAGATTGTGAGATAAATATCCCATCACTCTACTGAATCACTTGTAGTCCTAGAAAGAATTTAATCTCTCTGAACATAGACATCTCAAAATCTTTTCTCATCTCATCATAAAAATATTTACATACATGATCTTGGCCTCCAAAAATAATATCATCAACAAATATCTCAACAATAATAATAGTGTCATTAGTATCACCTTTCATGTACAAATTGTTGTTCTCACTAGTTCTAACAAATCCAATACTTAACAAGTAAGTATGAAGCCTTTCATACCAGGCTCTCGGTGCTTGGTTCAAACCATATAAAGCTTTATGTAATCTACATACCATGTCTTTGTTGTCTGGATCAATGAATCCTTTAGGTTGTTCTATGTAGACCTCTTCTTCAAGTATACCATTTAGAAATGCTGACTTCACATCCATTTGATAAACTTTAAATTTCTTGTGTGTAGCATATGCAAGTAGCATTCTAACTCTTTCCAATCTAGCAATAGGTGCAAATGTCTCACCATAATCAATGCCTTCTTCCTGTGCATATCCCTTGCATACCAATCTAGCTTTATTTCTTGTCACCTCACCATTTTCATTCAGTTTGTTCTTGAATATCCACTTAGTATCGATAACATTCTTATCTTTAGGTTGGGGTACTAAGGACTAGGTTTTGTTCTTCTCTATTTTTTTCCTATTTCCTCTTTCATTGCATTAACCCATTCTTCATTCTCTAATGAAACTTTCACATTTTTTGGTTCAAATTCACAAACTAGACATGTACCTTGTCTTGCTTTGCTTCTTGTATGTATGCCAGCTTGTCTATCTCTAATAATTTGTGTCTTAGGATGATGTCTCATGACAAAAATAGCCAGTACTCAATTTCTTCTTTCTTGTTCATTCTATTCAGGTTCATGTGCTTGCTCGGTAGCTCCATCTTGTTCGTCGATTTTCCTTTCCTGTTCCTTAGGGTTATTTTCTTGTTGACCGGTTATCACAGGTTGTGACTTCAGTAGATAATAAAGATGTTCAATGTAAGTGAATCTACCATAGTCTTCTAGTTCCTTTCTACTTTCCTCTATGTTCTTGTCATCAAACTCATCAACACAGACATTAGTACTTTCAATTATCTTATTTGTAACCTTATTCAGACATTTATATGCTTTACTCTTAGTAGAATATCCTAAGAATATTCCTTCATCACCTTTAGAATCAAATTTGAAATAACTTACAGTAGGTTTGTGTCCAAACCATAGCTCATAGGGTGTCCGGTTGGTGTCCTTCTTCAGTTGTACTCGGTTAAGCACATATACATCTATATTGACAGCTTCCCTCCAACATGTATGAGAAATATTATTTTGTAGCATTAGTCTTCTTGCATAGTCAATTATTGATCTGTTCCTTCTTTCAGCAATCCCATTCTGCTAAGGTGTTCTTGGTGTAGAGACCTATCTTTTGATACCATGCTCATTATGTAGAAATTGGTAAATTCATCAGAGATAAATTCACCTCCTCTATCAGATCTTAAGCATTTTAATTCTTTTCTAGTCTCTTTTTCTACCTTTTCCTTATACCACTTAAACATCTTAAATGCTTCAGATTTTTCTTTTAAGAACATAACTGTCATCAATCTAGTATAGTCATCAACAAAAAGAATAAAGTATCTATCACCATAATAACTTTGAGTTCTCATAGGACCACATAGGTTGGTATGAACCAACTCAAGTATCTTCTTTGTTGAGTAGTCTTTGCTTTTAAAAATAGACTTAGTCATCTTACCTTTCTGACATTCATGACACATAGCATGATCAAGTTTTGACAAGTTAGGCAACCCTCTAACTCTTTTCTTCTTACTAATCTTGGTCATGTTATCAAAGTTCACATGGCATAACCTTTTATGCCACAACCATGCATCTTCATCCTTCATTAATAAAAAATAAGACTGATCAATATCAAGATAAAATAGATTACCTTTGGATTATGTACTGGTTTCGACAAGTCTTCCTCCATCATCATAGATTTTTACCTTTTTTCTCTCAAAAGCAAGTCGGTGGCCTAAATTATTCAGCTGTGCCACACTTAACAAATTATAGTTCAGTCCATCTACCCAGTATGCATTTTCACATTTTATTCTATCATTACTCATCAGTGAACCTTTACCTCTTACCATACAGGGTGCATCATTTCCCATCCTAAGATATCCTCCATCGTATTCATCAAGTAGATCAAATTTCTCTACATCACCAGTCATATGATGTGTACAGCCATTGTCTATGGTCCATGTATCATTTCTTCTTACTTTAGAGATCAGTGCTATTTCTTCATGTTTCTCTTCTTCCTCTGAGTCATCTTTCATAGCAACAAATACTACTTCTACATCATCATCAGTATCAGATTCAGATTCAATATCTTCGGCTATGTAACATACCTTTTCCCCTTTGTCATAGCTATCTCGGTTGTCTCTATTGTTATGTCGGTAGCCTTTGTTGACTCTTCTCCCATAGCTCCCTTCAGATCGGTCTTTATCATCTTTCTTATTCGAACATCTAGCAGCGATGTGGCCAACTTCTTTACAATTAAAGCATGCCAAAGGTAGCTTACCTCTATACCTTCCTTTACCTTTGGGTAACCTTCTGGCCATAAGGGCTTCAAGCTCATCAATTTCATCATCGATATTACTATCACTATCATTATTCTTGTTATTCCTGCTACTAGACTTACCAATCTTCAAAGAAGACATGAAAGAGGATTCAATAGAAGGTACAACACTATTGTCAAAGTTATTCAATTGAAAGGTTACATTGTAAGCTTACCAATCAGTGTGTTAAGAGTAAGGTTGGATGTAGCTCTTGTTTCATGAATTGCAAAGATCCTGATTGCATAAACTAGCAGTAAAGTTCTGAGAATCTTGCTTATCACTATTTCATCATCAATAATTTCCATCTGATGCTCTAATAGCATGTACTACCTCTTTTAGTCTATTTGAGTATTGCACAATGTTCTCACCTTCTTTCATCTTCATATCATCAAATCGACCTCTTAGGCTTTCTACTCTGGCTCTTTTAACATTCAAATCTCCACTGTATATTAGAGTCAGTTTATCCCACATGGCTTTGGCAGTAGTGCAACCCTTAATGTCTTCAAATTCAGCATTGGTATAGGCAGCAACAAGTTCCATCATAGTAATATTGTGTTCATGCCTATCTTTCAGTTGATGAAGGGTTAAGGGACCAGGTGTCGGTTCAATGTAGCCATTCTCCATCAGTTCTAGTGCACAATTCCAAATTCCAGATATGTGAAACTTCATCTAGCTTTTCCATACTGCGAAGTTCTCTTTGTTCAATCTTGGCACTTCCCTCTTATACATCTTGAGATCTTTGTGCTAGAGTCCTTAAAACTCTGTTCTAAGAAACCACAGCTTTGATACCAATTGTTAGAATAACTGAGAGGTGGGTGAATCAGTTATCCAGTGTCCCCAAAACAAAATGTATAATCCAAAACAAATTCTTCAACTTTTGCTACCTCGGTAAACATAAAATACTTTCACTTATCTGTGCTTTTACCGATTATCAGTCTAAAACTTATAGTAGTTACCGATGAAATCTAACATGTAATATGCAAAGTATAATAACAAAAAAATATCACAATCAACACATAACACAAGAGATTTAACGTAGAAACCCTATGAAGGGAAAAACCACCTGGGATTGGCAACCCAAAATATTCACTCTTCTAAAGTGAGGTCGGTGAAGACCCAACCCTGTTAAAGGTTACAAACACACTGTTAGGTGTGACCTTGTTAGAGGATTTTAAACCAACAGTTATCATCCAACTAGCAGTCACTCTGGGGTTGACAGGATAACGATGTTCACTCTATGAATGAAACATAAAAAAGACTTTCTTAGTCCACTCGATTAAGATATTTGATTGTATACAATGGTTTAAATATGTAATAGTAGATGATCTACCTTGATACAACTTCAATTGTAGTTTACAGATCAATATTCAGCTCATACAAATCTTTCTGATCAATATATCACTTTAGATTCAACACTATATCAACTTACTATCCTTCAGTAATTACTCTCTATAGCTCGATAATTGTTTTGCAGTTCGGTTCTCACTAACTACTATGATCAGAGTGCATGAAAACTTGTTCACGTGATAATTCTTCTTTAACTTCTTCCTCCGGTATAGTTTCAACAATGAAACCAATGTCTCATATAGATGAGTAAATCATTTTCTTTTTGTCCATCAGATTTTTTCGCTAATCTCATTCATTGATTTTTTCCACTTTAACCTTCTTCGACTGATGTGTTAGTAACACGTTTCAATCTGCTCCATTAGATCTTCTTTGAATTATGTTAGCCGTCGATCTTCATAACAAACCTTATATGTTACCTAGATTTCATACACTTTCCAACTCATCATTTATCAACTAAACTAATCATTTAATTCCTTTCTGTTCTACTCGGTTAACTAAGAAATGAGTCTGTGAACACAAGCTTAGTTAACACTGCGCTCGGTATACACTACACTCCGTTGGTGTATACTGGAATGCTTCATTTACCGACAACACTG